>VZRX01012506.1:10881-78925 GCA_013398075.1 Notiomystis cincta
ATGCCATAAGAGACAGGATGGTTAGAAGAGACTGTAGTTACTCTTTGAAATCCATAACCTGGCACCAAAAAAGTAACTGGATTTGAAGATCCAAACCATCAGTTTGTGGTCAGGCACAAGCTGAGGATTTCTTGCACTTCCATGCTGGCTTGCTGCCATTGCACGTGGGGCCATTTGGCTTTAAAATGAATCTCTTGATAGTGAAATCAAATGAATAGATTTACAAAATGTAATTGTCATCACATTTGAACAGACAGAAATAAATTATCCATTTTTACTTAATGGAGGCTGGTTTTTGAGAATGGGATGAGTTTGGTGAGAATATCCAGTTAGATCTATTTCATGTAGAAGTCTGTCAGAACACTGTATAGTTTATTCTTCCAAAAAGCACAGGGATCAGATCCCAGTCCTGGTGTCACATGGTGTCTCTAATTAAACAGAAATGCAAAGACAGATTCTGGGGGACTGCAGTGGGTAAGATGCCCACAGGAAGGAACATTTACCTGCATGCCCAAAGCAGAACTCAGGACTGGATTTCTCCAGGTGCTAATGGGGAGTGCCATGGCTGTTTGGCTGCAGGATCCTTCACTCATGTGTGCTGGCAGCTCTTTTTGTAGCCAGGGGACAGAGACTGTGCTTGGGGACAGGCAGGTCAAAATTTCAGGTTCCAGAGAACATCAGTGAAGCAAGTATTTCAGTTTGAATTACAGAGGGATGTTCCAAACCTGCGTCAAAGCTATGATCCAACTGTGCCCAAATGTTCAGAAGACAAGCAAACAGCTTGCAAACAGCAAGCAGATGATGCAAATATTCTTGTGTTGGGTTTTTTTTTTGTTTATTTGTTTCTTTGTCTGGTTTGTTTTTTAAATTGTTATTTTAAATGAGTCTCACTCCCAGTGGTGAAGGTGTTCACCAGCTCTGCCCCCAACCTGATCTCTCTGCTAGATTACTATTTATATCAGTCTTGTGATATTTAATTCTTTCTTTGCTTCTTTATTCATTCTTCTGGTCATGTGAGAAAATCCTCACAGATCAAGAGCCCTTGTTCTACTGGACCAGGGAGAGAGAGAAGGTGCCCAGAGGCACACAGGCACATGGACTGTCATCAGCACCCAACAGTCTTGATTCTCTGGCCCTGGAAAACAAACTTGTACTCTTGTGGCAGCCATAGGAAAATGCTCTGCCTGCTGCTGCCTGGGTGGTCAGGTCCTTGGCAGGGTAGTGAGAGAGGGAGCAGGAAAGGAGCGCAGAGAGTGGGTGGAGCGCAGCAGGACACGCGGGGTGGATCAGCTCCTGCAGGCCCTGCCGCCTGCCCCAGGCTCCTGCTGGAGGGGTGCTAGGCAGAGGTGGTGCACAAACACCTGCACGTGCCTGCACACAGACTGCCTCCAAGGCCCTTCCTCAGGGAGCTGGGCAGTCAGGAAACAGCTTTGAGAACTGTGCCCCGAAACCCAAACAAAGCCGCGTCACTTCACACCAGGCTTGTGAGCCACCACCGAACCATGGTTCAAGTGGAGGGGCTCAGCCCATCTCACTCAACCAGTGGGGTCTGTGAACCTTTCTCCCACACTCTGAACACGACACACAGAAACCTCTGAGGGGGGATTTTACTTTTGAAGGACACAGGTTCCTTTCCTTTGGGAAACACCTCTTCACCTGTGTGAGACACCCGTTGCAAACCTGTATTGAGCACATGCTGCTCTGGGCTGTCCTATCCTGCCCTGTCCTGTCCTAGGTGCCTTTCAATTTTTAAACTGTAATTCCATCACACCCTGGAGCTTGGGGCCAGGGACTACTCCTCAGAGATCTTTGCTGCTTTAATGCCACAGTATTCGAGCATTTTCTGCTGGCACATTGCACAACATGACAGGCATCTGTCATGTGTTTGTTCTCTCAGCTTTTCCAGCAGAAGGCAAGTGTTGTCAGTAAACTAGTTTGTTTGGAAAAATATGTGTGTATAATTAGTCGTATTTGTGTGTGTATATGTGTAAATGAAGCACACACACACCCCTCCAAGCATGTGTATTTTTGTATCTGCTTCTCCCAGGGGTGTGAAATCCCCCCAGCAAACTCTGTCTGCTGCACAACCAAGTCAGCACAGTCCGTGCAGTATGACAGAACCGAAGATGCTGTGAGAGTATAAACATTTTCTAAACAGCGTTGCAGACAGAAGGGTAACAAAGTACCCCTCTATCAAACGTCTTTATTCAGCTTACAAGCCATCCCTACGTGCTAAGGCAGCCCCTATGAGTGCGCTGATGTTCCCTGGCCACAGCTGGGCTCAGCACCCCCATTGCCCCCAGCAGAACTTACAACAGGGAGACCAAACAAGGACTCAGCACGTGGTGTCTGTGGTGCAGAGAGGTCTCAGCATCCCTGGAGCAGATCTACCAAGTGCCCATCAGGATGGGGACATCCTGCAGTCAGTCTTCTCCACCTTCCCTTCTGCCTGTCAGCCTTTTACGGAGTTTCATCCTTGGTCAGTGGTTATTGCTCATTCATGTATGATGTCTGGTGGTAGCTTCCTTAGCACTTACCTCTAGAGCCTTGTTTCAACCCATCACACCTGGTGTCAATGCTGGTGTTTCCACTTGATTGCTCCAGGTCCTATTTCAGCAGTTTCTCACAGCCTTTTGTTTCAGGCTCTAAGTCCTCACACCCATACTTGTTGGACAGCTGAATATCCCTACTGAGTCATGACTGGCACCTCAGCACAGGGCTAAGACAAGTCTCCCTTCACTCCTGCTTGTCAATCTTTCCTACAGACCCATTCCTAGTGCCTGCTTGTAGTCACACTGATGACTGATTTATTAAGCAGCAGGATTAGCTGACTGCAGGGATTGGAGCTGTTCCTAAGACTGTTAAATTGTGGAAGCAAACTTAGGGTACCTTGGCAGTGCCTTGGAAGCTGCTAAAAGAACATTGCTGGACTGCTCATGACCAGTTTGGGGCTCCACAGGCAGAGGGGAGTGTTGCTTACAGAACCTTGCAAGGTCTCACTGAGCAGCCCAGTAATGCAGCTGCCATTGTGTTGATGTGGTGTACCCTTAGAGCCTGTAAGAGCACTTAGGTGGGCAGACGGTGACCAGGGTTGGGAACACTCACACATTTCCTCAAGGGGTGCTCTGTGCCCACTGCTTCCACCAGTTTCTGTTATCGCCCACATGCCTTTTGTCTCCTCCAGTGATGTAATCTCCAAATATTGGGCATCACTGCAGGAGTCTTACTGGTGGATTTGGATGTCTGCATGGGATGGTTTCCAATTCCCTGGGCTGAAGGGAAAGTCCACACTGGAGACAGGAAATTGGAATTCATCTTATTAATAGTGCTGGCATTCCTCCCAGTGAGTCTCCCAAGTATATCCTGGTGTTCCAGTAGGGGATGAGCAGAGCAGGGATCCCTGGCTCCATTAGAAACTTGTAACACTTCTTACACAGTTCCTGTTCGTGAGACTAGCAGGATCAGTCATGCTGCCAATGGCCCCGTTTTCTGGGTGCAGCTGGTCTGTATGTGTAGGTAGGACTTCTCTGGTTGGATATGCTGTTGGTTTGATTACTTGATCTACTTTTTGCCCTACTGCTCCCACCTTCTGCAGGGTTGACAGTGCATGTCTGCATCAGCAGCGTTGGGTGGGGCTCTCTGTGGTGTGTTCCCTCAGCCTGAAATATCACAGGCCACTTGTGGTGCAGAAGGCTCTGGGTGGCATTACCTCCCTTGGTGCAGCTGGGGTAGGCATCACACATGAACCAGGATAGATCTCAGAGTGCCCTTTTGGCAGGAACACAATCCACCACATGGACCTGTCCTCCTCTACCTACCACCCTCCAGGGTATAGTTGCAGAACAGTGCTTGAACCCTGTAGCTGTCTGATTGACAGTACTGCCTTTAACACTCTCATAGGGGTAGATGGTATTTTTGCCCTTCAATTGCAAGCCATTTAAAAGTGATATGCCCAGTTGGATGGTTATCTCTTCAGGGAATCCACAATTTTGTTTCTCCCTTCTTAGGAAAGGGACACTTACACCTCTCACTGCACTGGCAGTGTGTCAGGCTTGAGATAAGTGTAAGGCTGAAGGCTGCAAACCAGAATCTCTACTTATAGGTTGGCTTTCCCTGTCCTCTTCCTGATGGTTGACCACTGCATTAATTTTGTTAAGTCCTTGTATGTTTCCCTTCCATTGTGTTTCCCTAGCCAAGGTCTCATTGCATCATAGCATTGTTACAAAGGTTGGGCTAGGAATACCTGAAAGAGGTGTGGGCTGGAGTAGTCACAGCAGTGTGAGAAAAGGGCAGAATGGAGAATGGCACTTCTAGAGCCATCTCCTCAGGGCTACATCCTTCTCTAATTTGGTATGGACTAAGAAACCTAGTTTCTGTGACAGAAATCTAGAAACTACCCAGTCCCGAGCAACAAGAGCCTTCTGCCCACTACTTTCCATCTGTATCTGTGTCAGGGCCAAGTTTGTACTTCAGCAATGGGGGTTATGTGAGCTCCATCTTTTTTAACTGAGTCTAGAAACACGCCCAGCCCTCGTTGCTTTGAAGGACCACAGCCCACCTATGGCCTGGACCTGGCTCTCTCAGTAGGGCAATACTTGTACAGAGTAGGCAAACCAGCCTGTTCTGCAAAGGAGCTGGGTGGTGCATCCATGGGCACATCCATCCAAGCAACCCCCTCCAGCAGGTATGGCTCTCCATGGGTATTTTGGTACCTGCTACAGAGACAGAGGAGTGCAGGAAAGGTTTATTTACCATTGGTGTCACAGGAATATGGGGCTGGGTGCAGGTCCTGCCTTGTTCGGGTTCCACATTGCTGTGTAGATAGCAGCCATCCCTCCTTCCTGTCTTTGGACACTCACTGGTCTCTGAGATTGTTGCTTTTAGCATGGATATCTGTAAAACAAAGTGTAAATCACTTTTTCCAGTTCCAAACTCTACAAGTCTATAGCAACCGCTTGCCTTGTAGCACCCTCACTATGTGGAGGTTTCCACCACCAAGATTTCCAGCCTCCAGTACTCTTTTACCAGTCTAAACTATTTTGCTGGATCCATCCATCAAAAGACATATACCTGAGATCCATGACTATTTTATCTTGGAGGGAGGCTTCTGGGATGTGGTCACTTCAGGCAGCAGTCCCTGTTCCTGCTTCATGTGCAGATGCACTCTGTTTCAGCAGGTTTTTGCACTGGCAGAGTCAGGATTCTGCTGCTCCCATCTCCTCTGTATTTGGTGCTTCTACTGAGGGTATGAGGTTCACTTTTGCTAGGTAGTGAGGGCCATCCTCATGCCTTCCTGTCTCTGTTCACAGAGTCCATGCCACCCTGTGTGAGCTGGGTACCTGTGCTACCTGGCTGCTCGCTGGGATTCCTGTCTCACCGTGCTCATTAGGGAAATGTGGTGCTGAGCCTTTGCCTAAGGAGCTGTTCCTGTCTCAGCACCCCACCAAGTGGGAGCCTTTGTGACTTAGTGGAGGTACCAACCCCTGGGCAGCTGCACTGCACTGGATATTGCCTCTCCCAGTGTTTGCTGTCCCTGAAATATTTGTGGGAGTATTGGAGATGGACTTCCCAAAAGTGCAGGGCTGGGGTGACGCTGGTCTATTAAGTGTTGGGTCATTGGGAGTTAAGTACAGAAAGGAGCATTCTCTTAGGACTTACTGAAAAGGAAGAAGTCTTAGGTTTTGGCCCAATAAATAAGAAAAAAACATTCTCAATATCGCAATATAGTTTATATGTTTAAGATACAGTCATTAATAATGTGGTGTAAATGCAGCCACACACAGAGTCCTGAGAGCCTGACCCTCCGTTAGATCTCTCTGTTCACTAAAGCAGGTAATTTTGAGGGATTTAGTCCATGGGAAGATTAAGGATCTCAAAATACAATACCTTTTTTACAAATCATGATGAAATGGCAAAATCTGGGACCATTTCAGAACACATTTAATTTCATTCTGCTAGTATCAAAACATTTCATTGACTTCATCATATAATTTACTTGAATAATTCATCAATGATATATCGTGATAAATTAAATAGATGAAAAAATAAATTTTTGTAAAAGGAAAATGCATTAATAATATTTCCCTAGAAAATTAACATAATACTTCTATTCTGACCTATTTCTACTCAGTCTAATCAACATCTTGTGATACAAAACACTTATATGACAAATTTTTCAAAAGCTATGAAAATAATTATCCCCTAGAAGCAGTAAAAACTCAGGCATTCAGCCAGGAATAATATCTCAGCCTGGTACCCCAGGAAATCCTCCTTCTGTCATGCCCAAAAACATTATTGACAGGTGGCTTTTGCAATACTAACTGCTGCTGGTGTGAAAAGAAAATAATTAACAACTATAATCACAAAATTGCTTTAAAGAAACCTCTTCCTGTTGCTGCTTTGCTGGGAGAAGTCTGTATAACCTCTTTATAGTGGCTTCATCTCCCTCTTAACTAATATTCATACCATGACATGTTTTTCCTTCCCTCTATTTCCACAAAACTCATTCAGTATTAAAAGATGGGCTGAAATGCTACAAAGCATCAGCAGACACACACAAGAAATACAAATATGTCTCATTTATCTTTCCCCAAATGATATTTGTGATGATCTAAACCATTCCAAATTCCCCTTGATTTCTGAGGGTCCTGAGCGTGTGTTCTGAAGTGATGGGCAGAAAAGCTTGCATGTGCATAATATTTTTGAGCTGTGAATGGACAAACTTCGTGGTAACTGACGTGTGACAAAGCCTTTTCTCTTTTTCCCAAACAGCTAATATGCCAGAGGATTATCCAGATCAGTTTGATGAGGTAGTGGACTTTATTCAAGCCACTATTAAAAGACTGAGGAGGTCACCAGATAAACAGACTCCGATTTTTTCTAGGCGGGAGAGAAACCGTCAAAATGCAGCCACAAACATAGAGAATTCCAACAAAAAAGGAAGGAGGAATCAAAAGGGCAAAAATCGAGGATGTGTCTTAACAGAAATACATTTAAATGTGACCGACTTGGATTTGGGATATGAAACCAAAGAAGAGCTAATTTTCCGGTATTGCAGTGGATCTTGTGATGCAGCTGAGACCACCTATGACAAAATTTTAAAAAACTTAACCAAAAAGAAAAAACTGGTCACTGACAAAGTGAGGCAAGCCTGTTGCAGACCCACAGCCTTTGATGATGACCTGTCCTTTTTGGATGATAACCTGGTTTACCACATACTGAAAAAACATTCCGCGAAAAGGTGTGGATGCGTCTGACAGCTGCATGCCAAGGCGGCACCAGTTTTCCATTCCTGCTACGCTGCAAAGAGAGGGACCAAGGTTCCCAGGAAAGTGTCTGCTCCAAGTGGAGGAAAAAGGACCAAGAACACAGAATGAGGAGCCGTGAGAGCCTGGGGATAAGGAGGAATGCGGCGGAGTAGAAGGATGGAGACTTCTGACGTCCTATGGGGATTTAGATAAAAGCTCAGGTGGAGATGACGATGGATGGATGATGTGCACGCTACCTTTCCTGTTTGACTCAGTCCACCATCAGTGAGACTCAATCCATGAGGAACGTGCTTAAAAACACAACCCTGCCATACCACGCTGTGTTGTAATTATGCCATGATATACCAGTTATACCAAGAAGCTTAGCTAAGAAGTAGCTTAGGAGTACCCTACTAATCCCCTGTGCCCTCAGCTCTACTGAAAGACACATTGTGCTACTGCTCATTGGAGGGCAGTTCCTGAGTGCTTAGGACAGCTCCTAAGCTAATAAGATTACCCTTGTAAGTAAGATGATATTGGGCAAATATCAAAATGACCAGGCTCAAGTTCTCATGAAGCAAAACAGTTCCGCTTACTGGCTAAGTTTGGTTATTTCCATCTTGTGTTTCTTCAAAACGAGTGCAGGATTTTGTTCTTCTGCTACCTGTGAAAACAAGTTGAGTTTTTAAGCACTTCTTCCTAGTATAGTAAGAGAAATAACAAGCCCAGCCTACACAAAATGCGTTTCTTTAGGTTTACAAAGGACTAACGTCACTTGCATAACTACATTTCTATTTGGTCATTGTGATTGAGAGAGACTACTTGATGCAATGCATCCCTTCAGAGACATAAGTATACAGAAGATATTTATTGAGATTAAGTTATTGTTATTTATTACAGTTCAGTAATGAGTCTCCTTATTTATTAAAGTGTCTTTCAAAGGTGCCAAAGTAGATGGCGCTTGGGGATATAGAGAGACAAAGACGTTGGGAACAACGGTCCATGCTTTTGATTGAAAGTGTTAACTTGAATGCAAAAAATCACTTACTTTACCTTTTTTTCTTTTAAACAAAATCTTGATTATGTTCACAAAAGGTAGTGCTGAAGCCTGCAGCCCTTATTCCTGTCACTAAGCCTTTTCAAAATTACTGCAGTCATACGTGTGCAGGAGCAGCAATGGCTCTGGACGAGTGAGGGTCGCAGGACTTGGCTCAACATTAGCAATTTGTTAGAAAAACTAATTTTAGTCATATTTTAAATGTAGCCACATTTTTTTTTCTCACACTTTATGCCAACTGACCTCATATAACTATTGACAAATGGAAAATAATCACATTTAGCCTTATAATTTCTAGTTGTATTTATTTAAGCTTTTCCTTCCATACTTCCGTATAGAAGAGGTTAAATCCCTCTTACTAGTTAGCCCTGGATTTAATATAGCCTGCAAGTAAACAGTTGTGTTAAATAACCAGAGTGTTTTGTATAATTTGCTGAAACATTACAGGATCATACCCATGCAGCAGAACAGTCCGAGTTTCCTTAGGAGGAGGGAGGTTGTACAGAAAAGGTGTTCATACGTGACTGCTAACACAAGCTCTCATTCTGGAGACATTTTTCCCAAAGGAGCAGGAGTGCAGGTCACTAGACATACCTGACAACCAGTGAAGCATCAACTCCCACAAAAGCAACATGAAAAAAAAAAAATCCTTATTGAAAACCATGGTCCAACCTTTTATCTCAAGCATGTAATGGCTCTCCATACTCATTTTGCCCTGGGCCCCTTGGGGCACCACTGAAGAAGGGTCTAGAGGTCAAAAAAGTCCAGAACAGGCATAGAAAGATGTACGGGGTGTATGGCTTGTAATTCATCCCGGCTTCTGCTGCCTTCCCGGGCGGAGGGGGCGGCCCTGGGAGCCGCCCCAGGGTCTGTCCTCGCGCTGCCGGGGACGCCGCGCCCTGCGCGCTGCTCAGGGGTGGTGGCAGCTCCAGCCTGGCACGATGTGGGCCCTGAGCGCTGCCCGGCGGAGGGTCAGCGGCGCTGCCGGGCGGCTGATCGGCGACAGCCCAGAGCTGTGCTTTCCCTTGCCTCAAAGCATTTTCTGTGCAGCTTGAAGAGGCTGCAACCAAAGCAAATCTCTATGTTCAAAATACAAAAGGGTAAAGTTTGTGATTTTTTTTTAAATTCTTTTTTTTTTTTTTTTTTTTTTTTTTTTTTTTTAATTTTTTTTTTTTTTTTTTTTTTTTTTTTGTTAGTTTTTAGACCTTACTGAAGACAGGAGTGTGCTTCTCTGGATTTTTTTACTTCACCTGCAATTATATGTCTCAGTCATTTGTGTTAATCAACCAAAGTTCTCTACAGACTTTATTTTTGTACAATATTCATTTTATAACTTTTTACAAAATAAAATTCATTTCTATTGTTACCTGGTTATTTGTGCTTCTCCATCATAATATCCAAATTACACTGTTTCCCAGTTTCCCAATCTGCATGAGACCATGCTGCAGGGCAAGCAAAACCTCCATGAAGTGGAGCCTTCCTCTCCTATCTCACCAACATCTTTAATGTGGATCAGAGGTATCTGTAGCTTCTTAGTGAGACATAACTGAGTCACTGCAATAACTGACTTGAAAATGCATGGTGAGCAGTGACAGTAATCCACACAGAGGCAGGCTTCAAGCCTGGAGTTACTGAACCTGTCCCTTGTCCATGCAGGCCTCCAGTGTCTTCATAGTGGCCTTGGCTATGCATGGCCACAATTCCTGCACTCAGAGGAGATTGCATTTTGCTTTGCTAATCCAGGTGTCACATCAGTTGGACTGAATTCCATCTACTTTGGCAGTTGTTTTTCATTCATCTTTAAAAAGGAAAATAAAACTCGAGGAATTTTCTTTTCCACCACCATCGCGGAACAGATGAGGACAGGTTTTGTGGCTGTGGCCAGCAACATTTTCTCAACTGTTTTGTGTTAAGCTTTGCAGTTCCCATCAGAGAGCCCATAAAAACACGCAGACTTACAGGTTTCAGCACCATACTCCTGCTACAGGGAGGAAGAGGGAGCATCTGAGCAGCGAGCCAGAGCACAGGAGATCAAACACTCTTAATGCACAGCATGTGGATGCCTTGGTTTCATTTGTGCTGGTGGGGACCATGCACGCAGCTCTACCCCAGCTGCTGGAACACATGGCAAAACTCGCCAGCCTGGCTTTTGAAGCGCTCAGTATCGAAGGCATTCCTCCTCACATGCCACTGCCTCCACTTCTTGCGGCAGAAGCCCGTCCATCACGTGCACAAGCTGGATACATTAAGTGTTTGGCATGGAAATGACCTGCAGTTCCACATTCAGAGGAGTTTGTGCACTTTCCCAAGAGCTGGAGGGAGTGTCTATGTAAAACACAGCTGTGAGGGGTTCTGAAGTTTAATCTCTGTTCTTACAGCCCTTCTGTCTGCTGTTACAGGGATGGGGAAGCTGAAGGTCAATGCAGAGGCCTTCCTTGGTCTTACCAGAGGCTTTGAATGGGCCACAAAGCAGCTGGCAGGAGCAGTGTTGCTTGCACAGAGCTGTTTCACCCTTCTTCCCCAACCTTCTCGTGATGACAGTCCTGGAGAGAGCACATGAGGCTCTGCTGCTGCAACTCCAGGTTCACCACTGCTGGGCTGGCACCTGCAGGCCCCTTTTCTGGTTAAAGTGAGGCTTGCAGTAGTTTCCTGGCACCCTGTGTGTGTTAAAGCAGTTTGAAACCTTCAGCAGGCAGGTTGTGTGAAAGATTTCATAAAAAGGACCTAGACTTTAATTTGTTACTAGGTAGTGCCAGTACTGGGCTAGACATTATGTTGCTACTTGGGTAGCAGGGACAGCACTACCCTGGATCTCTTCTGGAAGATTAGACGTGTCCCAAGATAAATTTTTTACAAGGGAGGGGATGAGGCAAACACCATAACTATTTATACTTAATCAAAATCAGGATGTTAAAAGCTTTATTACTCAACATCTTGATACGGGTTTTTTTCCTTTTTCAATTTTGTGTTGGATATTCTTGGATCAGTTAGCATTGTGCTGCCAAACAAAAATGACTGGTTAGAGACTTAGGACAAACTATGATTGTCCAAGGAAAAAGCAAGTATTTTGCAAGGAGGGCTTATTTTCTGATGCAGATTCAGTGAGATCCCTCCAGCAGAAGGGATTGCAGCCTTCTGCTTCCCACAGGCAGGAAGGACATCAGGAAAGAAACTGTCATAGCAGCAGGTCCTTCTGCCATCTCTCCATCCCACAGCAGCCTGGTGCTGCTGGTCTCAGCACAAAGAGGACAGAGTAGGCAGAACTGTGTCTGATTTTTGGTTGTTTCACCTCTGCCCACAAAAGTGGAGAAAGGACAAAGGCAGCCAGTGCCTCAGTCTGGAGCAGCACAGGAGGAGACCAGAAGCAACCTCACTCCTTGCAATCTGGGTGGGTAACTAAAAATACAGAGGAAAATATCAGGATGAAGAAAACAAATGGAGCTGACACATTGTATAAATAGGTCTTCAAATGTCATGCATGGCTGGAACAAAGATGTTTTGTTCCAAAGCAAGAGACAGCTTGAAATGGCTCAGTAACACACATTGAGAAGTTTGCTTATTTGGAACAGAGCTCTTCTAATGAAAAGGTTAACTGTGTTGCAATGGAAAAGAAAAAAGGCAAAGCAGAGGCCAGGCCTGCACTCCTCACCCTAACAAAATTTCCCACTGGCTCAAAGTGAAGATTTTCTATCACAAACATCACAGGACTGAACTACTAACATTCCAATAAATTATACAGTAGGTATATTCACGGGTCAGTAAGAATAGCTAAATAAACCATATATTCCAGCAGCATAAATCCCACAGGCTTTCAGACAAGTTGCAGCAGCAGCCAGTGAGGGAAACATGGTGCTCAGCTCATCCTGATGCAGAGAAGTTTCCTTCGTCAGACACCAAGCTCCAGTACTCGAGGTCAACACTGAGATGTCTTCACTTGACATCGTTTTTTTCACTTTGAAACTGCAGAATTTTATTCACTTTTCCCCAAAATGTTCACTCACAGATGAAGTGAAGAAAAAAACAATGGGCTTTTGAAGGCTGCCAAGGGCTGCTGTAATTATCCAAAGGGCTGATGTTTTGTCCGCAACTTCTCCAGCTTTTTGACAGCAATCTGATCTTTGCCCCCTGTGCAGGTTTCCTCCCTCTGCCCCAAACCTTTGTTTTTCTGTTTGCTGGCACACTTGATGAAAACAGCCTCCTTCTCTGTGACCTCAGGAAAGGCACAAAGATCACTCCCTGGTCCAGACTTGCACACCTCATCCCCAAGTGGTCCTGGCAGGACTAAAGCCACCAACATGCTCACCAGCACTACTCCTTTGACTGCTGTTCCTTAGGAGTGTGAATAAGTATATCAAAGCTGGTTACTTTCTTAGCAATATTCACCTACAAATAGAAAAACTGTATCCTTCTACAGTGCCTTCTGTTTCACAGAAACATAGAAGGGTTTGGGTTGGAAGCAGCCTTGAAAGTGACCTCATTTCAACCCTTCTGCCACAGGCAGGGACACCTCCCAGGTAGCTCAGAGCCCCATCCAATCTGTCCTTGAACACTCACAGGGATGGGACATCTCCAACATCTCTGGACAATCTGTTCCAGTGCCTTGTCACCCCCACAGCTAAGAAATTCTTCCTAATATCCAACCTAAGTCTACTGTCTTTCTGTTTGAAGTCCTTCCACCTTTTCCTGTCACTACATGCAATCATTAGGAGTCCCTCTTCAGCTTTCCTCTGAGCCTTTAGGTATCCTTTAGTTACAGGAAGACCACTTTAAGGTTTCCCTGGAGCCTTCTCTTCTCCAGGCTGAACACCCCAATGGTCTCAGCCTGTCCTCAATGGAGAGGTGTTCCAGCCCCCGATCATCTTCATGTGTTTTGGGATTTCCAGAGCTTTAACACATTTCAATCTGCTCTGATAATGTTGCTAATTCCTCGGGATTTTTCCCACTGGCACTCACCCACAGTTTTCTCTTCCTGGACAGTCTCATGACTCACACATTAATCTCTGGCTTCACACATGCTGTAAACACGTCCCATAATTCTCATTTAGGTTAATATCCTTCCCCTCTGATCCAAACAGGGGTTAACAGACACTGCTTTTTAACATTCAGTACTATTTCTAACAGAAGTTTCAATCTGAAGATGAAATATTTTCTTTTAAAAACTCACAGCTTAGAGATGAATTTTGAATAACTGTATCTTGAAAGATACAGACACTCCTTTCCCTTTTCTTCCACAGGACTCAGGTTCTCTGAGGCTGAAAGTGGCTGTACAGTCAGGGCAGCATGAAGACCTCTCAACACTCCATCTCTCACAGTGGCCCTCAGCTGGGAAAGGAAGGAGTAGAATAAAAAAGCAAACTAGTAGTGGCATTTTCCCTGAGAACCCCATCCCAGACCCAACAGTCTGCAGTTCACAACATTCTGAGCCACGTGTTTTACTGGTGTTCAACAACTCTTGGCAGGTCTGTTTTGCTGAGAAGGTATCCAACATCCCCCTTTGTGAATTAGAGCTCCCCTGTACTCTGGGGCAATTTAATTCTGTGCCTTGCAAGCAAGAGCTTCTCTGCTGCCACTGAAACCCCATTTTATTCGTTGCCTACTCATTCCTGTGTCCCAATGAGTTGCCAGACCTCCACCTTCAGAGTCCACCTAGATCTTTCCAACCTGAGGAGCCCTCGTAACTCTCACCATCCATGTCTTTTTTCTCTCTCCCATCTGGACCAGAGGGAGTAAGATGCTGCCTTCAGGATGCTGTGCAGGAGCAAACCCTGGGTTTCCACAGAGGAACATCAATATTTTCTTCTCTGTTTTCCGCTCTGTTTCCAAACATTCCTTTCAGGTGCTGGGTGGGGAACTCATTAGAAACATGACTCCAGAAGAAACATGTTACATCCATCCGGGAATCCCCTTTATTTAACACGGAACTTTTTGCCAACTCTCAGGTCTGAACCTGACTACCCCCAATTCGTGTTGGTCTATACAAGGTATCACATGCCAGCCAAAATAAGATTTTTTTATACTGAGGTGGAAGCATTGTGTGCAGTGACCAAGTGCTGCTGCACACAAGGCGTTCAGGGAGAAGCCAAAACGCGGCATGTGCCACCCACCCCCAAACTGAGATGGGCAATGGAACAGGGTTTCTGCTAGGCTAGGAAAGAAGAAGGTAAATGCAAAAATGTATCCAAAAGGGAAAGTTTCTATGGCTCGCACATGGACAGGGTGCCTACAACAAGAGGCCATTTGGGAGGAGCTGAAGAAAACCTCGCAGCAGATTTTTTTTCTGTTTATCTAGGACATCAAATTCTGCTTACAGCAAATGTTTTCCTGTCAAGGATATCTGGTTTCATTTCAGCTACAAATGTGCATCTCATTTAAAAACCCAGAGCAAGTCAGCGATAATGAGACATTTTTGCAAGGAGTACAGAAACCTCCCTTTCTGATTCTGACAACTGGCGAAACAAAATTTGGAATACTTAAAAATGTTCTCCAATATCAACAGTTCTCTTGGAATTTTTTCTGCTAATCTATTAGGAAAAGCTTGGCAACACCTTAGGCTGATTTCTTCATGTCAGTAACACATGACTACTACAGGACACTGCAGGTAAATCTCAGTAGTAGGCTATGTCTGTATTTGACTGTGAGGGAGAGTGTATTACGTGCTACTAGGGACCAGTGAAGCACCTCTGTTCTATATCATCTTTTTAGGATAGCCAGTCTAGGAAGATTGTTTCAAATACCTTTAAATTTTTGTCTGTTCGTTTAGAATAGATGTGATGTTTGCCATATTTAATGTAAACAAATCTCACAGATTTTTCTTACATGACATCAGTAACACGGCATGACATTCCCTACATAGCATGCCTTTTAGCAGAAGGTGAAATATTGCACAGCCTAAAATTGTTTCTTCGTCCTCTGAAGGATAAATGAAAAACATGAGTGTCCAGGGTCCAGGCCACAACAGTGTTATTGTATTTAGGACAAGAAAATTAATTCAAGTTTCATATATTAGTTTAATCTGTCTCATGATAAAGCATAAATCTCCCCTATCTTCTTTGATAACTCCCAATTCAGAAGTGTACTTTAAAATTACACTGCGTGAAGACTTTTAAATAATTATGATAAAGCCTTGCTTTAAAAAAGGGCAATCCCACAAGGACTTACTCATGTTTATGCACCTCTTCCAATGTTATAACTCAGTAAATAGGATAGCCACTAAATGTATAATTTTATGGCTGAGTCTGCTCTCTGGCGCTCATTAAATCATGTGTTTTATTGTCAGCTCTTCTCAGACTGTCAAGAGTTGTTCCTTATATGCTTTCTGTAACGCACATTCCCTTAGTCCCACTCATCATATGGTACTATTGCCTTTTCTTTAGCCTGTTGATGACATTTATAGCTGTTTTTTTCCCAAGAAATAGCATATTTTTACAGCAGAGCCTCTTTTTCACTTTTGAGTGCTTGGCTCAATGATTTCTCACACACTAGAAATAGTCCAGCTGATGTCTTGATCTTTATATCCATCGCCATCCAAGAAACATAAGCAGCAGTAAAAACTCAGTGTAGTGATTCTGCTTTCCTTTGGGAGATCCCATGGAAAATCTCTTCCCTGCTCTGCTCAGTAACACAAACTCAGAAAGCTGTATGTGCTGTGGTCCATGGCACCGAGCTCTGCCACCCTCCCTAGGCACAGACACTGTAACCAAGGGCAACAAGGCCAGTGCAGGGCAGAAATACAAATATTGGTCCTCATTCACACCCGACAGAGCACCACCAGTGGCATGACACTGCCAACTGGTGCTGTGTAAATGTGTAGTGTCCTCCACTGTGCACAGGATTTACTGACACTATGGGGCTCTGCCCATTCTGACTATCCTATTCTGACTAGACTAGAATAGAAGAATATTTTCTGTTGGAAGGAACATAAAATTATCATGTAGACCAACTGACTGACCACTTTAGGGCAGACAAAGTTAAAGCAAGTCCTCTGAGTCACATCCAAGGAATAACACACAAGGATCAAGGAGAGTGATGCTGCTTTGGTGGTCACACACCTCCTTTAGGCTTACAGGGTTTCACATGGATAACTGTTTATCAAGAGGAAAAAGCAAATACTCTGCTTCTTGGGCTTTAATGCATTTCCACATACAAATATTTTTAGAAGAACAGTAAAGACTGACTGTTTTACCTAGGCTTTTTCAAACTCAGCAGTTTGTTTCTCCACCAGAAGTCAGCTCAGCAAAACGGAAACCTTTTGTGGTAACTCATCCGTTCAGCCAGCGCTTCCTATGGCAAGACACAAAGGGAGCTCACCTCTCCCATGGATCCCACACAGCACGTCAGGCTGTACAACAAAGTGCTCTGGCATTGCAGGGACAAAATAGCACACCAGGTTTTGAAAAAAATCCTTAGCTACCCACTCCTGGCACTTCCAATTGTTTCCAGTGCTGGTCTGCAAGTATGTTCTGTCCATCCTGACAAGTCCCATGATCAGCCAGCTGATGGGATGCTAATCAGGGCAAACACATGCACTTTCTGGGACATGGTGAAACTAGAACCCAGAAAAAGCTACTCCTTTCCAATAACAAAACCCTCCTGATGAAGGCAATGGAAGATAGCAACAACTCTCACATTATCGGTTTTACAGGAAAAAAATCCCTGGAAAAGATAGTCCTAAGACAGCATTAAGTCGCACACTTTTAGTCTCATGGCCCCTGTGTTTTCTAAGTGCTCACCAAAGGCTCATGCTCTAGGCTGCCTGTGTTGCCAAAAGTGCTCAGCAAACAGGATGAATGAGAACGCAGTGAGAAAGCAGAAAGGTGCTTGGAGTTGGGAGGCTGCGCTGCAGTACCACTGTTTCCATCCAGCTGAAAACCTTCTTTTTGAGATCTCACAGAGAGCAAAGCATGTGTGTTTCCCAACCTCGGCAGGGGTCTGGCTGAGAGGAGCCATTTCAGTTGCTGGAGCAGTTCACATCAGCTTTGCAGACTTGCCAGCTCCCCCTGCAAGATGGCCAGGAACATGTGTACACATGGTATCTGGCAACAATAATTCAGCGAAAATGAAAAATGCTTCTCATTCATTGCAAACAAATGGGTACAGTGCAATCCCAGGCAAACTTTCCCAAAGCAGGCAGCTTTCTGGATTAAAAAAAACAGAGCAAAAAAAGAGTTTGGGGGCCTGGAGGACCCCTGACAGGAAATGCGTGGGAACAGTTACTTCAAAGACTGGAGTAGATATCTAGGAAAAGAACAAGTTGCCAAATGCAGCCTTTGCTTTCTGGTCTGGGAAAGCAGAGCTCTTCCCAGGTACAGCATGGGCAGTCACAGTTGCACTGCCAGGGCTGCAAACCCTGACCATTGCTCATCACCAAGCTATCCCCAAAACAACTGCTTCTGGCACTTTGAAGCCCTGTGACTCTGCAGGCCTGGGCACCTTCTGAGAAATAATCAGGCCTTCATTTGCTGCCAGGTTTCTGCCTTGCAGAGGCTTTGCATGCCAGAGCTTGTGATACCAGCACTCAAGGCCTCTGGAAGCAAAAAGCCCATGGAGAAACTCTCGGGGACAGTTCCAAAGCTCATCTTAACAGGGATGTTCCAGATGAAGGCATCAGAGCCACCACAGTGAGAAACAACACAGCTCAGGGCCATACGGTCACACAAAATTTGAGGAAACAAACCTGCCTGTTTCTGCATCTACACCATTATATCCCCCTCAGTCATTGCTGATATAAAATTGGCAGCTGTTCAGAAAAAGGCTCAGCAACTACATGGAGAAATGTGTGGCATATATACTACTACTAAATGTGAAAAAACTACCGTACCTAACACAGGTGAGCATATAAATCACGTGTAAGAAAAATATGACAGGAAAATCAATTTGGATTGTATCTGGTGAGAAAGCTAAGGCACATTACTGTGCATAGATAAAATTTAATTCTCACTTTTTCTTTGGCATACTTGTATTTATTTTCACGTATCAACAATGTATACAGTACAGCATTCATCAATTGTCTCAGTGATGGGGAATCAATATAGCCAATTTCATAGCCAATGATTAAAATGCTAAAACAAATAGCTCATCTGATCCCTCCAAATGAATCATAAACAAATAGATTAATTTTAGCATTTCTATTATCATCAGTTTAAAAGCTACAAATGGGGTTTCCTAAAGATTTACAGGGAATAACAGCTGGCAGCAATGTCACCTGGGATTCTCGAGGGGAGGGCTCTGGTTGAGAATTGTTTTGCTTTCCCTCGTAAAACACTCTGTTGTGTTTACTTCACTAAAGTTTAACCTGGCTATGATTTCATGACTGCTGAATTCATGGTGCCTCTTGGCCAAGCCATAGCATAGCGACTCAATAAAGATGAGTGACATCATTAACCCAATACAGTGGCTATTCAGATGTACGCTGTGGTCTCCTTACATAATCACCTAATTTTAGCTACTGAGAGAGCTGCATACAGTACCACAGTGTATTATGAGCTCTGAATAACCGTCTAATATCCAGATGCTTTTTCCAATGTTATTTTATTTTCCTGGTTTAAAATTATGTCCTTGCGCAAATCTCTAGGTGCTATTTTCCCTTAAGCAAACCCTCTCTTCAAAACACATTCAAGGCTTCTGCTGCTCCTGATCACCTCGACACCTCGTTAGCTGGTCATTGCGGCTGTAATGTGCTCATGGCTCTAACTACATGGCCAGGACCTTGGGACTTTATAATGACTGTCAACAAGAACAGCCCTAGAAAACAGTAAGTTGATACAAGCCTTAATTCAAGCACCAGACACACACACATACTCAACTAAAAGCACCTGGTTTGCTAAAAGTAGCTGTTTCTTGTAGTTTTACAAAATATATATGAACATACTTCTTAAACCAGAAATATTTTGGGCCAAGGACTTGATTTTGCTACGTGCTACAACAGGAGCATATTCAAGTCCTACTCCTTGCAATTGTTTCACAGTAAATGTGAGTATTTAATGCTATTTATTGATACAAATTCCAGATACAAGTTAAATGTAGTAGCTCAGACATGCTAGCAGTAGGGTTGGAAATCCCGAGCATGGCTGCTTCACTTCAGAAGAACAAGAAAACAGAGCTCTCATTGCAGGAATCCCAGGCACAATCCCAGTGCACCCAGGCGCTGTGTGTGCCTTCCAGGTGAGCTGTGTATTATGTGTGCTGCAGGTGCAGGCTCCACAGATCCCAACACATACAAACCCAGTTGTTCTATTTCATCCAATTTACCTTTCTTCAGCCTTTTGTCTGATATTTTTGCACAACAATGCTCAAGTCATGAAAATCGCAGCTTCAAAATCCTCTCTATTTCTGTGTTTGTTATCTAAATGACTTAAAACAGTGAATCTCAGAACTTGTAATTCCTAACTGCCCAGAAGTTCCTCTGCCAGTAGGGACTTATTAAAAAGAGTGGATAGATTTCTTTGCACTTACATAAAAGTGCAGAAAAAACAGAAGGCTCTCGATAGTGCTTATACCAAGACTCTCTTAAGGAGTGTGCAGAAGGAGATGCTGACTCACAGGTCACAATCCCTAGACACAGTTCTGCTAATCCCCACCACCCTGGTACCAGACATTTGACTTTCCCTCTCAGCACACTCTCCATCACTGCTGCCTGGAGCTGTTCCCCAGCCAGGATTGCTGGCAGCTGGTCCCTGTCCCTTGTGTAATCAACTAGCTCACCTCAGAGATATGCTTGCATTGTGTTGGTGCAGACTCACTTCTTCCACTTTGCAGCACTATGATATGCAGACAGAACTCTGGGCTGGCTTTTTGTCCAGTTAAAACTAGTGTCTTTGTGGCAATTTCTGGAAAAACAAGCAGGCTAAAGCCTGCTGGCAACATCCTCTGCTGGCTCAAGTCACAGCAGCTCCTTAGTGCTCATTTCCAATAGCAGAGGTGCTGGCTCCTGAATTCCAGTTCACTCTGTCCTGCTGGCACAATATTTTTGATTATGGAGTCAAACAAATTATGTTAATGTTGGAAACTGAATGTTAAGCTGCAGAAGAAAACTAGCTGAGCACAGCTCCTCCCTGCTCCCCACCACCCTCAATATTGATAATGATACCGTGGTTATTAGCAATAAAAGTTATCCATGTGGTAAATGGCTGTAAAAATGACTGTAAAATCCCTGGTAAAAAAAAGAGAATGCATTTAGTCATTAGATTAAACCAAATCCCTACTGTGCAAAAGTGCTGAATTAAGCAAATGGGAATGCTGATCATGCCTTGGGACAAGGAAGAGTCTAGCTGTCCCACTGGGGTCCTGTTTGTTTGTTTAGCCATTTACAAACAGCATAAGTGAAATAGCAAGGTTTGATTCTGCCCACGACTGTTGGAGTGCAGCCCCTGCATTCATTCCGGCAGGCAGAGGGCCCTATGTTTGAGATTCCAAACACTTTTGATTAAAAAAACCCTGGCTCCCAAGCAGTGCAGTGTGATTCAGTAATAAACATCATCAGTAATAAACACTCTCAGTGCCGAGAGTGGGCTGTAGAGAGCCAGTGCAGCACCTTGCTTCCCAAAGGAAGTGCAACATTCCTCGGCCGAGCACATGGAACAGCACACCAGGAGTGAGTCAAGCAGCAGAGTGGAGGCAGACAAGCACAAAACATGAGGTAAGAGGAATTCCCTGGTTCAGAAAGTTGGCTTACAGACCTTCCTGCAGCAGAGATATGCTATTAGAGAGCACCAGAGGGACACTGAAGTAGCTGAACTATATTCGTAGATCTGCTGCTAATCTGACTTTGATTAGCTCTCTTCATCTTGTATTTCTGTTTCTTCAATCCTGCTGCAGTAGTTGTTTTTCCCATTTAGATTCTTAAAGCAAATGATACTATCTCTGATCATAAGTTTGAGAAGAACCTAACAGAATAAAAGTCTGAACTTGAAAGAGTTCTTGTAACAAAGCAGGAAGGAAAGGTGGAAGTGGGGATACTCTCGAGAATTCAACTAAATTACTTCCCTCCATGCTCAAAGAAAAGCATTTAAACAACTTCTCTTACAGAACTGTTTAAGCTCTGTCGTACGCCAAAGTAGAACAGTATGCTGACAGTAAAACAAGTTGTTCAAAGACACAGAAAGAATATATACCACTGTGCTACCTATATAATCTCCAGAACCATTTTTTTTGTGTGTATACATGAGCTAATAGAAATTAATAAAGGAATCCTACAAACTGGCATTTTCAGAGCATGAACAAAAAAAATCATCACCTTGTGAACAGCAAAATCTACAATTGCATTTGGGAATGTGATAGATATCTTTATTGAAAGTTGCTTCTTCTTCCATCATCTTTCTTATTACAGGATGATTTTGCAATGTTTTTTGATTAGTTAATGGAGCCTTTGAAAGTTGATTCATTAAGTTTTTAATGATCATGGTCTGTGATGCATGGGTGTCCATCACCTTCATTCCCCATCTTCATATTACAACTCACCTGGAATGCCCATCTGTAAATCCCACCACTCCTGGAAAGGTTTCCTGAAAAAGTATCAGTGCAATAGTATCCCACAAGCATGAACTTCACAGCAGAGGATAACTAAAACTGGATGCCTCTGCACTGGGGAAAATCTCATCAAGAAGAAAATTTTCAGCACCATGTAAGTACTCTTTTGGGGTTTGTTTTTTTTTGGTTAGGTTTTTGTTTTGGTTTTTGGTGGTGGTGGTGTATTTTTTGTTTGTTTGCTTGTTTGTTTTTAGTTTTGTGGTTTTTGTTTCTTTGGTTGGCTTTTTTGTTTTGGTTTAGTTTTTTGTTGCAGTTGGTTTAGTTTGGTTTTGGTTTGTTTTCTTTTTGTTAAGGGCTATTCCAGTGCACTGTTGCATTCTGCAGAGGGCTAACACCAGCATTTAGCCTAAGCACATTCCAACTGGCCTGAGGAAGGTTCATGTCTCTCAAAGTGATAGACTTAGTGAAGACTCTTCCACTTGTTCCTTCACAGGCTGTTTCT
Source organism: Notiomystis cincta (assembly GCA_013398075.1). Lineage (NCBI taxonomy): Eukaryota > Metazoa > Chordata > Aves > Passeriformes > Notiomystidae > Notiomystis > Notiomystis cincta. The sequence continues at coordinate 33,152 of VZRX01012506.1, forward strand.
CTCATTGATTACATGCCCAGCTTCAGTTTCTCTGGCCCTCTACATTTCATACAAGACACTGCCTTAGTTAAGGTGACTAACCCCCTACACAACTGCTTGTCCTCATAAATAAAAAACCACATATATATATATACACACACACACACACATTTATCACATTAAAGACAACTTGATCTCCATTACTTTAGCAGGTGACATGCAAGAGGATTAGAGTTTGAACCACTGGGTTTAGTCATATAATTTTTTTGTCAGTGTAACACACAACATTCCTTTCAGAGTAATTTTCTAGGCAATCCCTCAGCATTCAAGGATTACCTGTCTCATGCAGTCTTCGCAGGATGAGGAAGAGCCTCCTGTAAATCAGGAGCCTGCTGCACTCATAATATGCAAACACCAAATTTTACAAGGATCATGGATCTGGAAATCAAGCATGGGCTGTAAATTAAAAGTGCAGGAACTATTTTCCACCTTACTACACATGGACAATTTATAATGGGCTGATGTGCTGGTTTTGCCTGGAGTCAATTTTCTTGACAGTGACTAGTATGAGGATGTGTTTTGGATTTGTGCTGAACACAGTGTTGATAATATAATAAAATTTTTGTTATTTTCTCAGACTGTCAGAATGGCAGAGAAGTTGAGGGTGCTTGGAAGACTGGGAGGAGAAACAACCAGGACAGGTGACCCAAACTGACCAAAGGAATATTCCAGACCATATGACATCATGCTCAGNTGCTTTGTTCTGTGCACAGCTTTTGCTTTCCCTACTAAAGTCTCTTTATCTCAACCCATGAGTTCTTCTTTTACCCCTCCTACTCTCTCTTCCATCCCACTGATAGGGGGCTGAGTGAGTGGCTGCATGGGGCTAGGCTGCTGGCTGGGCTTAAACCACAACAGCTGGCAAGTCCAATACTAGGCTTTTTTTTTCATTATTGTATTTCCTTCAAATCTCTATTCATATTTTACATGAGGTGAGGAGGGAGGGGGAGAATGAGAGAGAGAGAGAGAGAGAGAGAGAGAGGGAGAGAGAGAGAGAGAGAGAGAAAGGGAAGAGAACAAATCCCCAAATGTTTTAAGATTGCTCTTTAAGGGAAAAAGGGAAAAATGTGTCCCCCAATCCAACAATCAGAAGGAACTCTAAAACAGAGAACCTGAAGTACATGCATTAGGGTAACAGCATGACTGGGAAAAGATCAGCAGAATTGCCTTCTGAAATGTGAAAATTTCCAAACTAGAGAGAGCCTCTTCCTGCAACTTCCCTTGAAATCCCTAGGATTTTGAAGATGCAAATAACTGCAATTATGGGCAGGAGAAAGAAAGCAGTTCTTTAAAGCTGATGGGAGACAAGAGTTTGCCTCTCAGACAGCTGAATTTGCAAGGCTGCAAACACAAAGAAGCACTTTTAACTTGCAGTACATATGACATCAGCACCCGGTGCTCACAGAAAGAGATGCCTCTGTACTGTATTTACCAGGCTGATTTGCAGAGGAAAGCCATCCCAACCACCTTTGTACTCCTCAGTGGCTGTGAGACAGAAGGTGCTATGTTCCCAGCCTGGGTGTCACTCTAGCTGTTCAGTTGGGAGCAATCCTTTTGGCAAAAGCTCCACATGCATTTTTTTGTCTGCCTTGTCAGGGGAAACTCAGTAACACAAACTGCCATGCACTATCTCTGGTGTAGCTGAGAGTCATCCCACCAGAGAAGAAAAAACAATCTGCATTTTGAATAATCATTTTCCAGATGTACTATCAGGCATTTGTCAGGGTGACTTCTTGTTATTTCCTGCTTCTCTTCTTTCAATGGCATTTGCAGTATTCTTCTGTATCATCTGTTAATTTCATTAACACCCTGTTTGATGATCTTGAAGGGGGTAACCTAAAATTATGTTACATAAAACCGGACACAAACTCCCTTTTCCTGCAGCATCCCACCACTCACCTCCTACTCATCTCTGTGCCCTCTGATTTATCATGACCTGTTTCCTCGCCTTCTGCAAGAGCTCACACTGTGTTCATACAATATACCATTTTCAGGTGAAAATTCCTGAACCACTGCACATTGGTTTCTTAGTCTGGAATTGCTTCTGTTTTTTCTTTGATTGCTACATTGTGCCTTTAAAGACTGAATTCAATTTCTCTGAACCTTTGCAATAGCAACAGTTTTGCACTAGTTTGGTGAGGATGTGCCTACAGACACTTCTTTGTTACAAATTACAATGGTATTACTGTAACAAAATGGGTACTTCATATTCTCCCAAAAATGTTAGATTTTTTTCCACTATTAACTCAGTTAATTAATACATAAATATATATGTATATACATATTGAAATTATTTTATGTATAATCAAGTGGATCTTACTGGAAAGTACCATAAAACCTTAGAGCTATGGATGATAACCCTGCCTGCAAAAGCTATTTTGAAGATGCGGGCCTCTCTATTTGGAATATTACTGGTATTTGCCTCTGCTTAGTCAGGTAATTTTAAATGAAGAGTCAACTGCAAACCATACACCAACCTCCTCACAGAGGGAACCCCTTGCTGATGTTCAAAGTCATAGTGTTAAAAAAAAAATTAAATTTACTTGCTAAGACATATACTTCATTAGAATTACAAGCAGACTCTAAGTCTTCTGTTTGCATAACCATTGCAAACTTAGGGTTCACTGCATTAGACAGATGCCAAGTGACAAAGGATGCGAACAATACAGAAAGAGGATAATCCCCAGCTGGCTTAGAATGGCTGCACTACCACTTGTGTAGTGTATGTGGGATGGAGAATTGTGCCTACACACAATGTCAGAAAAATAAATACTACAAATAAACAGATACAGCAGCAAGAGCAGATCAGGCAAAGGTACTGGTAGCTCAAGACAGGTCTGGATCCAGGTGAGTCCTGAGGCCTTTCAACTTAACACGCACCTTAACCTGTTACTAGCAATGGCAACTCTGTATTAAAGGGCATCCCAAGCTGCACAGAGTTAAGCAAAGTAACACAGCACAGGGATGGACTAGAAGTGCAGGTTTCAGAGTCAGGTGCACACTGCAGAAATCAAGAAGCAACAGCAGATTACAATGACCAGTCTAAGAACAATGGTGCCTCTGAGGATGTGAGAGACAGGGATACTAAGTGGTGAGTAGCATGCAAGGAATAGCAGTACAGACAATGCCTGGAGACAGATTTCCAGAGATCTCTAACGTGCTCCATGATCCTCAGCATTTGAACACTACAGACACCTGCACACCAAGGGTCACCTGACACCAGCAAGCTCTAAGCTGCCATGTACCCTCCTATCTTCTTAAATCAGCTGCACTCCAGTCCTGGTGATCTTGACAAGCATTAGCAATGGGCTAGAAGAAAGCCTAAAGATGATGATTATCAGTAAAATGTTTTGCAAAGTCCATGTGCAGGCAATACAATCACCACAAAAAAGGCAACTGCAGATCGCACTGCAGTACCACAGCTCTTGCCAGGTACGGCTGTAGGAACTCAGCCCTGTCATAGCCCAGAACACATGCACAGCTGTGGGTGTCTGGCTGGCCCTACTGCTGATTCACAAAATACATGAGATTACAGCATTTTTTATTTCAGGAAAATTGAAGTACGGGAGAATTCAGGATCAAAACACCTGGAACAGGCTGGATATACATTCAGAATTATAAGTACTGAAATGCTGAGCACAAAGAGGTCTTGAGGTCTTCCATGTCTAACACTGATAAGATCAGAAGGATTCCTGCTAGACACAAAGGGGCCATGAAAAAAAATCCTGAAATAAAATGACATTAAGGGAATTATCCAGTAATTTCAAGGAAAACCAACTATTTTCTCAAAAATTTCTGAGTATATTAACTATAAGTTTATGAACCCTTAAGAAAATTAACATATATGAAACATTTCTCTTCCATACATGTGGAAAACCTCTTGGATTTGCTACTAACCACCAACCTCAATAGGAGCTTACCTGAATGAACATGGACATTACATCCATTGACAACTGGAAGCTGTAAAAATTTGCAGCCCTTTAGGTCCAAAAGGCCTTTTAGGTCTAAAATTCAAAACAATCTGACCTAAATAACGACACATGACAATGGAATTGCCTACCAGGGGCTGACATTCAGGATGTTGCAAAGAAGTACCAAGCCTGGTAAAAGCTGAGGACTATAATCTGCTCCTTCTCTTTCATGTAGCAACGAATGATGCTGGGACAAAGAGATTTCAAAACACCAAGAGGGACTTCAGGTCCATCAGAAAGAAGCAGAAAGCATCTGGAGCACAAGCAGTGTTTTCCTCTACCTCCTGGTAGGGCACTGGGACTCAGGTAGAGTGAAACAGGGCGCCTGACTGGCTGCAAGACCATGCCGTGCTTAGGGCTTTGGGTCTGTGATCTGGAGTGTACCTTGGAGAGACTGGGCACGCTGGCACCAGCTGTGGCGCACCTGACCAAGCAGGCTAAGAGTGGTCTGGGGACAAAGTTCATAGGACTGACAGCCGAGCTTTAAACTAGATTTAGTGGGGGGAAAGGATGCTCTAGCACGTGTCAGTGAAGAAATAGGAAACAAGAAGACTTCAGGGAACAGGAGAAGATAAAAAAATTCAAACATAATAAAAAGCTGCTACAAATAGGAACATCTTAAACTGGGTTCAATGACTGCTGGGAACAGGATAGGAAATAATAGTCTTAAATTGTTGCAAGAATGTTTTTCTTAGAGATGGTGAAAAATTTTCTAGTGCTAAGAATGAAGAGCTGAACAGATTGCTTAAGGCAATTGTGCAGAATCTATCATGGCAGCAATTAAAGAGCCAGTAAACATGCCAGACCTTGTTCAGGTATAGATGAATTGAGCCAAGGATGGACTACAGAACTTCTCATGGACCCTTGTTTATCTACTGCAGGTATTAATCTGTTATGTCTTCTACTTCATGATAGAACAAGGAAATAGTTCAGAGGCCACTTCTTTGAAAGAGTAACAAAAACACTGACACACAACAGCCCCACGGGACATCTAAGATAAAAAAACCAGAGACGTATTGGCTGTGCTTTCTCAATCATTCCTGTTTTGAGTAATCTGTCACAGAACAGAACTGTCTGATCATCAGCCATTAAAAAAAAATCAAAAACTATTGCCAAAGGTGCTCCAATGACACAAAGGGTGTGGAGATTCCGAGAAGTTGATCTAAGATACTGCTACCAAAGTGGGAGACAATACCTTTGTATGTAGGATGGGAAGCAAATTTCTTCTGGAGTTATATGCTACAGACAAATATCTCACATTTCAGAGCTATCCAGATTGCATGAAGCAATTAGGTGCTGAATTCCCAGTGGATGAAGTGCATATTGAGTGCATATTGTATCCAAAATTGTGTTTAAATAGGATTAGCCAAAAATCCTAGCAGATTTAAAAACTGATGTAATAAAATACATCAATGCTTCAATTCCAGGCAAGCATAAGGATGTCTCTGTGAGCCAACTATCCAACTCTTTATTCACGTGTATATATGAATGTCTGACAGATGAGAAGAGCCCAGGGATTAACAACAGTGGACAGAACCTCCTGAACTCTCAGAATGCCTATGGTAAGAAGTCAAAACAAACCTGCTGGTTTTTAATGGGGTAACTGTAGGACCTCCAGTAAATTCCCATTGCTGAGAGACAGGCTAGAAGGACATACAGGCATTTAACATGACAAAAAACATAAGAGGGATTTTGCAATACTATTGTGACTAACAGGCCACATCAAAATTCTTATGATTCAGCATTAAAGGAAGATGTGAGCTACAAATGTCTCAAGCTGGACACCCCCAAAGGCATCAGAGGTCAAAGAAACTAGATAAACATCTAACCAAGAGGACAGCAATGCAGAACACTCCTCAGGGTCCAGCAGAGATGGAAGTGATAGGAGAAAGGATCATGGTTTGTTTTCCCATAATACGTAATTTTCCACAACAAAGAAAATGCAGCTGGGATATGAAATTAGGCATTGAGCAATGAGAAAGGACCCAACAACTGGACCCTCTGGGCCCAAATTCACAGTTCTCGCTATCAATCACAAAAACTACAGCCAAAAGCATAGTCTTCAGTAAATTACAGGTCATAGGAAGTAGATAGAGAGGAACTTAAAACAGTCACCAAAGAGTTGCAAGAGGCAGAGGAAAGTGCCAGGATTTGTCAATCTTCTAACCTGTTGCAGAAGACTTAATAAGATAGGAAAAGAAATAAGGAGGAGAGGACAAGACAAACGACTACAGAGTCAAATTCAGACCTCTGTAACAGTGGCAGCAACACAAACAAGGAATGGGAAATTGGGCTGAGCAGTAGCTGGTGGGCTGCAATGGTCTGGAGGGAAATGCCTTGGCCCTATGGACACGTAAGACGTACCTAACAGCTGGTCTATAACTGTCATTAGCACAAAGGGATAAGGACCATAAATTACTATAAAGAAACATCCAGAAGCTGCACAGAAAAATCCAGGTTTGGAGAAAGCACCATAGAAGCCTTTCTGTATGCAGTGATTGTGGTACCTCTATAAACCACTCTTTTAAGGAAGCAAACAACATAAGCCCACCTTGTTTAAGTAATGCAGAAACGAATTCCCTTTTGGACTCTGGCCACTTTAACATTAAATACAGACACACAGAGGACCAAAATTACAAGTTGGCAATCACTAAAAGCTTTGAGAAGTTTATAAGAAAATTAGATTTTAAAAAAATTAATACAACATAGTTTCTCATATTCCAGTTTGCATCTAGAGTTTCATCTGTCATAGCAAATATTTATTTGTGTTAATATTTTTAATGTTAAGATGTTTCCCAAGACAACAAAAAGGCTTGAGTCAAGAGTTTACTATCCCAAGTATGACCAAGCAGATTGTTCACATCTTCTTTCTCATTAGCTTAACTCTTGCCATTAAGCTGTTCAAGATTTAAAATTGTTTTTAAAAATGCGTTAAGATGTGCCTTGTTGGTGAACATCCCTGGAAATCCAGTTTAAGGGCTATGCCAAATGAACCAAACCAAGAGTTGAAGTATAAATGAAACTTAAGATAGTTTTAAATATTTTCAATACATATCTGCACAGGCACTGTTTTAAATTCTAGGTTGCTAGAAAAGTCATTCAAGACATCACTGCCAAGTAATGATGATGAACACTTAGAGAAACTGTAACAGAATTTCTGCAGTTTTCACTTACAGAACTAATTCTTTTAAGAATTAGAAAACATGATCTAGCTGATATGAATAACAACATAAAAGGAGAAGTTCCTCTCATTCTCAGAGAACAGCTGCAGCATTTTTCCTCATCTGCCTTTCCCTGCAGCTCTGCTCCCTAAGCCACACTGCCTCACTGAACAATTAACAAAGGAAAAGATAAAATGCTAATATTCAGCCTAAAATGAAGAACATACTAATCCTTTAAAATTACTGAGGTTGTCTTTGAAAAAAATTAATTTTGTAGGACAATAGTTGGATGAAACATAAGACAAAAAACAACCTTAAATGAAACAATGCCATCTTATGTTTTTTTGTTGTGGGGAGGATTGCATAGGGAGGTCTTCAGAAGGTTTCATTAAAAACTCTTTCTCCGCATGTAGAATTTCTTTTTTTTCTCCATTTACTTTCCATCCATCTACTCAGTCTCCCACTCTACATACTACAGCTGCAACTATAAATTAAACAATGAATTATACACAAGTATGTATTAAAATAATTCTACAAGGGTCAAAGACAAGTTGTGGACTGTGTACTGAAGTTCTACTCTTATCAAAAGATTACACTAGTGAAAGCAGGGGCATCATTTTGTAGTGCGTATTTATGCCAAAGCTTCTCATTATACCTTTTAAAGTTGGGCTTTTCACTTAAGTATAAAAATAATTGAAAAAGAAAGATAAGCTTGGCAAAGGAAATAATATAATGGAATAGTGATGCAGAACAATGCTGAAAAAATAAAAAAGAAGTCTAAGCTCTGCTAACTATCAGGACCACAGTCTTGAGGTTAGGAAAGTGATTAAGGGCTTTGCTAAATATAGTATTAAAATATGCCTCCAGGATCTATTCATAAATAAGAAAGCTTGATTGCTTATCATGTCTATTACTCTCTGCTCTTAGTGGAAATGTAGACTGCTTGTTTTGTTGTGTATTATTATAATCACAATACTTAGCATACTGTGTATTATTATAATCACAACATAAATGCCTAAAACTAACCTAGGTTCTTTATCCTTCTCTAAAGGACATTCACTAGTTTTAAATCTGTCCTTCCCTTTATGACACTCAGAATTGCATTTTTGTGTTAAAAAATGAGATTTTTCCATATTTAGACAAACTACTTTATAAAGAATAATGTGAGTCTTCAGAGAGTGTGAGGCAGGATATACATAATTCAGGCATACAACAAAGTCAACACACACAAAGACCTGGTATTAAATACACAGATCTGCTCCATCCTAAAACTTATCCATACAAACCAATAAGGATAAGAAACATGAACAAAATTTTGCATCAACTTCGCAATAAGCACAATATTTTTACTATACCAAATCTGTTAGCTCTTAACTGGAAAAAATAAAAAGGAGTCTGAGAAATTGTACTATTTTATTTGTATTTGTTTTTGAATTCACTATTTTCAAAGAAATATTTTTCACTTAACTCACAAAGCTAAGTAACTGACATACAGGAGTTATTTGCACAATATAATTCCTTATTACAAAATTCAGATGTGGGATTAAGCCAGTATAATTCAACAATCCCTTTTTATACTGAAGTAAGTTTTATACATTGAAGTAATTTTTGCTTTCAAGTTTTGATCCACCATCCCAAATGAAGAAATAAATGTTTCATTTTGTTTCAAATGCTCTAAAATTATTCTTTAAACCAATTATTTTTCAAATTTTACGTTTTTTCCACTCCGGCTTGTCTGTTTCATCATCTTCTGGTTCCACTTCCGCAAAAACGGTTTTTGGCTGCGTTCTAGAAAACATTAAATAGATTGCAATAGTGGTCAGACTACAATACTTTATCAGAAACTGCATTAGACAGGCCCTAGACACAAACAGATACATATAGACACTTTCAAAAAGAGAGCACACTAGACTGGCTCATTTTTTATTTTTGACATTAACCTATCAACTAACCTTCTCAGAACTGAAGAAAACCTGCAGCTCACAGGCAAACAAGCACAACAAACAGACATATTTTGCAAGTATTATTTCTTCATTAGCTTACAATCAGTATCTGTGTATTCCATGAATAAAATTAAGATAGAAGTGAGGAACAAACACATTTAATTCAACACTAGAAAAGCAGAGCCAGTGGCCTCCTCATTCCATAACTTTTTAAAAAGAAACTTCCATTTTGATACACTGTAGAACAACAGCCAGTAAGTGAAAACAGAACAGCTAAGCCAGGTTTCTGGCTAAGCCTATGCATGAAAAAATAGCTTCTCCCCAGAGACTTTATCTAACACTACTGTAACATAAAAAACCTAATGATCTTCATATGAGAACACAGTGTATCTGACAGTCAAGCTTGATAGTATCAATTCTTCCACTCTTTAGTTGGATTTTAAATATCACTTAAACTGTGCAAAAGTAATTGTTGATTACTTTCTAAATGAACATGGTATCAAGTAGTAATTCAATAAACTGTTTGGACATTCAGTTCCCTTGTTTCACACTCTAATAACTGCATGGTCTCCTTTTCCAACTTCATGCTCAGCAAAATCTCAGCTCCATTTCCATGGAGCTGAAACGATCAGATTTCTGATGCTGGTTGTGCTCAGCTTCTCAATGTGACAAAGTATAAAATGCAGCCAAGGCAGTCATCATCTCATTACTATATTAACTAATGTTTTTGTAACAGTCTCAGGATGTGAAGTACTATTATTATAACAACTGTTATTTGGCAAACTCTACAAAATGCATAAACCTTAACAAAATTGTGCCTGCCTTAAGTAACACAATAGGCAAAATCCAATATTGCCTCTGACTTCAACGAGGAATAGCAAGGCATTAGCTCTTAAATAGCAGGATTCTCCACTTGTTAAATGTGTGACATAAAGAGGTTCAAAATCACCAGAACTAGTCAAGGACAACTCCCCTTACATACAGGATCTTTCTATTGTCCTGCCTGCTCCTCCATCCTCCAACCTTGCATGGAGGAATGGTCATATTGATAATTCCAGAGATGGCCCTATAGCAGAACTCCATGGCACGTGGTCCCTGGGTGCAGGCTGTAGCAGACTATACTGTGGAAGTCAGATGAGTCCTTCTGCTTTATGTCCATGAGACATAACTGAGATTAAAAATTATTTTCCCATTTTAAAATTTCATTATAAAACACATACGCAAACTCTACTTAACCCATTGTTGAAGAAGTTTAAAAAAAAAAATCAACATTCAATCCAACACAGACACCAGGGATGAAGGCTTTATTGGCTGAAATACTGGATTTTGCTAGCTGCTGAAAAGGAAGAATGTATGGAATCTTCTCTTTTTTTCCAAACATACTGACAGGTACATTTTAGCAGTGTACCCTCCTTTTACCACAATAGATAAGAAGTATCTAAATGTCCTCTAAGATGACCTCAGTATTAAGAGTTTCATTAGTAAAGCACAACTAATCAAGTCTATAATTTCTGACCACAAACGTGCAACTGTCATAATTCAGACAGACATTTCCAACTTAGAGGAATGAATTAATTTATGAAACAAGCAGCAAAACCTATGTTTTTTCCAAAATAGGAGTGGCACAGAAAAAAGGCATAGACTTTAGATAATGTAAGCGTGTTACTGAGTGCAGGAAAGCTGAGGTAGGGAAAGAAGGAGGAAAAAAAAAAGAGAGAGAAACTGTACCATAATCTAGCAGTATTCAGCTAAAGCAAAAACATGCAGAGGAAATCAAGTCTGCTTCTACCTCACTTTTTAAAATTACCATGAAATAGCTATAGCCTCAGCTGAAATGTAAACTGTTCCACCTCCACAAGCTACATAGTTGTAACTGGGGCACCCACGGTGATTCATACGCCTGACCATTTTAAAACACTGGTTTTGTTATTGCTTTATCAGCAGTGATCATATAATCTAATTTAAACACGATTTTTTTCTGCTTAGTAGCTACACTGGAGATTGCTAGTGTAGTAGGAGTTGGCTGTATGATTAATATTAATACAAAAATTATCAAAATAAGTTTTCTTCTAACAAGTATTCTTATTTCTAAGGGTTGTTATCTTTTTCCCCATCAAATTTCTCAGTTTTATTTATCCTTGACTTTGGGGGTTGATTTCAGTTTGTTAGGGATCTGTTTGGCAGATCCCATTGCAGAATACTATGGATGCCAACGGGGCCCAAGGAAAGGTGGTTGATCTTTGAGAAAATCTCCTCAAAACAGATTACATCTCATCTGCAGAAAGCATAGCCTGGCAGTAGCCTGGTGTGGATGCATATGGATCTGACTGTGATAAACCACAAACTCCAAAAAGGAAGAACACGAAGGACAAAAGGACACCCTCAGCTAAGAGGAACAGAGGCATTACATGAACACGGAGGAACAGAAAAAAGCTCAGATGGAACTGAAACAGAAAAGAAATGTGAGAGGCAACAACAAAGGACTTCTACAGCTACACTGACAGCCAAAGGAATGTGAAGAGAAATGTGCTTTATTGATCAGGTAAAACACTAACAAAACATATGGAAAAGGTCAAAATACTCGGTGCTTTTTTCAGCACCATTTTCCCTAAAAAGGTCTGTCCTCAGGCCTGCAAGCACTCCTACACTTCAGCAGAGTCTTTGGTAGGGACTGAGACATTTCCAACAGGAAGAAGAAGAAGAAGAGTTTGTAGCTCATTGGACATGCAAAAATCTGTATCAGATGGGTGGATCCAGAGGTACTGAGGGAGCTGGCCCATGTCATTGCAAGGGCACTCTGTCATCACTGAGATGACATGGTGACTGGGAGAGGGTCTCAATGGCTAGAAAAAGCAAACATCACCATCTTTGTGAGGGGCAAAAGGAGGATTTGGGGAGCTGCCCAACCTCAGTTCCTAGGAAAGCAATGTAATGAATCCCAGTGGGAGACACTTCCAGACACATGAAGGACATGAAGGTGGTAGGGAACAGCCAGTATGGACTTAGCAAGGGCATACTGTGCCTGCCAACCAGATTCCTAGAACAGGCTGCCCAGACAGGTGTGGGAATTTCCATCCTTGAGGATATTTAACCTCGCTCAACCTTGGTTGAGCAAACGGCTGAACAAACCAAATCTAAGTGGATCTGAGCGGCCTGGTCTAAGTGAACACACTTTAAGAGGAGCTTGGTCTAGATGACTTCAGGCATTCCCTTCGCACCTAAATTGTTCTATGATCCTGTGTTTCCACATGACTGTCAGCTGAAACCAGTATCTCATACACTGAAAAATGCATTCCTATTGTGGGTTATGGTAACAGGCTGCAAACAAAAATGGGAAAACAAACTAGTATGATTTATTTATACTATGTGCTTCTCTTTACTTCAGTGGTTTTCAAGATATTCAGATATGCAGACCTCTAGAAAATTTCCAGGGGCCATGAAGACTGCTTTAGAGTCACCATAATCCCTCTGGTAATGGGTTGTTTTTCTCAATTGCTTCTCAGGGATCCAATCGAAGTAGCTCATTGACATGTGAGGATCATAGATTAGCAGATAAGTAATACTGCTGCAACAAAAACAGCTGGAGATGACAACTGCATATCACAACATGTGACTCATGTCAAAGTAACTTTTGAAATTTGTGTTTATATTGCACTGAAACAAAGAAAAAGAGATTTTTCAAGCATGCTTGGAAAACAAAATAATGTCATAAAGGCCACTTCCAGACTGAAAAGTTAAGGTTTTCAGGATCAGGAGCCTTTTTTGTTCTTTACCCCACCAACCAGTCTGACTCTTTTCTAAATCTCAGGGGCTTCCCTCTCAAAATTACCAATTTACAAAAAAATATTTAGGGTAAATATAACACTGCATGCCAACAAGGCTGCTGTTACAAGACATTCTGCTCAGTCCTGATCCTTCAACTAATGATACTCAAGCCATTACATGGCTAACACTTCAAAGACTGGTACTGCCCTTGAGAAAAAGTCCAGTGAACACAACAGCTACAGACTTCCTTCAAGTCATTTCCTTTTGACAGTGACAAGCAGCAATGAAGAATACTGCAAAACAGGGGCAACATCACTGAAATGAAAGGTATTTTCAAGAACTCCAATTTACCTTGTTGAGGAGGGAAATTCCACCACCACTTTCTCTCTAGCACAGAAGATAGCTGCATCTGGGCCTGATTAGGCACTCAGCTACAATGCTTAGTAATTCCTGCTGATCCTTCAGAGGGACATCTGAAGTCATTATAGTATATCTGTACAGCTGTGTTAAAACAAACAGCTCACAAAGAATGTAATTTTCAAACATTTACAACTGATGCCTCAAGTTCCTTTCCTGTAGTTCTTTACTTGAAATCTTCAATCTGTCCTTCCTTTCCTTTCACTCCACTGGAATGGCTCTTGCCAAGGACTCTAACAAGCTTTTTCCTGAGAAATCTCAAGATCTTTTCCTTAACCTCATCCATTATGACCTTTCTGCTGTGTTGATCACATCTTATTTGACACTTTATTCACATTGGGCTTCTGTGACATGTCATCTCCTGATTCAGCATGTACTTCTTATCAACTCCAGTATCCTGTTCAGCAGCATCTGTTTTTCACCCATTCTTTTGCCTCTTACATACTTCTCCCTCCTTTCTGGCTCAAATGTCAGGCAAAACAGAAAGGTCAAGCTAATGATAATAAGCTTGAAAAATTTTTCAAGTCATAAATAAGGCAGATGAATATTCAGCTTCAAGAGTAAATTAGGCACCTTATCTCCAAAAAAAAAGACATATCTTTTTACATAGAATGCATGAACTAACAGCAGAAGTCATGCGTTTCTTAGAAAATTTATTGAAGTGAAAATCATTGAATCATAGAATGGTTTGCATTGGAAGGAACCTTAAAATCATCCAGTTTCAACTCCCCTGCCAGGGGAAGGGACACCTTCCACTAGACCAGGTTGCTCAGACCCCCATCCAACCTGGCTTTGAACACTTCTAGGGACGGGCATCCACAGCTTCTCTGGGCAGCCTGTTCTGTGCCTCATCAGCCTCTGAGTGAAGAATTTCTTTGTAACATCTAATCTAAACCTCTCCTCTTTTAGTTTAAAACCATTCCCCCTTGTCCAGTCACTACCCACCAATATAAAAAAGTCACTCTCCCTCATATACCATTAAAAAGGCATTAAATCAGTTAACTGATTCAGAACAACTTAGCTAGTATGGATCAGGAACAGACAAACCGATCCAGTCATCATATTCCAAGTTATGAAAACTGATTAACCAGAAAAAGATCATTTCTTAATATTCTTAGTCTAAAATTATTTAATAACTATCACTGGAGAAAATTAAGTAAATATAGTTTCCTTACACATTTTCTGACAAAGGAGACTGAAAACTTCATGTGCATAGACAGCACAGGACCAAAAGCCTTGTCAAACAAAAGATATATCAAGTGGATAGTTTTATACCATGTTTAAGTAAAAATTTACTACAAGAAATGTGGAAAAACTGGTAGCAGAAGAATAAAGTAGTAAAAGAATAAACACTATTTTAAAAAATTAAACATACTGGATGTATGGTTTTTAGGTCTTAAGACAGTATATGATTTTAAAAATGTATCAGAATATCACCTTTCCTAAATCTATAGGGTAACTTATGCTACAGCTAAAGCAGCTGTGCAGTATACAAACCCTACTACATGGTAATTTGGATCAATTACTTTCAATTTGCATATTTTATTGAATATAAATCTGTAAGATGTATTTTATATACAGGTTAAATGTACATGCTCTGTACAGTCAGATGTACGATGTAATTAAAATAGCATATTTATTATATTATATATATTATAATAGCAGAGCTTTATGTGGCTGTTAATATAGACCTGAATTTCTGCAAACTAAGAACATGACACAAATAGAGTTTCTGCATTTCATTGTCTTAGATATTAGTAACAGTGCTGTTGGTTGTTATTATTATTAATGCTATTATTGTTTGGGAGTTTTTCAGTGGTCTTTGCACAGACTATATCTGAAAGACAGGCTTTTAAAGCAAGGATAATGGCAGCTTCACCAGGATGAGATTTATCAGCTGACAAAGGCATCAAGGCAGCATGCTGCTGGCTGCAGACCAATTCCCCCACATACATATCACCGTCTGGTGTGTAAGTTAATAGCAGTCTGGACTTGCATCCTGCCCACTTCTCAGCCAGCTCTCCTCTTCCCCTGCAACCACATCTTTAACAAGGGACTGTAATGAGATCTGGCCACCTGACACAGTAAGCCTCCTGTAACACAGCTTTGTTTTAAAACTTTCATGTCTACTACATTGCAGGTGTCGGGGATGAAACTTAATATACAACCAATGAAGTTACTAAGCCAAATATATGCTGAGGTATCTACCTACCTGATGGAATGTGTGATTGTATTTACTTTTGAGAATGGATTCCTCAAATAAAACCAGATCCTACACATTCCTAGTATATTTTCTCTAGCAATCATGAACTCTCAAACAATTAAAATACTTAGCATTTTCATTACAACAATTGCTACAGAATTAGGCTTTCAAATATCCTGTCTTTGGTACCAAGAGTGACATTGTATAATGCATTGGTTTGATGTACAATATCAAATGCCATACCTATCAATTACCAGTGTGCCATACTTACTAATTACCCAGTCAAAGCCAGGCTGGGTTGCTGACATTCTCAAGCTGCTTTGGAACTGCTTTGTGAACATGTGGGTCAAGTCAGAAAACAAATATCACCATTCAAAACAAGCTGTGATTTGCAGAATATTTTAAGTTTCTGCAAAGAGGTGATGATTGGTTCACTACAGAGCTGAACACTAATAAAGAAAGTAGTCAGTAAAGTATTAACAAATGTATAGCCTTGGAGATAGAACACTGGGCTGCAAAAAAGAAAAGTAATTCATTATTGGCAGACTGTTCCATGAAGACTGTTTCAACTCTTTAAAATGTTTTCCTTACGCATTTTGAAAACTGCTTGACACTGTTTTGTGGAAAAAAGCTCCATTGATGAAAATAAAATGTGACAATTCTAGTAATTATCAAAGTGATAGTTTCAGTTCATTAGTATGAAATGCATTTATGTACTACTTATTTTTATACTATTGTGAATTTATGTAATAGTTTGAAATATATTTATTTTTAGGAAAAAAACTCTTTGGGAAAAAAGCATTCAAGAAGTATATTGCACAATTTTCATTTCAATATAAATACAAAAATACCACATTCACATATATAATTTAAATGGAGTAAAGTACCATCTGTGGGATTACCAAGGTTTTACTACAAAAAGCTTCAAAAGGCTCTTTCATTTATGTACCAACTGAAAACTTATTTCTTTTATGTTGAATTTTTGGAAGGAGATTTTATCAGTGCAATTTTTAATATTGCTGTACCTTTAAAATCAAGTCAATTCAGGCAGTTACTTGCATCCTCACGTAAAAAAACTTAGATAAAACTTATGACAGTTGAGAAATCATTCTGTCATAACACCAAGTAAATATTTTGAAAGTTTAACCTAAGATTCAGTCAGAACTAAAGGGCATATTGGAAAATCATCCCAATATATCGATGGAACAGTACCCTATTATAAGGTATATTGCAATTTTAGACACTGATTTGGAGAGGATTATAAAATCAACTTTGAAAGCTTTAAAATAACTTCTAGCGCTGGAGGTAACCTTTAAAGGCAGAAACATGAAACATCAACAATTTAACCTCCTGGAAACTTGCATCTTCATTAAAGAGCAGATTCTTGATTTACATACTTGTGGCAGCAATCCAAAAAAGGCAAAGTATAGCATCAAAAACACCCCTTCTATTTCAACAAAGCTCCTACTGGCCTCCAGAAACATTACTTGTATTCCTAACTGTTTCCTTACTTAGCGTATGCCGGAGCCACCCAGTACGGATTCTCCTCCGCTTCCTTCGCGTGACGCAGAATGGCCTCCCGAGGGTTGCTGTCATCTGTCTTGTCCAGGGCAATGTTCTTGACGATGTATGAGGACAGGGTGACCCCGTGAGTGCCAACACGGCCACCACGACCTGTGACACGGAGAGAAGAATACCTAAGAAATATGCAGAGCCTGCAACGGTGACCTGACACAAAGAGGTTATTCAATGCTATAGGAAGGGTTTAACTTAGAGCTGCACTCAGGTGGGTGTTTTGCTGATTATGTAACTCAAAGTAAGCCATTGTAATTACTAATTTTTTGCAGGCAAGCATTCTGATGAGACATCAATGTCTTAAACTGCTGGACACTGCCCATACATCTACAGAGGAGAGTCACCACCCCAAAAAATGCAAATCCAAAGGAGTGTAGAGCCAAAGCAAGATGGTCCCTTTGGCACACGACAATCCAAAATGATTATTCCTAGATTACCTGCTCCTGCTACTGGAGGTTCAGGTTTGTGAGACTTCATGGGGTCCAACCTATCCTTCTCCAGCTGTTTCCTTGTGCTTCGTTGTCGTGGTTCACGGAACATCGGAAGTGCATGGGCTGAAGGGTCACAGTTTGGAGAAAATAAAATGTTAGAAATTACGTTTTCTTTTTAACATTTTAAATACAAAGAGCTGAGTTCTTTCTTGCAATGGAAAATATGGCAGGAGCAGCCTCCTTGTAATCCCATATCCAAACAGTGGTTTTCTGAGTTTCAAGGGTTTCTTTCTGCTGAACTTTTCAAAGATGAAAACAGGCAAATATCAGGGTTCCTCCAGGCAGGAGCCTCTCCTCTGAAACACTTTTTGCACAGCTTATGCATATTTCATTCATAACTGTGTCATTCACTTTTCAACATCAGCATTGTGTCCAAACAGCTACCCAGCTATTCTTTTCTGAACTTCCCATGTTTCTTCAGCTTTCTCATATTCTAAGAAGCATGACAAGGCACTTGATACATTCTTGGATATGACAAAGAGTGGAGTGGAAATCCCTCAATGATTCCAAATGTAATTTTATGCGTATGAAGTCACAATCATGTTCTTTCTTAAACATCACTGGGAAAATATCATAACTGTGAGAGTCTGGCTAAATCATCAGGATTTAGAACTTTTATTTCCTCATAAAAATAATATCTTCAATCACAGTAATGGCTTTGATTCATTCAGATAAGAGACTCATTTATCAGCAACAGAGAAACACCATGTTAATGGACAGGGTTTTCTTGCAGCGAGGTGCACATGCCAGTGTGCTTATTGCTGCTGTTTCCCAAAATATGGGAAATTCGTATAGCAGTAAAATGGTCCAATAAAGACAAAAAATAACCCAACAAATCTTAAATTTAGGAACATCATCTGTACATTGAATGAAGAAAACCACCAGGGAGCATTCAGGTACCAGTCAGATTGAGTTTTCAGCTTATTTCTGTAAGCCTGCTCAGTTTATTAGACTGAGTGAAGTCACAGCCAGGTGACACACAGTAAATCTTTGAAGAGAAATGTTTAAGTTTTATTTTTGCAGATTTCATTAAGTATGAAATGCCAGGGACAATTTTCTGGCAAGCACTAGGCTTGATCGGTTTCCACAGAACATCTGAGGTGACTAATGCACATATCCAAGCCTTTGCCATTTGTGGAGTCAAGGTTGCCTAAGGGAAAAGCAGGCTGTCTATTCTTGTATTTTAAAAGTGACACTTAATCCCTTAAAACAACATTCCTGCATTTTAAGTATCTATTACAGGCAATTCTGATATTAAAGAGCAACAAAAAGTCTCAAGGAGAAAAAAACCAAACACAAAACCCAAAAAACCAAAAAAACACACCCTCAAAAAACCAAACCAAACCAAACAAAAAACCAATACAAAAAGCCACCAAGCCAAAAAAAGAAAAAAGAAAAAGAAGAAAAGAGAAGAAAAAAAGTTCACTTTGTAAAAGCACTTCGGAGATCTTCAGGTCTTCCCAGTTCTATCTGTAAACTTAAAAGACAGACATCTAACCTCTGAAAAGTTTCCAAAATATGCAAAAAAATTTAAAAATTTGCTGAGCAAAGCCTTATAACATTTTTCTGCATTGCTGTATATGTAACCATCCTTGTTTAGTTTCAAAATTATGTGGAAGAAACAGTTAATCAGCTAGAACTCAGTGATAAAATCCCAAAAATTTGCATAACTGGGACCTACATCTTTCAGTGATGTTCATAAATGCCATCAAACAGACAAGTTCCACTAGGTTTTAAGCAGAATTTTCTTTAAAAAAATCACAGAAGTTCTTTGGAGGTTAAACACCAATGACAGTGCACACAAAGCATTACCATGAAGGATGCTGTAAAATGGATTAAGAGCACTCAATGAAGATAGACACTCCTGATCTTTGGCAGTTGCTACTTAAGTTTAACCCAAAAACTGGAGCTGGACATCTGCAGCAGTAAGGTAGGTTGGAGAAAGCTGTGGCTGGAAAGTGCCCAAGATGGGAACCCACAACCAAAGAGCCTTGATATGGGTCTAGCGACCTTCTAATTCTAAACCTCTTTTTGTTTATAATGCTGCCAAAAAAACTTGTTCGTTCTAGAGAAATGGTTCTAGTATGTGTAAAATCAAGACTACTAGAAATCAGAGCTGAATACCCCGGAACTGGAAGAGGATGAAGAGAAGCAAGACACTACAACTGTGTGACTGTTCTCGTTTCACATGAGGAAACATTACATAGGGCAGTGCTAATAGGGACAGCCAAGATCTCTCAGTTAACCCCCTCATTCCATTGTAAAATTTGTCATTGAGAAAAGGCATATCATTAAACATTTTATAGTAGCAATGATAACTATTTGTTTTGTGTCAGTGATCCTTACAAAAAACACAAGGTCTTAAAAACCTCTGAGGCTAGGGATAGTTAAGCTATTTAAAACCCTGTATAACTTGGGTAAGTTAGAAATTTTGAAAAATCAGTTTGTATTTGTTTAAGACCTATCTCTCATCTCTGATTTTGTCAGTGGTACTGTAAAGTGGCAAAATTCTTCCTAAACCCATCTACACTTCACAATTAAGTTATGAAAAACTGAAGATTTATAAAAGCCCCAATATTTTGGAGGCTTTCAGGAGCACCACAATCAAGAAACCAACCATTATGAACAATTTTACAGAGCACACAGATTATATATACCTTTCTGGTATATATAAAAAATTTGTACGAAGCACCAATAATGACATCAATCATCAATGCCTAANTGTAATCCTGTGTGAGAGTCTCTGCTTGTCTCTCTTTTCGTTTTGTTTTGACCACGCATAATTTTGCTCCCCTAGGAGGAAACAGAGCAGGTCAGTTAGTCTGTTTATATCAAACAGAAACCAGTTTTTATTCAAGACAGTCTCAACAAAATTATACAGCACTCTAAATATTCATGAATGTGTGTATCTTTGCCTGTTCATGCTCATGTGAAGGAGGGTAGAGAGATTATAGTGTTTCTGTTATAGAGCAGTTTATATGACATGCAGAAATAAGGGGGGAAGATTCATTTCACACTTCATTTGTCCACAGTACTTTAGTGTGCACATTGGAAGTGCTGCTCTCCAAACTTGGGCACTCATTTGCTCCTGATATTATTCTTCCTAAGCAGCAGAGTTGGCAGTTATTTAACCAGAGGTGTCTGTAACACTGTGGCAGGAAAGACTGTGTAAGCCTGGCTGCAGCAAGATTGGTTTAAACCAGTGGTATTCTCCTCCTCATGGTAAATACCAGGAAACAAACCAGGCACAAAACTGTGCTAGGGCTTGGTGGTCCCAACAGTGCCGACCAACTCTCTTGTTCTCTAAACTACCAAAACCAGAAAAACAAAACTTGTTTCTGATAATCTTGTAAACCGGAGTTTATCTTCACATCCAAGTGCCCAGGTGAAGTAAGTATCCTGAAAACATGAACTGTAACACAGTTTGGTTTAGGATGCCAGCAAAACAAAGATTGTGCATACATGGGAAGAACACCTTATTTATTTCACTCAGTATCAATGAATTGTACTCCTGGCTGACAGGAAGGAAGCATGCCCCAGTTCTCCAGCCAATCCAGATGGCAAAAGAAAATTAATCGCAAAACAAGTATTTACAGGCTACTTAGGCCCTCTTCATCTTAGGCTGGCAAGTCACTGTCTGATAAATCAGTACCACCTTTGCATTAGATGTACAGGCAAAATCCTCACATGATAAAAGAGGGTGGTGGTGAAGACTAGAAGAAAAGTGGGGATGTACTTCCTTGCTTTGCACTTTGTCAAACCAGCACTGAAGTTTGTTGCTTATAAACAAGATTTTTACTTCAGGAAGAAAATATGCATTAGAAAAACCTGACTAAACGCAATAAATATCCATTCAGTAATACTTCCTCAGCAGCCTCCAAGAGACAGGATGAAAGGGTGTTTGTTCTCACTGCAAATTTCATGGAATTAAAAAATTAAAGCATTTGTAAATTCAGGTAGAACAGCCAACATACAGGAAAAGCCCAGCAGAAAAAGTACCACTTTTCATAAGCAAACATTTTGGGTTATTTTTTTCTCCTTCTACTGTTGCTGAATAAGTACAACTCTGCAAAACAATTGTTATTAAACCAGTTTTCTCATTTCTTCGTACAATGACTGAAACACAGGATCAGGCCAAATTTGAGAAAACAACCATAATAAAAAACAATTACATACCTCTGGCTTTTGACAGGATCATAGTACACTTTGGCTAAACCATTTCCAGTACCAACCATGATCTGGTTCAGCTTGGGATGCCAAAGGCAACGCACAACACTCTGAAATAGAGTGAGATATTGACAGTTAGTTGGTCACTCATCTGGATCTTAGAATATTCACATTGTCAAAGAGTGCATCACACTGTAGCAGGACCAAGCTTAAGTACATGAATGAGCATGTGAATACATGAATGAATAACTCTAGAGTAGAATACAATATAAAAGCAGTGACAACACCAGGATGTAAGCACAGAAGGAAGTAAAATTGGTGACAGTGTGATAACCAGTGGTTTCCACAGACTATCTGCTGCCAAGCCCTTCATGGGCACAACGAAAATGGAAAGTTAAAGAGGGATTTGAAAAGGAACAATTAAGTGCTTCAGATATGATATAACGATTCAGGCCTTCATGAATTTTGTATTCTTATTTTTAATTCTTAATTTTTCCACTTCATTCACCACTTTATCTGTTTTTTCCCTTCTTGTCATACACTGCTGACCTTCCACTTGCTGACTGCAGAAACAGAAGAGATACTGATTTTCACTCTGGCTTCTTTCTTCCCCACAACACTAAGAACTTGCTATTTGAAGCCAATGTCTCACACTACTGTCACCCTTCTGGTCAGCAGTGAAACTCATTTTCAGACATTAAGAGTATTGTTTTACATGTGACTTTGAAATCCCATGTGAGTACTGTTTTCAGTCTGATTCAGCAGGCCAGCACAGAAACTCTAAGACTCAAACTTCTGACTCCAGAGAGCCAGAGTGGGCACAATACACCACAAAGGACAACACAGCTCATCAAAAGCAGAAAAGAAAGTATCTATTTTTGACAGACAGTAATTCCTTAAATGGATATCGTCAAAGGCTGAAGTTGGTTTGTGCCACTTCTGTAATAAATGTATCCAGAGCTAGCAAGATGTATTATCCTGTTATTATTTCATGGAACAATGCTCCCTTTTCTAGCCTTCCCTTTCTTCTCCCTCCATTTCCCATTGCATGTTCCATACTATTTCTGGTTTGGTCCAGACTCCATTTTTTTGATGCCAGGAGGCACATAATATTAAAAATATTGAAAAAATTCTGAAGCCCATTCAGCCATCATGAATCAGAACTTCATTTTACCATAAGATAATGCATGACTCTCCTAAGCGTGCTTTTCTGCTTTTGTAGTCTCTTTTAATAAGAAAAACCAAGTGAGATAAAGTTTCATTAATCAAACAGCCATTCTTTAGAAGGTTCCCCAGCAAAGCATCTTCCTTCTACATACACACAAACTCACATTACACCCTCCCATTTATTTACAGGTACAGATAACCTGATTTGCTTATTACAAGAAAACTACAGAACAACATTTTTAGAGGTAAATCTGAAGGACACAATACAGGGTTGCTAATAAGTTGTTTGATTTAAGTAAGAATCTTAGATACTGTTATGTAATGCTCAAAATGCTAAAGTAACTCTAAAACATCAAAGCTAGTAACAAGTATTGAAGGTCAAAGGTGGGTGGCCTTTTCTTTTATTAATATTTATTGCATGTGGTTAGCCAGCCTTTTTAAACTCTGTAGTTAATGTGGTTCTCCACTTTCTTCTGTCAAGTAAATGTATTTTATAGCATGGTAGTGGATACCAGCCAACAAAAACAAGCCTGAGACAGTGTGGCTCAGCACTGATGGGGTTTGCTGAGTTTCTAACTTGTCAAACATGCACAGCACACTTAAAACCACCATGGCACGTGCTAGAGAGCAAGCAAAAGAAACTGCCATTAAATGTAGTCCTATAAATTTTCTGAAACCGTAAAACGTTCCCAGAATATAATTTGTTAAAAACTAAACAAACTCAAGCTCTGAACATGTAAGTAATTTTATTAATCCCCTGGTGTATAAACCTATTTTATAAGAAATAATAAAAACTACTTCTGTGGGTTTCAGATTATTTTAGAAACTGACAATACTTCAAAAATACCAAAATGTTGAATTCCTGAACTATATCCTAAAAAATTTTCCCAATCATATAATCATAAAGACAGCTGTACAACAAAGAGATCATTGTAGGCTGTGTCTTAACACTGGGAGGGAAGGATAAGGAGAATCTTTATCACACAAAAATAATTAACACTTAAAGAGCATTTAATATTTGATGCCTCTAACTTCTCAACTGCTTTCACCTAGAATAACTCAGGTAAACATCTTCATCACTGGAAATGCTAAACATCAAACTGCATCTCAAAGAAGGTTCTACCCCCAGCTCTCCAGGCAAGTATGTTAATTGCAGATAAAGACGTGTTTCCCTGCCTTTGCCTGCATGTGCATGTAGGTAGGTATCCACCTGCTGACACTGAATTTTACACAGCTCTAGAATGGTTGCAGTTGGAAGAGTGCTCTGGAGATGACTAATTCAACCATCCTGCTCCAAGCATGGTCCAAGGTACTACAGACAGCTCAGGATATTACCCTGTTTGTTTTTTAATATTTCCTGGAATGGAGATTCAACAGCCTCTTTCAGCAACCTGTTTCAGTGTGCAATCAGCTCTACCTGAAAAGCCCCCAAAACCCAACTACAAATCCCAAATCATTTTCTTTCATTTAAAACACGAAAATCCTATGTAGATTCTGAAAACGAAAAAATTCCAGGTCATAGCTTAGCAAATGGAAGATGTCTTGTAACAAATAAGAATGATAAAAGACAGAATGTATCATCACATAAACATCTTCAGCATTTGAAAAGATTTCTGTGATGGCTGAATGTTTCAGATGGTATGCTTTTGCAGCATGAAGTCCTGGAAGCCTGTCATAAAAATCCTGAAAATAATTTTTCCATAGACTGATGTGGCCAGTCTATGAGATTATAAGAAAATTACAAAAGATAATTACTAGTAACGATTTAGAAGTTGTTTTGCACTTTTGCTATGGCAAAAGCATTAAGTTCTTCAAATGAAATCAATCTGAAAAATCTTTGGCAATGTTTATTTCATATACAAGCACAGTAGCTTGCATTGGGAAATACTGGGAGAACACTGTGAAAATATTTTTGTGAAGACCAACAGGGAAAATATTAAAAATATTATCCAAAAGAAAAACATTCCAAATTTACCTTCTTGATTCTCACTGTGAGAGAGGTTAGAACAGATTCAGTGGGTCAGTAGGCAGCTGTCAGTAGGCAGCTCTGGCGTAGTTTCCAAATAGTGTCACCCCTATCACTTTGTTCTCATCTCTGTGTCTCCCTTTGAATCATATGAGCAGAGCTGTTGCTTCAGGTAAATAGTAAACACCACCAAATAATTTTTCTGTCAGGTTATTCTCCATCTAGGTGAGCTCACTAGGAATCTACACACACAGCTTTCCTAGTACTGAGCAAGTAATAGTGCTTTGACGAGATAGCAGCAGCGTCTCTAAATGAGAAATTGAAGCCTCATTTTCTGTAACGCAGAATGGGTCATTTGTTGTGGCCTAGGAATACACCCCTGTGTTTAACAGGCACAGTCAAGAATAACCAAAGCAGATTTTGTCAGCAAGCAAAAGCTAATTACCTCAACTGAAACTGTCCAGAGCACTTGGGCAACACCCTGACAGAAGTAAACAATGCCGAGAGGGCAATTTACAAGGTCAGCAAGAGAAGATTTAAATGATTTGTGGCATAGGAGTGGAAAATTTACCCCCTAAGATGAAATCATGAAGCTGGTAAGGTCATAAAACTACAGACTGATGTCAAGGACTGGAAGAATTTTCCTGGATCTTTGCTTATGTGCTCTCAAAAGATGGTTCGAGACTGCAGCAGCAAAGGCAAAATTCAGTTCCCTGGCCCACATTTCAAATAAAACCACTCAGTTTTAGAGTGTGGATAGAGCTGATGGGAAGTGCAGTCTCAGAGGGGTCAGTATGGGTTGGAGGCAGGAAAGAAAGGTTAATAATTTCTAGTAAGAGGGACCACAAATGGTTAGAGATCACACTCTGGCAGTGATTATCTGGATTGTGAGAAGCTTCGGAGAGGATGCACTGTGTTAAAACAGAGAGACAAAAACCCCAAAAATGAGCTGATGTGGCAAGTATTCCTAGTTCCTATGACTTACAGAGTACATACAGTCTTCACATAAATTTTATATCTTAGACTTAAAAGATTTTTCTGCAGCATTCCAGGGCCTGAGAAGTCACTTAATCTTACTAGTATCTTCCAAGTATATCAAAATGAAAGGTTGCCCATTATATAACAAAATAACAAGAACATATATAAACAATGTCTCTTGAAAGCATTATTCACCTTCATCCTCTTTCACTGTGCTGCAAAAGATTAAGGGAAGATTCAGGTCTCTGTCCATCACTGCCTTCTTGCCTTCCTATACTAACATTTTACATGTCTGCGAGCTGATCTTGTACAAAATCATTGGGATTTTTTTATTTGGTGCATTTCAGCTGAGATCCAACAAAATCTCACTATTTTTTTATGCAAACAAACCCCATGATAACAGTTAATCCTTTTCTGTTAGCAAAACTTTATTAAACAGACCTGTCTGTGTCCGCATATGGAAGTCATAATTCCAACAAGACTGGCATGATAAAAGTTTCACCATTTTCAAAAAAATTCCAAGAACTTTCATATTTTTGACATAAATAGGAATCACCATACACTTCCAGAGCACTTAGGTCAACAGAACCACATTCTCTCCTTGCTACTGCAAAATGAAAAGTAAGTTAGAGGGTCATATTTTATAGTGATGTTTTAATTTCTTTTCCCTTTCAGGAGGGTCTCAGTGCTTCTCAGTCAGGCACTGTTTTCTTTGGAAACTACCCTTTCTCCCTAAAGACAGTTAAGTTTTAAGGTTAAGTACCATGCAGTTATCTTTGAAAATGAACATTTCATGTAAAGTGTATTTTCAGATAATGCATGATAATGTATCAGCTTTTTTCAAGTTCATTAGTAAATCTTCTCCTGCCATGCAGGGAAGAGGAAAGAAAAACATGTTTCCATATCGGTTATGCACTCTTGGAATAAACCTTTTCCATTTTTCTTTCTATTCACTTCAGGTACACACTTTCACTCTTCCTTGATTGTTCTTGACTTTCAACTGGCTTATACATTTGCTCCAAAACACCAGATATGATTAATCAGTTAAGAGCAGCTATCAGACTTTTAGGCTAAGTTCACTAAATTAATGTCTCCTCCCTTGACTGTCAGTGCTGGCTATTTAAATGAAAATAGTGACAACAAACCTGCTTTGCAGACTGCATCTATCTACTTCCATCCCTACATGAAATTACCCTGAGAAGGTGGAAATCTCTAGTGAGTGATGCTGACATACAGCTAATATTCATAATTGCCCTGTGCTGAATGTGCAGCCAACATTCCACTTGTAAACAGAGAAGATCAAAAGTGATCTTCCAAACAGCCAATAGAAAAAAATACTGCCAATCTCAGATAAATACTGAAAATGGAAAGGAAACATGGTAATCCTAGGTTTTTACACATCTCTAACCTATGAAGCAAGAATTCATAAGCATTTTATGTTTCTTTAAAGGCGTTACAATTCAGGTGAAGTTCAGTAACTCCATGGTGAAGTTGCTGATGTTTTGACAGTTGTTGGGAAATCAGGAGCAAGTAAGAGAGCGTAGGCTTCGCTCCCAGCTAGCACAAGCCTTTCACAGAGTGGCAGGCTTTTCTCCTGTAAATTACTTACAGTCATAAATCCTTAAATCAATAGAAGTGAAATCAAAAGTAACCCATTATCTCCTACTTTGCTTTTGGCAAGGTCAGAAAACAAGAGATTAAATGTTCCAGCGCTTCAGTAGAAGACAATAAACACCCACAGAGGGAAGTGAAGAGTTTAGGTGGGACTTGTTTCATCAAACTGAACATGCCTACAATTCTAATCTTTGGAGATGTATTCTTTAAATGTCTATAAATGTCTCCCTTTATAGTTAACAGAGAGAAATAAGCATTTTACAGTGGACTTCAACTAACCTATTTTAGAGATCTATTTTAGGATGAGATAAAATCACAGTCTGAGTATGTTTATTTTTCTCTGTTGATTAGAAAAGGAGCCTAGGGTGACTGGATCAGCTGTAGACATCTATTTTTGGTCAGGTGAATCCCTACAGCCTACAGTGGCCAAAATAGCTATAAAAGAAAAACAGAAAACTAATGAGGATCTATATTACAGAATGTTGTGGTACTTAGATAACTAACTCCACGGTTCAAGATACAGAATACTGGTACCCTTATTGAATACTCCTAGTGCAGAAAGAATACGCCAGATACAAACTTCTAAAACTGCCCAATAAATCTTGAAAATCTTAGCTTCAAAGGTCAGGTTTAGCTCTGGATATACTTAAAAACTGGATAGGGGTTAAACAGAAAAAAAATCTATGTTTGCCCTTATTGCTTACCCTTTTCCTAACCTACAATCTAATAAATAATTCCTCAGAACATGTTCTGAAGCTATACAATAAAAAAGTGAAAGCACTCTTGCTGCCCTAAGAAAATATTTTCAGTCAGGAGCAGAAAAACTTAAACAAACCTTCTCTCTTTCCTATGTGCAAACTGTGCTTCAGTGGCTGTGATGGTATGTGACGGGCTCTGTTTGAACAGCGCTGCTTGGATTCGCTGCACTTGGCTGTCCAGGCAGTCAGATAAGTGACATGTCAGCAGGGAAGATAGCAAACATGCAAAATGACATTCTGACCGTGGTCATGGATTCTGTAAGGACAGGTGACCCCAGCAGTTGCTAAGTGGGGCTTTTCTGACTGAACTGAGTATTTATCTTAAATGTAATCACTACAAATTCCAGTCTTTCTGAAAAAAGCCTTGTCTGTCAAAATCTGTGCAAGTATGTGTTTATTTAACACATCTATTCTGTCTTTTCTCCTATAGAAGTATGTATTTACAGTGAAGAACCACTTGCAGTATCTTTTAAATGCATAGGAGCTCAAAATGTAATAAATAATACTACTTAGCTTATAATAAAAAGCAATTACCTTCCAAATTAACATTATCTGTTACCTAAGCCTATTTAACATTTGTATTTGAGAGGGATAAGCAATTTCAAACTTGGGCTGGAGAGAGGGATGAAATCTCAGTGTGGCCTTTCAGCTTCATCTTCCATAGTTCTAGGAATTGCACATTAAGTCCTTCTGACTTTCACAAGTCTTCCCATAAGAGAAGGAAAATGTACAAAGTTATTTCAGGAATACATCTCCATTTACTTAAGAGAGTTTCTATGTCTTTGAACAAAACATCAAATGTTTAGATGCCAACTGCTGAAGACAGCTTCCCACTACTACAAGACTGGTCCCCATCCCTGTTTGGTTACTACCACTTTTAAACAACTTCTGTAATTAGGAAATATATTAAAGCAGGGGCTCTCAAGCTTTTCTGTTTTATAATAAAGGTGTGGAACCATTTAGAAACTTTGAACATTTAGATTGCTGTGCAGCGGATACAAATTTTCACAGATATGTTTTATGTGGCTCACAGTTCTCATGGACAAAAAAAAACCTCTGCTACTTTTTATTTTATACATCCCAGCCAGAATGCACACACTACTTGAGAGAAGAGAGGAAAATTAATCAAAATATACTAAAAGCCTCATGATGAGGAAAGATCCATATGCATTCTAACTTATCAGCAGTAGAGTAACTCCTTCCTGTCTCAAAGATCTCAATGCTTTAACAGAAAACACTTCTCTCACACATACTCCATGAAGTTCAGAAACAGACCCTAAGGACTTGTAAGCAAGTGTTTCAACACATTTTCGCCCAAGTTAGCAAATAATTTCTCTCCAATTATAAGCAACTGGAATTTAACAGAAAAATTTTTTTTAAAAATCAGAAATTCGAAATTCTTATCTGTAGATAATAGCAATCTTACTTGCAGAAATACCATCATTTCTACACAATAATCAAAGATCATTGCTATTGACAGTTGAAATGCATGATGGAAAGTAAAAGCCACCAATAAAGTTAGCATTATAAGGAAATGCTTCAGTGTAGATAGTTCTTTCCTTTTCCTACTGCTATCTTGATTTCTCTGCAGATGATCTCCAAGAAACATCAGCTACATCAACCACCTGCTGCCCTCCAAGAGCTACAGAATTTCTGCCTTTAGAATCACAGAGGCAGTGCTGCTCAGAGGCCACATCAATTCCCACTGCACACTCTGTAATCTCTTTACATTGGTGTCTTAGAGCACAGTGGTGATACAATACCCATCTACCTGGCTTGCCATGCTGCTCTACCTGGAAAAGGTGGGTCTACCTCATGGAACACCAGAAGAGGGGATAAAACTGTGTAACTCTTATAAAACTGCTGTATTTTAAGTAATAATAAAAAAGTTAAATAACAAATTTAGAAGTGTGCCATTTTCAAATGTCTGCCAAGCTGAACAACAAATGCTTCCACCTTGTTTCTTCTTTTGAACAAAAATACAGTTAACACTTACAGGTTCATAGTATGCATGCTCTGATTTAAAAAAAGGCTGCTCACAAAATAAAAGTGTACTAATATTGTATTTTGAAATCTACTGTAAACTCCAATTGCAAAAATCTTCACGTTCAAGCTTCCCCTGGAGCTCTTCCAAGGAAAAGAGCCAACTACAATAAATAAGGTGGGAGGTTAGGGAGTATCTATAATGTAGTGACCTGCTATCATTAGATTTAAAATACTCATGAGAATACAGTAGTGGAGGAAAGAATACTAATGTTTTTCCCTTGTGAAACACGACTTAGAAAATGTGTGGAAAAATTCAATAGAAAAGGGACCAGAAATGGATAAAACTTACAATTTTCTATGTAGAAACTAGAAATACCCTAAAAATATTTTCAGAGGCCAATATTTTAAAGAGGGATTTCAATATAGAAAACATGGATAACAATGCTGTACAACTCACCTTTCAAGGTACAGCTATAAAATATATTTTTACAAGTGCATGGAGCCACTGGACTTCTTTCCTCTTTTGATAAATAAAAAAGTAGCTTAATCAAGGTGGCAACTTGTTTCCATTGTATCTGCAATGTTGGGCATTTTCAAACACCTGGTCTGTTAAAATTACAGCCACACTTTCATCTCCATATATCATAAAAGTAAGGGAGAAAACTTCATGTACACTCCCACTCCCTGTTACAGGGACAAAACCATCACAGTTTATTATTCTTGCACACCTCAAATCTCTAGTGACAGCTCCCCTAAAACAAAGTACATGCTGCTCCAGGATACACAAAGGGAAGGGCCACATTGTGCTTATATATATGGAAGAAGAAAATAAAAATTGACAGGTTACCACTCTATAGAAGAAAACACATTCCTGTGAATCATCTCTTATACTAGAATTCTTTTTTTTGGTTCACTCTAAAAAACACATACATTTACTGGGCCTTAAATATTGTGGAAAATATGGGCTTTCCTTTTCATAAAACAAATTACTTTTAAAAAAACCAAAACCAAAACCAAACAGAAGTTGCATGATGATCTCTTCCAGAAGCTAAAAGAATTTATTTTTTCTTAAATTCAAAAGCTTTAAATCTTAGTGAAATGGGCCACAGTGGAAAAGCCCTTTGCTATATTAGTGCACCTTATAAATAGTAAATGATATTGTTTAAGGTCAAGGAAAGAAATACTGCAATCCTATATCAACTGTGTATAAAGGATGCTGGAAGGTTCATATTCCTTATTCCTTCTTTCCTGTTCACTCTTTCATCTAAAAAGAGGCTTTATTTATAGCTTGTCTCAAAAGACCTTCCTGAAACATCCCTTAGAGGTATTTTCAGAAGTATTTAATAATTTAACTTTCGCTTATGTTTGAGAAACTAAGAAAATATTGGAGAATCCTCCCAACAGAAATAGGTTTCCCAAACTAACCGTAAAATCTATGTTTTTGGATTGTTGCTTATCTACAAAAATCTGTGGGATATTTTAAAAACTTGCACATCTTGTTGTACAATGTACACCAACTCATCATCCTGGCTCATTTTTAAATGAAATTATTACTCAGATTTTCATTAAAAATCAGCAATTCCTGTAACTATACAACTTCTTTTTTTTTAATTTCTTTCTCAGTCCCCATTCTTGCTTGGCAGTAATGGGGTGTAATACTTGTCCTTTCCATATGGGGAAAATGAGCACTCTACTGCTGCCAAGATCAATCTTGTCTGTAATAAGGATAACTACTGGGTGATCTGTTGGAAGTAGCCAAATGAATGACAGACATGTGAGAGTGATTCAAGTGCCTATCCACAGCTATTTTAAATTAAACTGACATTGGGGGAAATGTTGTATACCCAAATCTTTTTCCCATACACTAGGTATTTATAACTGGTTCCCATGAACATCTCATGCTTGCATAACTAAAGCAAGAATTAGGAATAAACCCTTCCTGGCTTTCATCTGGCAGTGAAATCTCCTTTCCCTTCCAGGCCGCGTATCCCAAAAATGAGACCTCATTCCACAGCAGCTACAGGTCTTCCTGCCTCTCATACTATCTGATGAAAAGAAAGGGAAATGGCCTCTGAGTTTCTGGACATAAACTCTGTACCCCCATATTCTGGCAGTATTATTTCCTGTCATCTGTTTAAGTCCCCTTATCCATGTAAATGGAGTGAAGAGAGGTTTTGTGTGCAATTATAGGTATTTCAGATGAAATAAGTCTTTAATGCTCAAACTGAGAAAGTTTAATTAACATATTTTATTGTGAACACTTGAGGTGAGAACAGAAAAACCTTTCATAAATAAAACTGTCATGATAGAAGAGAAAGAGACAGAAAAACTATGAAAAGGCTGCACATTCATAACAGGATTTTTTGAAGTTCCATTAAAAAGAAGGAATTCTCTACAGTTTAGTAAACATAACCATTGTCACAGTACAAAGCCTCAACATCTTCAATTGTACCTATACACACTGAGTCAGAGTAAGTCTGGGGTACTGCACACAGAGCATCAGCTTTCTTATGAGAGTAGGAGAGGCAGAAGGTCCCATCCTGATGTAATTTTGATGTAATCTGCAGTAAGTAAAGGACCCTGCCATAACCTGCAGCTTGGGTGATTTCTCTCCTTGATAAACTTATGGAAAAAAAATCCACTGAGTGCTATTAACTGCAAAATTCCTCTACTGCATCAAGATATCTCAAAAACAGTCACTGGAAGGAGAAAGGATAGTCAGAGAAGTACCAGTAATTTTGTGTTTGTCCTGTTCACACCTCTTCCAGCTACTGGCCAGAGACAGAGTGTGTGGTCTCCAGTTCTTTCAACATTAGTTTTCTTCAAAAAATATTGCTATTTATCTAAGACTCTTGAATTCTAGAAAAATCCCAATGCCTACATGGTGGGATGGCATTCAAGAGTGGACACAACAACACAGCTGTTTAAGCACAGATTGTGGCTGAGGAAAAAAACACTCCGAAACACTAATACAAGAGAAAAAAAGCAAATTAATATTCTATACCCAGCCACAACAGCAGAAACTAATCAGACTGTTAGTCCATTAGTAAAACCACAAGGTTTCACTCCAGCAGCTATGAAACAGTAATGGATTTTCCCATGAAAACTTGAAAGAAAAGGTGAAAAAAGGTTTGTGTGGTATGATGGAAAGGAATGCCAGACACAGCTTTGGTCAAACATTCCCATTAAATATTTTCTCATTACCCACTAAGTTCACTCACAGGCCAATTTCACTGGCTATTTACCAAGGAGGTTTAAGATAATGTTTACTGCTCTTTACTGCTTTTCAATTTTCTAGGCTTGCTGGCATTTCCCTTTAAAAAATCCTTGTGAAATTAAAACAGTAACACATGAATAGTTTATACTTTTTCTTCACAGTAGATTTTCTGTTATTCTCATTATATACATTCTACCACTAAACTGCTATAGAATTGCCTTCAAAAAGTCTTACTATTTTAATTTTATACTGGAAATAAATTACTAAATATGCCTATTTTTTTAGCAATATGAACTAAATCTAACTAAAATCACTGAAATTATTTCATTAGGAAATGAGAGCAGATCAGGCTCTTTGCAGAGAGAGATACTGATGTGTTTGTGCTTTTATTACATGTATAACATAGTATAACTTCAGCTCTGCAATGCCTAAAAAAGCCCAAAAGAGAAAGAGTAAAATTACATATTTCAGTACTATGTAAGTGTAAAGAAGTAAAACACTTAGTTGCAGAAAACAAACAAGTCTTAGGTAACACTATGTGTTTATCATTAATTACACTAATGCTAAATGCTAACTATTTTTGAGAGTATGAGCAAAAAATGGAAACTAGGAAAGCAGGTGGTAGAAAGAAAGGAATTACTTCACTGCTGAAAAAAATGCTTTGATAAACTACACACCAGATATTAATCTCCCAGTTTACAGACCAATGATCTTTCCAACAAACAGCATTTACTGCTTACAAAACATAAAAGCCAGCTTCTTGAAAATTCATTTGCCTTTAGCATGCCTGTATGCGTTTATATTTCATCAAACACAGTAATTTGAGAAGAACAAGTAAAGAACACTAATGAAAAAGCCAAAGGATACAAACAGTAGGAAGACCTTGAAAAAATATATTGCTTTTATTTTATAAGACTACTTTTAGGAATTTTTCTTCTTTTAGATTCAGATTGATATGCTAAACTGTGTTTTCTTTAGATGTGTAGAGTTAAAGCTGTAAGCTAGGGAGACTTGTTGTACAGGTATTGGTAGTGCTAACTCACTGAAAATTATGTTGTAAGATTAGTATTTGTCTCAATTCTTCACCTATTATTTCTATTATTTTCATTTCCACTATATGCAAGGCAGAAGAATGACAGTTTTAAATTTTTTAACTACAAATGAAGAAAACCAGCAGCACTAAAACTCAATAGACCAAAGTGATTTACTACAGTCTTAAAAAAGTACCCTATAAATATCAGCACCTATACAAATTTATAGCATAAAATTATGAACCTGCTTAGATTTGAACACATACTTAAAATTTTACTATATTAGTGGCCCCAATGAAGTTTCTTATTGACAGTTTCCTACTGTTGGGTCTCTTTTGCATTTTTAAGCAAAGAACAGGCATTTATCTCTCATTTCTGAGAGAAACTGAGAGCAAACAGATCTTTTGTGGACTCCCCTGTAGCACTATGTATGTTAGCAGGTAAACAGACCCTTTATTTCCAAGACTTAGAAGACAAAGTTATCAAAAGAAAATAGTACTTTCCTTAAATGTAAAAGGAGCAGATTGGTGAGCAGAATTTCTCACTATTTAAGTGTTTTTGGAGATAGAGGATCCGCCATTGACAAGCTCCTCTTTCTTGCAGTCTGCGAGCTTAAGTGAAGTTTCTGCACACTGTTACTGTCATGACCACTACTAAAAGGAGATGCCATCATGACCACCTCCAAACACTCAGGTCTAAGGAGTTCCAATTCATTGTGAATGGAACTATGGAACTATTCTGTTTCCTGTGCTCACGCACGAGAGCTCCTACAAAAATCTACATTCATTTTATCTTCCGTAGTTGATTTCCTTTTCTCTGTCATGAAATTTCAATAGAGATACTGAGGCATTCATGTTTTCTCTCAGAAAAAAGTTACTCACTGATTATAAGGCTTGTATAAGAAAATAAAAATCCTGTAGAAATTCTCATGAGTTAAGTTTGGTTGATGGCTTGGTTTGTTTCATAGGCAAAATATATAAAAGCCAATTTCTCCTATATTTGGAGAAATGCTTTAGAACTAAGTAAAACTTCCAAAGTCATATAAAAGCCCTTTGCATTTAGATTATATTTAAGACGAAAACAGGTGGTTTTCTGCTCTAGGAGAAAACATGTATTTTCTGCTTTGATAAGAATTCTGCATTTTTAATTTGCAAGACAGCTGCCACCAAAATTATAGATATAACAAATCCTTCCATAAGCAGATTTTACCTTGGGATGAACTAAAGGAAAAAGCAGGATTTGAAAAGAAAAGCAAATACAAAGGTGGATTCTGTATAAATGACATCGATCAGAAGGAGGTTTGGTCTGCTGTGCTAGGAAAGCCTGTTGTGCTAGCTTAAAAAGAGTGCAGAAGGAGAAAATCATATCCTGAAACAAAGTGACAAAATTGCTAATCTGACAGACTGCAACAACTAAAGGGTCATAAGCATATACTGTCATACTTATCAGTGGCAATTCTGTTCTAATTTCACTCACTCCTCTTTGTTACCACCCATAAGCTTACTGGTAAATCACAAGAGTAACTGTGGTATTGAGAGAAACAGGGAATAGGTGGTCAGTTCAAGCCATACACAGACCCTTTTGTGTTACAGGTTCACAGCTTTAGGTTTTTATAGTAACTAGTGAGAATGGTGTTTTTTGTGGATTTCTTAATGATGCCTTCTTTTCATCCCAACTTATTGCTTCTGGACAAAGTAGAAACACATTGTAGAGTAACCACTAATCTTGGACAGAAAGGAGTTTTGCCACAATAAGGCATTTCATCATGTCAACTGGTGAAGTAAACATAAAAATCTACACATTTTAGGATTTGTGTCTCACTTCACAGATCTAGAAGGGTTCACAGAAATGCTTGAGAAATGCAGTGCTAACACCAGAGTGGGGAAGTTCTACTGCTTAATACCCTGCCCTAGGATTTTTTTTTTAAATTGAAACAAGAATAGCACCTATTCAGATTACTCTAGCCCTGTCTCTTAATCATGGAGTAGGAAAATCACAATAGTGTTAGTAGGTAATTACTTGTATAAGGGAAAAGAAGCATATGAATATGACTTCACTCATACTTTGAAGAGATGACTAAACTAAAATACATACCGCATCTGTAACTTCTATCTCATACAGCTTCTGGAAGGTTTCACGATAAAAGAAAAATAGCTTCCCACTGCCACCACCTTTCTTGACAGAGGTGCCTGTGACAAGGATTTTATCATCTGGGCTGAAACAACAATCTGTCCTGTTGAAGAAAACAAGGCATCTTACTAGGCAGATAAATAATTAACATACTGAGAACTTAGATATAAATTGCACCCCTTAAAACAATCTTTTCTATTTGTTAGTCCTTTCAAGACAAATATTGAAAAAGTCTTTTGTTAGCTGTCATCTATTGCTATAGTTATCAGTTAGAGTTATCTGTTACAATTGTTTTTACAATTGTGCACAGGATGTGCAAAACTGATATATTCAACAAAAATCCTCCTCCCAGCAAAATTCTCCTCCACTAAAAAGTCTTGCAAGCTTTTCAATATGAGAAACAAAAAATAAGTACTTTCAAGTCTGGTTGTCATCAGTAAGTAAAAAATGTCCTAGTCATGAAATCCAGTTTTGCTGACAATACATTCTTCAGTGATGCAAGGTGGTGCATTTATATATTGGCCAAAAATGTTTTTCTGTTTACTTTTCCTCTGTGTTACAAATTGCAGTTAAGATTGAGCTGTCCATGACTTGTCTGTCTAAGATCTTATTTCAAAATTACAAACTGTCCTTAGGGGATTTGGCTGTATTACAGCTACAGAAATGCAGATCAGACCAGTAAAAATATTGAAAACAATACTTAGCACTATGCAGTAAAAAAAAGTCAGCACTTCTGACAACATAATCTGAATTTATACCACATACCTTCATGTTATGTCTACTTTTTTATTCAGCTCTTTTTTTATTAATCATAGACTAAATAAGAACGAGGTTTACATCTATATCTCATTACACACGCAAGGGCCTCCTCCTGGAATGCTGCTAATCTAATTAGACTTAAGACATATGAGACTGAAATATCACAAAACCAAGATCTTTTAAAGCAATGTGAATCCCTAAAATAGACAGGAATTGTCACTGCACAGTCCTCCCTGCACAATTGTGGACCTAGTGGCAACTAAGGGTAAGAACTCCAGTAGAACCCCTCCCCATTCAGCAAAAATACTGCTATTTCTACTATAAGGAATAAATTAGAATACTTACATGGGAAAGAAGCTGGGTAGTCCATCTGCTGAATTAAGAGGTTTTTTAAATTGTCTTATATCCCATATCTTTAAAGTATCATCTCCTATGAAACAGAAGAGACAAGGGTTAGCAATAAAGAATTCAATTCAAGAACTTACGCATGTCAGAAAACTTCACTCTCTAATTCAGACAGAAAGAGAACAAAATTATAAAGTAGAAGCATCCACAATGGGAACAATTTGGAAGTTGTTTGTTGGTAAGTTCCTATGACAGTGCAAGGTTGAGAAGCTCAATATACTGCACTCCAATATATCTGAAACTTCTCCTCAATGGCTCAATTGTGGTAATCCCTCCTATCAAGAACCATTATCAGCATTGGAATCAGATTCCTCAATCACTAATTTATTCTGTGTTTGTGAGCATTGTTGCTTTGCCGCTAGGAGCAAATTTGATTTTCAAGATATCAAAAGAAATTAAAAATGTTGCCATGAATGGTCTAGATCAAAAACAAAACAAACTTTATATGTGT
The DNA here is from genome assembly GCA_013398075.1 of Notiomystis cincta. NCBI lineage: Eukaryota > Metazoa > Chordata > Aves > Passeriformes > Notiomystidae > Notiomystis > Notiomystis cincta. The sequence continues at coordinate 71,346 of VZRX01012506.1, forward strand.
AGTTTTTACCTGTCCTGAAAAAGCAATAATGGAAAGCACATGAAAATCTTTCCCCTTCTTCAGAAGGCAAACAGCAACAAACTGCTATCTCAGTATGGAGATGAGGCCCTGGAATCAGTCAGAAATCCTCAGGGAAGGGGGTGAAGGGAAGCAAGTGAAACCACACTTGCTATAACTAAACCTTTTCACAACACTACCTTTAGCCATAAAAGCCAAAATCAAGGTTACAGCAAGACATTTGTAGCAATTCTCATCTGTGTTTGATAAACATGGTGTGACTGTAGACCAGTAAAAGTCAGGGTGTTTATCCCTTTTTGAAAAGTTATGACATATTAACAAAGTGAGAACAGGGGTAAAAAAAGAGATTAGTTAGTTATTCTCAGAGACATCTACATCTTTGCTCTGATCGTCCTTCTGGAACACATATTTCCAGCATGAGATGAGCTACAGAATCTGAGCTTTGAAGTACCTCACTCAAGCACCTAGACACGTCCTAGCATTTGACAGGAGTGCCTCAGCACTTTCAAGGGTAAAAAGAAGGACATTTAAGCAACAATTCTCTTTAAAAATATCCAGAGATTAATTTTTGACAAAAAGTTACAAAATCTTCCTGACCTAGGATGCAAGATCTGCTTCCTTCCAAAGTACAAATCTTGCAGAGAAGTAATTTGGTTATCTACAAGTATTTTGTGGATTCATAGCCTTTGAGCTCAAGAGCTCAAAGGAGGCCTTGGAAATAAAATGTTTTTAAAAGAAGTAACGAAAGAAATCAAGGCCAGCAGTGCCCTTTACAGGGAAAGCAGTAATGTGTGGCCTCGTACATCATGTATGTTTATATTAAAGACTAGGATAACTCCTTACTACAAAATATTTTTAAGAAGTGGACAACTTAAATAAATGATGTCTAGAGCAGAGTGTATTTCTGTTCATTGGGAAGCTAAAAAACGACAAGAAAGAAAAATGCTGAGTCCCTGTTTTGGGAATATCTGTTTTCTTATTGTTTCCCAGTAGACTCCATCCCAAGTACTTCAAAGCATTTAGTCTTGTAAAATGAGCCCTCCCTTTTCCTTCCCACCCCCCAAGAAAAAAAGAACACTTATTGTTGAGATGTTTCATCTAAAGCACCAGCACTTTATAAATGTATGCAAAGGACACTACTTGGCCACTTTGCAAATCTCCTGGATAGGGACTGATCTACGGCTAGCAGCCAAGGCTGTTCTGTTCCTAGTGGAATGAGCCTTGACATGATCTTCAAGCTGTAGTCCTGCCAGGTTTTAGCAGGAGAAATGCAGTCAGACATGTAGTTATAGCTCCTTTGCTAGCAAGAAAATGTAATGGGCTGGTTAAAAAACTTAGAAGACTTGAGTAGAACTCAAATTTGTGGTTGATTTCAAGTCAACACTGTCTTAGTTTAGAAAGACTAAGTATTAGGAGAGGGAAAAATGCTAGAAGAATGACTTACTAATGCTGTGAAACTTTATCATCATTAAGAATTTACTCCAATTCATTTTTCCTAACTAAAATTATCAGTGTGCAATGCAAATCCTAAATCTAATTTGCATTTGGAGTTGAAATCATTGTCATTAAGATCACAGAATATTAACCTTCCTCGGCACCACGGATTTTTTCCAGTAGCATCCTTTTATCAATGCTTAGGAGGCTTCTGTAATAGAACTGCAGCAGTAATGATCTGTTTTTAATTATTTTATACATGAACAAAAATAGCTATCCTTAAACAAAAGCATATAAACAGAAGTTGTGCAATTCAGTAGGAATATTCAAAACAGTCTACTCTGATCATTCAGTATTTTTTCTTGATGGCAGACTTCTCCAAATCCTGGCAGGATTATTTAAATCTTTTATAGCAGTTCTAGTAGCATTTTAAACTCTATTTTTTGTCATTTTAATAAGAAGTATACCAATAAACAAGCTCAAGACTGACACAATCAGGTCAGACACCATTATGCCAATGGTATTGAGCACTGGATTAATCAAGAGGTAACAATTAGGTCCTAGAAAAACAGTCTTTGGTGAGCAAAGATAGGCATTTTGTAAATGCCCTTTAGTCAAAATAAGGCCAAAGCACTTACACTGTAAAGATTTTATCTGATTCTTTTCTTTTCTTTTCTGAAGATACTGACCAGGAAGACAAGCACATGGATGGAAATAGGCCCCAAAGAAGCAAAAGTGCTACCAGGAATTCACAAAGCCTACACTTAGCAACACTCTATTTAAAAAGAGGGAGTCCTGTGCTGAAAGCAAAGTTCAATGATAGAAATTGTTCACAGACATAAATGAAGAAAGTAAAGAAACACAGGAAATGGGAATTTTAAAAAGTTACAGCTTAGGAAACACAGAGCATAACAAGCTTACCAGAATATGTTTATCAACTCTGAGCCTTTCTGTGAAGGCTTATACTGCAGATGTGAGAGACACCTCACAGAACAAGGTACAGGCTTCTGCATTCTGTACTGGTTCTGCAGGAGGAGCTGCAACAACTACAGAACAGCCTTTGGAGGCAAAAAAGGTTTGGACCAAAGTCGAAGATCTCATGAGGGAAGTCACAAATCGATGAATCTATACCTACATTTGGAACAGTTCTCAGCCTCACCTCCATCCATACCAGTCTCATCAAATATTTAAGTTCATCATCCTCTCTAAACATACAGAATGAACATAGGAACATATGGCAAGAAGGATACTAGAAGACTTTCATAAAGCCATTCCAGCTCCAAGTGCTGCAAATAGCTGACTATGTCTACTAATATTAGCAAATTAATTTCTGGCATTGCCAGAATGAACACCAGCATTCAGCTCCTGAGAAATATTACTTGACAAAACCCCACCTGATTTTTGAAATGCCAGTGTTTGGATTTACTAATGAAGAGCAATATGTTATTATGCTACACAAAACAGTCACTATACATTCTGCATAACCCTTGAGCATACATATTTCTACCTTTTAAACCAATTTCAAAATGAAGGAAGAAATACAAGTAAAACGGAAAAAAAAAAGACCAACAAAAAATATCAGGAGTCAAAAAAGATTTTTAAAATTTTTACAGTAAGACCTCAAGTCCAATCCTAAATCTTATCTCTCCCCTGCTAAACAAAGAAAATGTTCCCCAAATACTATCCTTCATGGTTTCAAGCATGCAGAAATATCACTTTCTTAAGTTTCTGTCAAGTTACTACCTAATACCCAACAAGAATAAGACTGGAAACTTTCATAAGCAGCTCCTTAGGTTTTCATTTTCCCTTGTGCCTGCAGCTGAGCCCTGCCTCATCTTCTCATATCCAACACAGAATCTACTTCAGATGCAGGAAAGTCCACCAGGCTTTCAATGAAAGTTCCCATGCCCCAAACAACTATCCTCTCTTTGATCCTCAGCACTTGGCAGGTGTGTTAATCTACGAATGCTGGATCCACATCTGCTTTTGTTGGTACAGATCCAAAGCAATACTCATATTAAAGCACTAACCAAACAAGTCAAAATAAGGTATGAATCCTCCTTACTTTCTAGCATAGTGCACACAAAGCTCTTTTTTTTTTCTTTTAATACACTAGACAAAGGTAGCACTTTTATCCACATTGAGTGGCCAAATTTCTGTGCAGTCTTACATCCTGCAAACAATCAATCAACATTTTATAAAGCTTAGAGCAGAGTGTGGTAGATAAAACCTGAGTAAATGAAAGTCTGTTTAACACGAGACAAAAACTGGAGACAGATGAGGAAGAGCAGGCAAGTAAAAGTGCCACATGCAATAAAAATAAGAAAAGGTCATTTATGTGATCTACAATCATAAATGTGAAACAGAAGAGAATTTACATAAATGGAGGTTTCAAGACAGAACTAGTGAATATCCCTTACTAAGTATTAGCTTTGTTTGCTATTATATTTAAAAGCACACCAAGATTTATCCCTAAATTTCCTGAAGTATGTTTGTGTGAATTTTTGGGGGGCAATCACCACTGGCTGGCAGACAGATGCAGCGTTTTACCATGCAGAACAGAAAGACACACAGTTCACACACTTTCCAAGCAGAAGGAGGTTCACACATAATAGGAGTCTGGTTCAGTAAGGACAAAAAAGCTTGAGAGCTTTTACCTCACCACTTACAACCCATTCATGATGGGTACAGTGGTAGCAGAACTCTGGATCCAGAACCCTGAACAGCAGTTATGAAACAACACAAGTGCCATTAGTGTCCATATGCCTAGGGCCTTCGAGGGTAAGACTACAAAAACCTTACTCTGAAAGATGCGTTCTGGGAAGCAACATTTGGAATCTTTGAAATGTGGCAAGACATACAAAGAATGACTGAGGCAGCACCCAATATCAGCTGCATTTCACTGTACTGACGTGCACTGGTCAGACACTCTAACCCCTTCAGGGTCAGGGGCACAGCAAGGACAAAGAAAATGCAAGCTATCTGGCTAGGAAATACATCCACTGCTACAAAGTTTTTTTCATCTATGAATACCTATATTCTGGTATTTTGTGTATGTAATCTCATTCTGTCGATGTACCAAACTGACCAGATGTCCTAAACATATGTTAGGCACAGTGTTAGCTGACATTAATGTACACTGCCTCTCCCCAGGCCTGTTTATTTGGCCTTGGGGCAATGCTAATGCATACACAGAGCTTCTGGTTACAGCTGTTTTCCATCCAGACAGCTTGGCTTGTACACTTGCACCTGCCTGCAGAATACTGGGTAGAGAATTCTCTGCATGAAAAGTTGTCTTCAACAGACACCATCCTATCCCAATAATGAAGTGAATGAGTCCTCAGATACATTTTTGCCTTCTCAAGTCTTGTTCTGTTATCTAAGACTCATTTATAAAAGTTTTTTCTGAAGTTTACAACACAAGCTTTTTTTCCCAGTCCTGTGGACATTCCAAATTCTTTTGCCATTCAAGTATATCTTAGCAAGTCAATTCCAGTCATCAACTTTTGATGTTTTTATAATAGATTAGATAAAAATTCCATTTAGGACAGAAAATGACATTGCCTAAGAAAGTTGTATGAGGAATTAATAGGTCCAGAACAAAGATAGCACTATTGAGAGGCACTAATCTTCCAAGGAAGAACTAAGCAACAAAACTGGACTTTTTTATTTTTAATTAAGCTAATGATTTCCTTTCACTTACTGCTGGACAAGAATACAGATCAGAAACTATAATATAATCAGCAAAGTTATTTTAAAATATTTCTTAATTGCTGTAAAATGCTTTTTCAGGAACATAATATTGCATGGTGTATGAAATAAAAGTAGTAAATTGTGAAACACTTCATATTTGAATCACTAGTATCTGATTTCACTACCTTATATCCATCACAAAGAATTACATCTAACAACTACATGATTTATATGGTTTATTTAATGAACCATTTCATTGCATTAAAACCATCTTACATTCAGCATGTCATAGGGTTCTTTCAATCACCTACCTCCTCGGCTGGCAAGGACAGTACCATCATAGGAAAATGTCAAACATGAAGTGTCTGTGCCTGAAGCATGGGCTTGCCTGCAGTGGAACTTTGTATGCACCTGTTTGTCAAAACAAATAAAATATTACACAATAAATTACAATTACAAATTAAATCACAAATGAAACAAATGAGACAAACGTTGCTTCGTAGCATTTTCTGTGCTCTGCTGCTATTCTTTATTCTCAAGAGAAACCCCTGCATTTTTAGGAGGTACAGTAGCTAAGTATTTCCAACAGACTTTTTAAAATGTCATATTTGTTTCAGAATACTCTTTCATAACAAGAGCTTGAATGCAAAATTTGACTTCTTCACAGGTTTAATTATACAGTACAGATTTACATAGCATCAGTTCTTGGAAAACTCCCACTAGCACTGAACAAAGGTAGTTATGCCTGGTTAAGATAAAAATACATCCCAAGACAGTTCTCAAAACTCCCCTAAGCAGGCTTTTAGTTTCTAAAACTACCAAAATACAATACATATACTTTAGAAAGGACTGAAAAGGACTGGAAAAATTTTGTTTTGCCAAATTTAATCCCTGATGGATTCATGGTTTACATAATAGAACAAAATTCAGATATTATGAGGTTTGTGTTCCATTTAGGCACAGTGAAATTCAAATTTGGGAACAATGTATGTTTTATTTTCATTATTTCTATTTTGCTGATAATCCTAAAGAAAGGTTGAAACTACCTTCAATTTCACATTTTGTTCTTGTGTGGAGATCACTTCTTATTTATCAAGTCATTATTTAGTAAAATACCTAAAAAGTCTATTAATAAGGAAGGAACCTCAAATTAAATTTAAATGGTCTGGTCAAACCAAGCTTTCCCACTTCCCAACCAGAACCAAAGGTCTCAGGTAAGATTCCAAGAAAGGAAGTAGAAACACAGGAAGGGAAAAAGAGAAACGAAGACATTTGAGACAGGTTGATTCCTTTTTTAATACTTAGGTAACTATGCTTCTCATTTGCCCTCTTTTTGTAAAAAAACCCTAATTCATATAGTTGTAAAATTAAGCATTTAAGACTTAAAGGTTTCCAGTGCAACTATCTCATCTTCCCCTCTGTAAGATGAGGATTAAAACACCGAAGAGAAGATGGTAGATTAGAGACCTTGAAGTCATTTAATTATGGTAGCGATGGGCAAACAAAAACATATGCATATAAGCAAATATTTTTGGGAGAGGGTGGGGGGGGTGGGCTGAACGACATGCACCAAAGTCAGACCTAGAATCCCATCCTAAACAGTAAGAGGACAAAACACTGAGCAGCTGCTCAGTGATTTCAATTCAAACAGTGCTTTAAAAGAGACACAATTCTACAGAATAAAAAAGGAGAATGTGATCACAAAATGCAATCACGCTGACGGATTTAAGCTGCCACAGGAATCCTCAGCTAATTTATCTTCTAATTTTTGACTATGCACCTTACTAAGGCTCTTTTAATGGGCTATTTTTTAAGTAAGAGACACAAACTTATAAAGTAATTAATGTTGTTTATTCTTAAGAATATTTGTTCTACATTTGGTTCAAAAGCTAGAGAATCTTTTTCTGATGACATTAACAATTATTGCAAGCTTATTTAGTCAATCATGGAGAGGAGTCACATGAGGCATTCCCTCCACAAATGACTCTTCAACAAACAAAGGGAAACTTCAAACACCAACATGCTTCTTATGGTATTTGAACAGAGAAAGCAATGGCCTACACTTAGTCATAGTAATTGTTTTGAATCACTGTCACTTCCAGCCTAGAGTCTATGAACAGACTGCAGTTTACAACTCTTTGACTTTGGTGGGAGAGTTTTTCAATACTAAAAGACGTATTTTGTGCATCCAATTGCATAAAATTTTCCAAGTATGTGGGAACGTGTAAAGACTAAAGTGTGAATTGGTTATTAGGAAATACATTTTCTGTAGTATTTGTTGAACATTAACAAGCAATTAAAATGATGTATTTTTTATCTGAGAAATACCATGGACACTTTCAAAACCATAATAAATGGTTAATATTCATGTGTTTAAAAAATGCCAGAAAGATCACATTATAATATTAAGCTAATTCAAATAAATTAAAAAAACT
>VZRX01012508.1:0-18350 GCA_013398075.1 Notiomystis cincta
ATTTGTAGGTAGAGGAGGCAGCTTTGTCTTTTATTTCTGTACTATTTGGAGTATCTCAGATGGTATGAGAACTCTGCTAACTATTCAGAAAGAAAATACTTTGAAGACAGAACACCGTGTGGTGGTATTGTTCTAGAAAATCATGCATACGTATATACATATATGTATATACATATATATATAAATATATATATATAAAATGCATGTACGCAAACGGGTGCAGGAGTTCTATTTCAAGATTTGTTGTCAGTTTGAATACGGTGCAGTAGACAGAGTTTTTTTGTTCTTTTTTTGTGTTCTGGATTCAAAATGTAGAGGGTACCACTACATTTTAAGGACAGCAGCAGAGAGCTAGTTCTAGAATGTCAGTAATATTCTCAAATTTCAGCAGAGGAAAACGGAATCCAATAAAGAAAAACTAATAGCTGAATGATAGCTTGTTAGTTCACATCTGTGGCAACAGTAAACCAAAAATCATACATTTTGAAGTGCTTGTGATTATTTAATGGTTTCTTGACATCTATTAGGGAGACTAAAGGCACTATTTCGCACCAATAGGTCAGAGGTCACTGTCTGTATAACACTACTTAATCTAAATCTTGATGTACTTCCTGATGTAAATACTGATAAGTAGCAGAATTCACATACTTTAAAACTCTGAGGAAAAAGGGGAAGATACTAATACCATAACTGATTCATAGAAATGGAAGATTTGTTAATCTTTGACTTGAACACTGACTTCTAGTTTCTACGGAGACACTCACTGCTGGTTAGTTTACATAGCTTCTTTTATATAAAAAGTATCCAGAAATGCTTCCTTAGAAAACTGACCATCTCACAAACTAAGAGCTGCTAAAAGTGAAGTCTCATTAATCTGTGTGTTCCCTTCTGAAAAACATCATGGAGGTTCAGAACACATCTTATAGGGCAGTGCTGTGCTGAAAGCTTTTCAGTCAGGGCACTGGAAAGGGGATAGAGGGAGGAAAATGAAAAGTCTTAGTTTCTTTCCCAACCTTGAACCTTTTGCTTCTTGAATATTGGGGTGTTTTGGGAGAAGCTGCTCAGTCATCTAATGGGCTTTCTCCATTCCTCTCATGTTGTCTCCTTTCTACTGGCAAATCAGGGGACGTAGACAAGCACTGGGAGGCAAGAAATGTATTGTCCCAGCAGAATGCTGCATTACAAATCTTGCAAGCTAGAATGTGAAAAGGGAAAATAAAAATATAAAATTCTTTTCAGTGTCTTTCCCTTACAGCACCCTATGTTTAATATTTGAATGTCATTATTGCTGCAGGCCCATAAATATTTTAACAACAGCAAAGATAAATATCTATAGTACCAAAAGAAGGATTTTTTTGCTAGGGAGGATCCCATCATGCTCCCGTCTTGGCTTTTAGTAAACTTGGACAGCCAAGTTTAAACCTCTTCCATTGAATCTGTTCAATTGTGATCTGAATACAGATTCAAATAAAGTAATTTCTCCCCCTCAACATAATTCCCATTAACTTCAGATAATGTGTTTCCTAATTAAAAATACAGAAAAGTGTCTGTGGCTAGTGGGTAAGTGTCCCCATTACAGAAAATGGTGTCCTATTTGATAATTATGTTTAAGTAAAGGACTTTATGGAAAATCAAATTATTCTCTCATTTCTTAATGCAGTTACTCCAGAGGAAGCTGCAAGTTTAATGCAGGTCAATCTACATAAAACATCTTGAAGTATTTAGTATTATCCTGAAGTCTGAGTCTTACTAACTGACCACTTTTCATAATCATTGTATTCACCTTATTTTCAATTTTAAATATAAAATATTTCTAATTCCATGAATTCTGATACTGGGAGGAAACATTTTTACAGTATGATTTTGACTGACCTCTGTAAACCGATTATTAATATATATAAGTAAAAATATTCTCCCTATAGTCATTCTGTTTATATTACCTTTCCATTGTTTCAGTTCATCTTTCCTTCCATCCCATTTATTAATCACTTGAATGCAAGCCCAGTGAACATTTACTGTTACAGAATGTAGTATAGAAGCTATGCACTACCATATCCTTTTATGGAAGACTGTATTTTGGGCAGAACAAGAGGTGTTAAAACCACATTATCCAAACAAATCTGCTCACCACACAACATTCTCTAATCATTTTCATTCTCAGCAATTCAATTAAAACAGAAATTAAGACCATGAGAAAAATCTATATTTTAGCCAAATAAGTTATTCATGAAAAAGGAATGGAAAGATTAAATCTGTTGTATTGAATCCAGATTATTAACAAGCTTGGATGCCAAGTCCTTTTTCTTTCAATGTTAAAAAGCACTTCTATGCATTAGACTAACACTGTGAGGGAAATCACGTTTCAGTCACAAGTGGGTTTTTGTCAACAACAGAAAAAAAGATTTTTAAATTTCTGTTATAAAAATGACAACCCGTTCATTATGAATTTCAGCAGACACCTTTTCTGATGCAAATATATTTAAATGATATCCATATAATTTTTTTTTTTTTAAATAGACACAAGCTAGCACAAACATGAACTGGTGGTAATCAAACTTACAAGCTAAGATTTTGCTGGTGTTTTTTCACTTGGTTCCTTTTCTGAGAAGGCACAATAAACAGGGGCAATAAAATCTAACTCCAGCATTTGTGAAAAGATAGCAACATGTTTCATATTTTTAATCTTGAGTAGGTTCTGCGTATTCAGGTTGCAGGTATGCTTAAAAAAATAGAAATAGAAGACTTCTTCAGACATCTTTTTACTTCTCTCCTCTGCATTTGTTTCTGTGAAATCTGATTTTGCAACATATATGTTTCTTTGCTCCCAGTGAAGCTTTACATCTCTTAAAACCAATGACTTACAATGTTTTTTTCAGAATCATCTACTTCTTTCATCTTCTAATGCCTCCCTTGTCTCTGGCAAGTGACTGTACTTTCTTATCTTTAAACCTATCCTTTCTCAAATGTCAACTTCCCTGGCATTCTGAACCCAGGGGTTACCTCTTACATTCATTTCCTCTTTTTCAGATCTACCTTACTCTCTCTCCCTTAAATACCTCTGCCATGAGCCTTTTCTAGCTCCCAAAGCTTCCACTTTTCATTCCAGAAGTACACTTGTGCTTATATATGTAATGGGGAACAGGGGGAAGTACATAGTATTTCCTAATCTGTTCTTTTTGGAGATCCCAGACAGGTCAGCACATTCTTGCTCAACACATTGAGAAGGAGGCTGTAGCAAAATACTGTACAACAGTTATGTATCATTTTATTGCATCCAGTACATACACTCTTCCAGAGAATATCCTTCAGAAGCCAGAGGCACTGAGGCAGGGAGCAGTTCTGAACATAGGGTAACCCACTGAATATTTCTTCCTGATACAGCATTCAGTACCTAAATGCTTGGTTGGTTATGCATTGCTCCACTTCTCCCTGCCTAGATCCAAAATTCATTTTGATTCTGCAAGGTGTAAAACTGATCTTGGAAGGAGGTGACTTATAGCCAAAATTTGGAAGCTGCTTTTCTTAAAGATTTTGAGGATATGGAACATCAAAGGAAAGAAAAGGGTCACTGTCTTAATCTGTTTCTGACTAACAAATAGGTCACAAATATGTCATATTGTGGCCTTCAGGAGCAGTAGTAGAAGGCATTAGCTGTCCTTTCAAGAATAGCAATGATCCTGGGATCAGAAAGATATTAATTCAAATGACACTGGTATGATTGTCCTATCTTTTCACATAATTAAGGAGGTAGGAATCCCAGGATTTGTCTAATTCTCTGTAAATAACATGCCAAATCTCAGGGCATTTATAACAGTTTGCCCTTGCAGACTCTGTAGTAAGCAGCAGCTGTTTTTGTGGACTCACTTGAGCAGAGACTATTTAAAAGGTGTAGCTTGAAAGATTACAGTAAATCTTTTTTCTTTCCATGCTGATTCCCAAGGTGGCAAAATGCAGTGATGACAGTGATGATGGAGGTTTCTTCCTGTAATTATGCTTTCATCACATTCAACAATATACTGAGTACTATCACTATGATCCAAAACAATAAAGTTTGCTATCAAGAGGTAAATCATCATCTCATTCCATCACATGAATTGTCTTTCATTATACAGGTCCGTACACACACACACACAAACACAGAGCCCCTCTCTAAAGAGGGTATAGAAAAGAACAGGACAAACTTGGGATGGGATGAAGTACTTTTAGCTAGGACATTTTCTGTGTCAGATAAGGTTTTTTAAAAGGGCTTGACTTGTTTTCTGGACAGAAGGAAGTGCTATATTTATGAAATTATTCTGTGTATGATTTCACTAAGTGAAAGAAAATTGGTGTTCTAGTTAAAATAAAAACAAAGCTGCAACTTGAATGATTTTTGTTCAGCAAGAATTATTACTTCACTTGATAAGTCCTCAAGCAACACACAAAAAGAACAGCAAGACTGTATTTAGAAAAACAGTAATGAAGAAAAAAAAATTAAAGGAAAAATGTTTGTAAATGTTTGTATAATCACCACTGTAGTTGGTCCTTTGTTCAGTGCTACCAGGATGCTGTTCATCAAAGCCTAACAAATATTTTGTCCTCTTTATTTTGCTGTTACTAAGCAGAGAAAAGAAGACATGCCTTCAGCGGAAGGTGACAGAATCCCAGGATCAACTAGGTTGGAAAAGACCTTTGAAATCACTGAGTCCACCTATGACCTAATACCACGTTGTCAACTAAACCATGGCACCAGGTGCCACATCCAGTCTTTTCTTAAACTCCTCCAGGGATGATGACTCCACCACCTCCCTGGGCAGCCCACTTCAATGCCCAATCACCTTCTTCCTAATGTCCAACCTAAACCTCCCCTGGAGCAGCTTAAGACTGTGTCCTCTTGTCCTGTTGCTGAGAGAGGAGACTGATCCCTGCCTGGCTACAACCCCTAGTTGCAGAGATTAGTAAGGTCATAAGGTGATAAGACATGCTTCCTCCTCCTCCTACTCCAGTACGCCTGAGTGATGTGAAGCTCATGGATATAGCAAACTGCAGCAACTGAGATATGCTTATAACTGATCATTCCATTTCAAAGAAGAATAAAGCAAAAGGAAGAATTCTGAACATAGAAGGAAGTCTGAAAGATTTTTTTCACTTCCTAGAACCATATGATGTAGTCAGCCACCAAGTAAGTCATAAAATTATAGTGTCCTAGAACAATCTGAGTTGGAAGGGACCCATCAGGATCACTGGGTCCACTTCCTGGCCCTGCACAGCACCATCCCCAGGAGTCACATGTGCCTGAAAGCATTGTCCAAATGCTGCTTGAACCATGTCAGGCTGGTGCTGGNCAGGCTGGTGCTGGGACCCCTTCCCTGGTGTTCCAGTACCCAACCACCCTCTGGGGTGGTTTTCTATTATCTGACCTAAATATCCACTGACTCTTCTTCAGACTGTTTCCTTGAGTCCTTGGTCACAAGACTGAAGAGATTAGTATCTGCCTCTTCACTTCCCATCAAGGATGTTGAAGACCTCAATGAGGTCTCCCCTCAGTCTTCTCCAGGTTGAAAAGACCTCAAGTGACCTCAGCCACTCCTCATATGTCTTCCCCTCCAGGCCCTTCACCATCTTTGCAGCCCTCCTTTAGATGCTCTCTAATAGTTTAATGTCTTTTCATATTGTGGCACTCAAAGCAGCCCCCAGCACTGGAGGTGAGGCCACCCCAGCTCAGAGCAGAGCAGGACAATCCCCTCCCTTGCCTGGCTGGCCATGCTGTGCCTGATGCCCCCCTTGGAAAGGGTTGGCCCTCCTGGCTGCCAGGGCACTGCTGACTCACATTCACTTTGCCACAGACCACGATCCCCAGGTCACTTTTTCTGTGCTGCTCTCCAGCCTCTCCTTCCCCAGTCTATTCTCTCAACTAAGGTTGCCCCATCCAAGGTGCAGAATCCATCACTTACCCTTTCTAAACTTGTATATGACCTTGCTAAAATTTATGAGATGTTTCAAAAAACTAAGTTGCCAGTCATGTGAGAATGGCCTACATTTCTGCTTCAATGCTGCATTTGGTTTGTGTTAAACTTTTGTATATGCTTACTTTACCTAGTGATTCACCTTGGCCTATGTTAGTGATCTGTACTTTTCATTATTTAGTATTCTCCCAACCAGAAGAAGCAGCATCTGAAGAAATTTACTTTCAAAGTATCTGAAAGATAGAAAGCTTCCACTAGTGTGGAGAAAGGGCTTCCCAGAGCTGGCATTTACTTTCTTTCACACTGTGTTATTTTGAGCTTGTCCATCTCTACAGACATGGAAAGTTACCCATCACTGTGAGCAGTGATGCTAATTGTAGTTCTATGCATAAAAAGCAATAGGACATAAAGCTGTTTCTACATCTTTAGTAAATGAGGCACAAGAAGAAAGTACCTTGTGTCTTGTGGGTATCTGAATGTACTTCCCCAGTGAGGTTTTGAAAAGGCTGTACATTGCAACCTGTGTACTTAGTATACCATTTCATTCTAGTATTCAAAACTGAAGGAAACAGAAGTGAAAAGACTTCAGAGAAGTCAAAACGGATTTTTTTTTTACTCACTTGTGCATAGACAGTGGAAATACATAGTTTAAATATGTAGCTGATCATGCACTTTTGTACCTCTCCCTGCATTTTCGTTATCACATATGATACAGCAAATCTGTAAAATATGTATCAAATAGGTTATATAGACAAAGAGTGATGCCAGTGCCTATGCACAGCTTAATTGTGAGCATAGTCTTATATTCATACTATACTAAATGAGGTGAGTCTTCTATTTAAAGCAATGCACTTGGATAAGCATTTGCAGAAACAGATACACAAGAAGTGTAGTTGTATTTCCCTATAAAGGCTGAATTAGTCTGCTGAAACTTTTTAAAAGGCCTCTGAAAAGTATATTTTTATAAGAACTGAATTTATTCCAGAGATATCCACAATACTGTCACCACGTGAAAAACATCTAAAGAAACACAAGGAGATGATATTCCCCGAGCTAACTGCTAAAACCTTAGCAATTTCCATCTCCTCATTACTTACACGGCAGCCACTCCTCTTTCCTCTATATAAATTGCTTTCTTCTAGTTATGATACAGCTGTGTGATTCAACTCTTCCCCAAAAAACCACAGTGGAAATCTGAATGCTCTGAGAAATTCATGGGGTCTGACTAGTCAACATACCTGAGACTATATTCAGAAAATTCCCAGTGCAATTAAAGGGAAAAAAAAAAGGTTAAATTTTTGAAAAGGAAAACCTTTCAACAGAGGGCTGATTTCACATTTGCAAATCCCATTTTTTTTAATCTCCCCTTGTAGTGAATGTTCAAGGATAGTAATAGAACTGCAGTGTCTTCTTAAGAATTTGGAGCTTTGTTAGTTGTCCTGGTTAAAGATTTCATTATTTGCTATTGACAGCACAAAGGCATGAAACATTCACTGGTTTATCATTCTAAGTTAATAAATGGTATCTGTTTAAATGGAGGAAAGTCACTTGCAAAGATAACTTGGTACATTGTGTGCTGTGTATTGATTGGAAAAAAAATTACAGCAATGGCAAATGGATAAATAGCTGTTCGTTCTCAGAGGTAAATATCAAAACAAAATGGGTATAAGTACCATCTTAACACAGTCCAGTTCAAAACTATGTTTCTGGAAATATGTTTTCTGGATATATAGCAAGTTATTTGTAATTCCTGTAGTCAAGAGAAAAATGAATAATGCAAATTTAGTCTCTGTTTTAGATATTCAAGCATGATTAACATAAGTGTATTCATTTGTGCTATAGATAGCTCATTAGAATATCTTCAGAAACTCCTAATCTCCAACCAACCAGGTAGTCCAAGACTCTTTGTTTTCATACTTCACTAAAAAATTTGGGAAAAAAAAGCTCTTAGCCTACTTCTGTAGTAAAATTGCTTTTTGACCATTGTAAATTATCCTGTGTATTTTGTTGGATCATATTACACACATAAAATATGGTAATATTGTATCTTAGTATATACTTTTTTGCACTTTATGATATAATCATCCAGTTTATAAACTTAAGAGTTAAATTGCTTATTTATGGCTTAAAAATAATGAAATTCATCGAATCATAGAATCATTAAGTTTGGAAAAGTGAAGTCACCAAGTCATTTCCAAGATCAAGTCCAAACTTTGACTGAATATCCCCATGCATGTTGAACCATATTATGAATTCCTATGTTAACTCATTTATAAAAAATTAAATTCCTAAGCATTTCCTTTATAAAATTAACAAGCAACATTGCTTTGGTTGAAACATGCCATTATATGATTACAAAATAAAGTAGCATATGATGCCACATAAGGAAGCAGTGAAAATTATTTTCAGTACTAAATATCATCAGTCTGATCTCAAAGCTTTTTAGATATTCTTACCCTATAAATTTTGGAGCTAAGCACAGACCTCTGTCTAGACTGACCAGACTTTTTAGAAGCACTTGACCTGGAGTGAGCTAAAATATCTGAATAGCACTATTTACCTTAAGTTTCTTAGATACCTTAGCTATCTCTAAAGCAGGCACAATGGTTGATTATGAACAAGAATGGAAGATTTTAATTAGAGGGAAGATTATAACTATGTGTTCAAACAAACCTCTTTGAAGACCACAGCCTAAAATCTCCTGTGTTTTCAGAATCTAGAACAGAAGTTATTTTTGCTTTTGTGTTCCAAACTGTATTAGAGATGAGGTGTTGTGGGAGGAGGAAGAATGTAGGAGGCACCCTTAATTAAAGGAAAGTCTTCAGCCCTCACAGCTTTACAATTTGTTAAGTGGTAAAAAATCTATATTCCAGAGTAATCTATGATTTACTCTGCCTTTTAGGCTATCTGGCTGAGAGCTAATGGTAATATTTATGATTACTCAGACTTACTAGTGTAAAATGCTTCAGAAATGAAATGCTTATCAGGAATTTCTCCAGTCAGTCCTTTTTACAGAGTTTCATTTTTCCTCCTGCCAAGGTGATCAGTAGACATCCATTAGCTGGATTTTCTCTCCTATGATGTAATGATATAGTACAAAGTGCAATCAAATTCCAATTAATTCTTTTAAAGCTGTGATTAATATTGAGCAAAATCTTAGCTGCACAAAAATTACTGTTATAGTTAAAAGTTCCATGTAAATGTCCAAAGTAGTGCTAATACTGACAAGTCTAAACCATGGCATTTCATGACATCTTGCATTTTCCTGTGATATAGCATATATCTACTGTAAGAAAATTATAAGCACAGAAAGAAACATTAATGGGGTTTATTGATGAATCTAGCTGAATTACATCAGCAAGAGTTAGGCATTTTCATGTTATGTCAAAGCTTCCATAAACAGAACTCATTTTCAGTTCTTAGAGACTTAGAGTACCCAGATGTTTTAGTGCAAGGTGTCCCTTGACCTAGAGATTTTCTAGGAGAGATCATAACTTAGGTCTCTCAATTCAGCAAGAGATGACCCTGCTTGAGCAGGGAAGGGTGTTCAAAGTCACCTCTAGAGGTACCTCCCAGCCTTAACCAATCTACAGTACTGTGATGTAAAGGTTCCTGAAGTCCAACAACAGAGTCAAGAGTTCCTATTTAATCACCTGTTAGATGCCTCAGGGTATCTATGAGTAATCAGTTTGCAAGCAAGTACAGGAGAGGAGGATATTTACTGTGATGGGGTGGGCACATTTACTTATATTACCTACTTACTGTTACATAAGGATTTATTCTGTTAAAGAAACTTGCTGCTAATAGGGGCCGTGTAGCACTCCTAAAATGTCTGCCCTTCCTTAAAACACAGGAAAACACAGAACAAAGTATTTTGTGTCCTAAAGAACTGCTTAATGAAGAATTACTATCCTCTTATCTTTACTAGCACTGCACAGTTGCTAAATTATCTCCTTGTCTCAAATGGCCTTTCTAAATGTACAGCTCATTTGCCATTTACCACCATTATTCAACAAATGCATAAGCCTATTTAAAGTCTGCTCTAGGTAAATCAGAGAAGTCTAAGTTTTTTCTTTGCCAAGTCCTGCAAAACCTGTGTAGAAGCATAAAAGTATGGTGTGCTATGATTACTGTAGTGTCTGGATGACTTTTCTTGAGTGATGCCTTGTTCTTGCAAGAAAGCATTCATGCCTTCTGGTAGAAAAAGAGATATGAAGGCCAGGAAAACAGCTGACAATACAAGTTGCTCTGACAAAGTTTAAACTCTGCCATTAATTCTTTATTCACTGTAGGAATTAGTGCAAGTGACACAGGGATATTTTTTGTTCAGCTCTTCTTGAAGAAGAAAGTTCTGTTATTTCTAAAGGTATAGTTAAGACACAGTCATCTCAAAATTATATACCTCAATAGGTAACTAGCTTTTGTCCTTCATTATAGGCAAGAGAAACAATTTAGTTGCTTTTAATTGTCAAACTCTAATTTCATGATGGAAAAATTTCACATGAATGCCTGCATAGAGTTGAATTTGGGGCAGAAAGTTGGAAATATGTGGGCTTTGTCAGTGTCATCAAAGAAAACAGGGAGGAAGGAAAGACTGGAGTAAAAGAAAAAGATGTATTGCTGCATCAGTAGTTTCAGAGAAAAGAGAAGATCTCAAATCATAAGCATACAAGCATACACAGTCCTGAAGAGAAAGCAGAATTACTTAGTATTTCTATTCTTCTGCTGCCAGCAGGTCTCTGAGAAATACAGGTATTATGTGTGTACATCTATTTTTGATCATTTTGAAGGATGACAACTTTCTCGTGTTGTCATTTAGTCTGTTTGTTCAGGGAATGAAGGTCTGCGTAATGGACCTAATCAGAGACTGCAGTCATCCTGAAAAAGTACTTCGAGCAATGTGATTTCCAGTCACAAATGTAATTATGGGAGTGGAAGGAGTGGAAGATGCTAGTTAGTTTGGATTAAATAATTCATTTATGTCGGTTTTTTTCTTACTGGACCACTGTCAACCTTGGTGTTATTTAGGGAAATTCCTTCATATTCACATACAGTTATTAATATAATAACACTTCGCTGGAAAATAACAGCAACTGCTAACTGGATCATCAGTATCAAGAATTATCTTTCAAGCAGGAATAAATAGTAACAAGCAAAGACCAGAACAATCAGTTTAAGGACATACAGATTTCTGTGACACCAGCAGATTGGCAGAATGCAATTAGAAAAAAAGAGGTTGATCTGAAAATCCAAGGACAGAATCTACTTTCTTGGGCAGCTCAAGAAAGCAGAATCAGAAAAATGATTCTCTAAAGCAATTCAGAGTGTTACCGTTCCCATGATTCTGGACAGGAGATATCTTGCAAATTTTGTATTGTTAGGCTTGTTACAGATAAGTAGTGTTCCAATAGAAAGATGAATTCCAGTTCCTCTATAATTTTGATGGTTAAAAGTCATCCCTACAAAGTACAATCAAGTGTGATTCTTGCATATGTCAACTTCATCCTACCGACAGCAATGAATTCATAACTGCACAATCTGAACACTTGAAAGCAACAAGGTTCTGCACCTTGAAAACAGCTTGTTTCAAACAGGTGTAACCAGAGAGGCACAATTAGCACAGAGTAAGAGAATTGTTGGCATTTGAAGAGCTCATCAACAAAACATAACATTCAAGATGAGACAGCAGTAAAATTTTTGAACGTATCAATATGAAAAATTGGAAATTTTTACAATGATTAGAGAACAGAATTAGTGAAGAGGTGATGCAAATGTATATAAAGAGCATGGAAAGAGCAAAATGCAAATCATAAGTGGGAATTAAAGGTCAGTTTATTCATGTTAGGAAAATCAGTTTGTCTGAATCCACCCATTTGCCAAAGATACACAAGATGTTTAAGATGCACAAGAAAAGGTGCAGGGATCTTTTTTCAGTTTTTCTCTTACATAACATTTGGAAATTTCTAATGCTAAAGACAAACTTGAATCAAAATTCAGTGTACCAACTTTTTGTTTACTTTCTAGTCATGACTTTCTGTCACACATATTTTGAGTTACATTATCTGCTTTTTCATTAAATAAGTGATCTGTTTCTTGCACTAGATTTTGTTTGGGTTTGGTTTTTGGTTTATTCGTTTGCTTGTTTGTTTCTGATTTTTTTATTGTTGTTTATTTTAATGTGACAGTGTTCCAAATTGCAATTATCAGTGGTCATAAAATACAGTTCTTCTATAGTATGTTTCTGAGGTGTAAGTCGGTCTTTCTGCTCTTGAAATTCATGGCAAGACTGCACACTCTCATAGTTTATATTTCTCCATAAATCCAGCCACAGTCAAAAGGAGAACTAAAAACTTAAGGTCTTAAAACCAGAATGGTTTAGCACCTGTTCTCCATGAATTGGAGTGGCTTTGGGTTCAGAAAGGTTTCTTTTCTGAGATTTTTATACAGTAAAGAAAATGAAAAGTTCCTGACACTTTCCTCAAGTCTTCCATATCTGGAGGGGGTCACAATATCTTGCAATTTCAGTTATCAGTGGAAGCTATGACTGATTTTTTCTTGTAGCTTTCAGTGATGTATAGCTGGGTTTAATCTGCTCCAAACCTAGCCATATCATAAACAAACAAAGAAACAAACTACTATTTTTATTTATAATTAAATGTTAGCTGTTTATTTCAAGCTAGTAGAAGTTTTCTTATATACAAGATAAAAAAAAACAAAAACAAACAATTACTAAGGCCTGTCATTTTAAAATCAAAATGAAAGTTGGAACACTTTCTGTTTTGGTAAGAAGAATTAGTCTATTGGGGATTTCTTTATTACATTAACTTCTACTTGCTGTATGTATTGATATATCTACTGAAATAAATCATTCCTATATGTATGCCATGTTATTTTATTGAAAATTTCATGTTCAAGAACAATAAAAAGCTTTAGAGCTTTAGGAGCATTAAGAAAACATTTTAAAAAGTGTAATATGTCTTCTTGTTCATAAACACCTCTTCAAATTTCTAAAATCTGAAGTAAATTAGTTTTTGAGGGGGAAACTTTTACGTTTGTAGTGTTAAAATAATCTTAAATAAATAAAGATATATTAACAAAATACTTGGGAGCACTACCATATTTGTTTCATGTGAATTGTATGACTTATTGCCTTACAGAATGCTGAGGATGTGACCAAGAAAGTTCCTTCTTCAATACACTACTTGAGAAGACACTAACTCAGACAAAAAAAATTTTAAAACCCAAACGCAAAACAACCAACCAAACAAGCCCTCTCCCTCATCAAATCATTTCAAGAGAGAAAAAAACCTGTATTAACAAGATACACTTTAAAAGATGTCCTGTGGTTTCTAACTTGTTGTGATTTTTTGAGAAAAAAAACTTGGCATACCATTAAAGGAAATTATGCTCATAATCTGTGAGGACTTTATGTTTCCGCTATAGTGCTACTTACACCTGCGCAAATACCAATAAAGTTAATTTCCAAACTGAAAGGTCATGCCTGATTTGTCATCTGCTTTCTGTAAACTCATGACACATGCCCAAGGCAAATTTAAGCTTGAAACCAGAATGAAAATAGTGAGGTAGAGAACTTTGAGTTTCTAAAAATACAGAAAAGTTGGATTTCCTAAACCAAAGCATATTGCTGTTTGTCAAATCTGTTCAAGTATCACTTGGCTCTGTTTATTTTTCCAAGTGGAATTATTTTTCCAAGTTTTTCTTCCTAGTAGGAGGAAGTTTCTTCCTTGACATGAAGCCTTGATGAGCTCGGGCCAACAAAGGGAATATTTTCTTAGTCTTCCAGGTTGTCATT
The DNA here is from genome assembly GCA_013398075.1 of Notiomystis cincta. Lineage (NCBI taxonomy): Eukaryota > Metazoa > Chordata > Aves > Passeriformes > Notiomystidae > Notiomystis > Notiomystis cincta. The sequence goes on from VZRX01012508.1 coordinate 13,759, forward strand.
TGACAGTGTCTTTGTCCAAGGGCAGATAATCTCTGCCATTCTGCTTTTCTACCACTTCCTTACTGCTAGACTGCTATGTGCCAGAGAGGCAATTCCAGTAGTGCTCTCGAGATGGTTAAGTGTTAGGAACGTCCTAATCAGTTCCACAATCTTTCTGTGTACGAATGTATTTATTTTTTATTTATATATGTTTGCATCTAACATATGTATGTGGATATGTATATGTGATATACGATCTCATCAGAATTCTATGATAAATCATTATCCTTACAAGATGATTAAATTTTCTTTTAAATCTCTGAACAACTCTGGAAATACATGTATTGATTTGCATTTAATTTGATGACTATGTAGTTAATTGATGAGCTACATGCAGATGTGGTTTGCAATATTTTCAATCTGCAAAAGTGTTTGTGATGTGACTGCTTGTGTTTACGAGAAATGCAAGATAAGATCCATGCCTTGGAATATTTTTAGGTCTATCTGTATTGTAGCATGTCTATAAGCAGTGATTATCATTGCTTTCTTTAGATACTTGCAAAAATAATTCCATGAGGGGAACAGAAGACACAAAAGTATAGTTTGATGGGTGCACATACTATTTTAAGAGATTAGATTAAATTAAAAATAAGTCAAAGCTTCTTAAAAATTATCCAAAATAGGATAATAGGACTATAAGAATAGTAAGAGAATTCCTAATACTGTGGCATATACAAGACAAATATGTAGGATACTCCGTCATTTGAGAAATCTGTTCTATAAAAAAAGATAAAAATGGAAGCATACTCGTAACCATGAAGCAGTTGTCCAGAAGCACAATACTATGATTTTAACAAGTTTAACCTCTACATTTTGCTATTCTTTTCTTTTGAAGAAGAGATTTTTTGAATAGAAGAATTGTCTGAAAACCCAAACCAACAACAAAAAAAAACCCAAACCCCCACACCCAAGCATCAATTTGCCTTGTGTTTTTATATTTATAAGGATCACTGAGAGCACAAAGGTAGAGCTAAAATGTATCAAAATAACTTAGCTGTTTCCTAGATTTATTGAGTTCAAATTCTTGCAATTCAGTCACCACAGTCTGATTTTCAGTCTTATATTTGTTGAATCAAGAAACTCATACTATGTTTATAATCCATGTCAGGTAAACAAGTCTCTGTGGAAAAGAACATTTAAAGTAGATAAAGTGTATTGTGAAGGTAAGAGACAGTCTGGACCTTACTCTGTTTCACTATATAAATGTGTGCTCTGGCAAAACATAACATGTAATTTAAAATTTTGTGGGTGAAAAAGTATCAAAAAAGGAAAAAAAATTATAACAGTTCTTAACAGAAGAATGGAAACAATTAAGTGAGAGTGCCCTGATGTTTTAGACAAAAGAGTCCTGTGAAAGCAATGTACTGACCAGTGCTGTTTCATTGCCTAAAGACGCACCGAAACTATATTAAAGTAGTTTCTAAGTATAATCAGTTATTTAGTAAGAAGTCTTGAAAAAGAATTTCCAAAATCTACAAAAGGCACCAAAGAGGACTTCTGAGAGAGTCTTACTTTTGTGTATTGGCTTTCATTTCATATCTGGTTAATATTTGCTGCCCCCTGTAGTTTACTCTTACATCGTTTCCATAAAACCCTCCAAGGTGACTGAAAATGTAAACCAAGCTTTTCTTTTCTACTGAATATCCTTTGGTTATTTCTTATTTCTATCATCCTGTCTGAATTGTTGTTGAGAATTGGTGTGATTCTCAATTAATTTCTTGTTCAAATGTTATTTGATAGATTGAAATGAACAGATATTTAAAGTACATGGATTCTATTTCAGACATGAATCAGACATGAAATAAATATAATTTCCTTTAAAGAGACAAATCAGGCAAATATTTAATAAAATGCATTGTAAATAATTACAGTGTGTAAACATCAGCAACCTTATGGTTCCTTAAAGTCTATTTTTGGAGAAGATGATGAAAAGTGGTGGTTTCAAGGTTTAATAGGCATCTAAGAAGCTTGCTGAGTTTAAAACGGTCCCATCACTGACTAATGAGATATCACACTGTGCCTCAGAATTTAAAAACTGGACTTCACAGTTACTGATGTCTTCTTAGTATTGAAGGAAGAGGGGTTTAAACAGCCTGGGAAAAGGCTATGAGAATGGAAGGCTGCTGTGATGTTTAAATCAGGGGTTTTAACCAGTAATCCTAGAACCAGCTCATTATGATCAACTTCCTGGAGGTGTTCTGACTTCCTGGAGGTGTTACGAGCCAATTAGACAAGGGATGTATGTACTTATTTTGGGTTTAATTTAAAAGAAGACAACTCTGAATTCTGAAAAAACTGTGACACATTTGTCTGTTGACTGTAGCCTACCAGTTACTCTTTACAGGTACCAGACTCTTTTTAGGTAAGAATCACCAAGATTGACATCTAGATTCAAAAACTGCCTTCATTGAGTTTTAACTCACAATCTCCCAACCAGTCAACAAGAATTTATCTTATTTACAAATAACAAGTGATGGAGTTAAAAGATGAAGTAGGAGCAGATATGAAGAAAGGGCCAGAGGTGTCAGTCTCTGCCACAGCTTAGGACTTAATAAACAATCTTTTTCAGGAAAACCCTGGTACAGATAGAATTACCTTGAAGCTGCACTTGATCTTCAGTGAAGACGGTCATGCCATGCTTAAGGCAAAATCAGCAGGCGAGGAATGACCTAGGCAATTGGAAATTGGTCTGTGTTTGCAGAGTTCATCAATCCCAGCTGCTAGGCCTGAACAGTTCCAAGAGCAATGCTTCGGGAGGTTTTTGTTTTAATGGGTGAAGGCACTATTGCAAATATCACAATTTGGTTTACATAGGTGTACACTTGTTAGTATATGTACCTAAGGTAGAAATTTGTCCTCAAAACCAAATCAAGCAAACAAATTAGAAAGAAGGAAAAAGTGTCAAAAAGCAAAAAGTGGGAAAATTCCAACATTAAAAGTCACTATTTTAAATAGAGAACTTAAATGTTCTCTATTGATAAATTACAGTAAAGAAATGTAGTAGCACAAATGATAGTAAAAGAAACCCCTTCACTTTCTATGTGTGCATGCCTGAAAATTCCTTTGTTACAATTGAACATATCCATGATATATTAAAACAGGATTGTGAACCCAGATTTCAGATACATACTTGAAAAGACTTACAAAGTTAAAGATGACATTTCTTTAAAGTATCAGGACAATTACTGCCTCATATTGCTTTTGAACAACCAATTTATCAATCTGTTTACATGAACTTCATAAAAAGGTCATTTTCATAATTTGTTCTTATTTACTGTGTAACACAGGGTACACGATTTCTCTCCTTGAGTCCATCCTCAAACCATTTCTGTGCCTTTTGTACTGCAAAAACACACCTTTTAGAAAAGCATCTAATATTTATTTTAAAACCTGCTCTATGGGGAATCCACAATATTCTTGCAGAAATAATGTTAGTGTCTCATTAGCCTTGCTTGTTAAAATGGGCCTGCTATTTCTCAGCTAAAATGTCTGATGGCTTTGAGGCTGTGGGATTTGAAAATTAGCATTATCAAAAATTTTCACTTACATACATACAAACTACAGAGAAACCAATTTTTAATTCTCTTCTTTGAGCTCATAGATTCAACTCATTAATTCTTGACAATAAAACAAGCTTTCCGCATTCTTGTGGTTTTTATACACACTATGTTGAAAATGCCGTGTGTATTTACATTGCACATATGGTAGTTCATAATTGGTTTTCTTTCTATTCTCTATGTATTATTTCTAAAATTCCTCCACCATAATCCATGTTTTCCTCAAAGCCCTGTTGTGAATTACAGAAGTCTCAGAGAATCCTAAACCAATTTCTGTTTCTGTTAGAAACTGTTATTGTGTGTAAAATTTGCTTTCTTAATATAAGATAATTTCATTCATTTAGACCTGTAGTCATAATGCTTTCCTAGGTACAGATGCTAGGCAGCCCACAGGAACACTGGCAGTCTGTGGTTTAGTAGAGAAAATCAAGTTTTCTATACCTTTTCATTGAAAACTCTTAAGATGCTTAAGACTAATTATAAGAAACAATATCAACCTGCAGAATTTTGCAAGAGCAGATTTAATTTGGCTTAAATGGGGAAAACAGGAACTTCAGATTTAAAGATTTATTTATTTGTATAATGCTTCCAAGAAGTTTTTTAAAATGTAAGAAAAAGAAATGGCTTTTGGAAGTTTTCTAAGAGTAGTTCAGAACATGAGGAACTAATGGGCAAAAGGCCTGTTGCCTTTTTCCTGATGTAGAAACGAAATTTGAGATACTTTTAGCAAGGAGGTAATATAAAAGTGGATCTTTGTTTGAAGGCCTTCAGGGGCAATTGTGGAAAGCTGTCCACAAAAGGCCACCCCCTTCCCCAGGGGTGAGTATATTTTTACAGGTTCAGGAAATTATCACAATTGACAAAAAGCACCAATTAGGAGGACAAGTGGTGATGGAAGTCCCTGGAGTCCCCCTGCCTTGGTACTATCTGTACTTTGTTTATGAAAATATATCTCAAAGTGTTGTTCTCAGCCTTGGTTCCCAGGAAGAACCAAGA
>VZRX01012510.1:4976-22724 GCA_013398075.1 Notiomystis cincta
TGAAAAAAAAAAAAAAAAAAATTATCTACTCTCGAACATCTAGGTTCCAACCTCCTGCCTTTTGTTTCCCCCACGGGTTTTTTCCTGTTCTGTCAGCAGAAACTTGAAGGGGACAAATTTGTCTTAGTACATCTGAATGCTGAGGTACATGTTTGTTCCTGAACTATTAACATTATCTGAAGATAATCAGAAGATGAACCAATGGAGATGATCAGGATGATGAGGAAAGTATCAAAACCAAAGTCTACAGAATTTCCTAGCATGCTCAGGTTCGCAACTGGCAGTGCCAAATCTGAAAAGCTCATGTTCACGCAGCACCAGAGCATGACAAATAAACATCATGCTACAATTTCAAGATGTGCTTGGTTGAGATACCCTGCTAATGGATATTCAGTGGCTTCCTAACAATATAGGAGAAATGGTGCTTAGCAGTTGAAATCTCTTGCAAAACTAGATGGATCTATTTTAAAACCTGGGCTAAAGTAATTACATAAAATCCAGAATTTACAGTACAAAAACCAGATGGAAGCCATTTCCAAGACACAGTGCAATGAAATCTGTTCCCCACTGAGCACAAGCACAACCCTCAGCAGATGAGGCTGAGTAAGAGAAAGACATGGCTGAAAGGAATTCACTGATCTGATACCTCTCCTTGACATAACTGTTGAACGAGAAGAAGCCTAACTGCATGAAGCTGAAAGAGGTGAGATGGATCATTTTCTCCAAGGACCCCAGCTGAAACCCTTTCTATGCAGAACAGAGCTCATCTCAGCCTCTGCATAGTTCATTTGACCCTCTTAAAACCTCTCTCTGTGTGACTTCTCTCCAGTCTGAAGCAAAGAGTCCTAACCCCTCAAACAAGAGAAATAAAATCTGCCGCCTTACAGGAGGTCTCCTGACCTTTGTATGTGTCTTATGTTTCCCAGGGACATTGTGTGCCTTTGATAACTGGCATTTTCTTACAAAGACACATTTTCAATGCTCTTGCAAGGGAAATATACTGAGTATGTCAAACAAGAACATGGGTTTTTTTTTGGTTTTGAGCCTTTCTCTCTCTGTGGTTGACATATAAAAGAGTGAAACTAAGTCAGAGTTTGTATCTTCCCTGTGCTTCCAACTTAATTTTCATCTTCTATCACTGCAGAGAGATTCAAGGTCTTAAATCTATCCAGCAGCATTTTGTAGTTCTGTTTGCACCAGGAAAGGCAGATAAGATTTGGGTTCCTTGCAGTCTAAGAATTGTTTTTAAGACATATTTCCCTCTGATTAGAAATTACTTCTGACAACCAGTGTTCACAGTTCCAGGATAGAATTCTGCTAGCACTTCAGGGCTGAATAAATAATAAAAAAGGTAGATTATTTCAAAAATGACCCCGGGAGACCTTAAGGAGCTGAAAGGATAAAGCATAACATCACTATAATTAACTGGTGTTATATTTATTCCCAGCTCGACTGAGAGAGGCTACTGGCAGGGACATTTATGCATTATGAACCTGTGAACTTACCATTTTATGCACAGTCAGAATCACAGCTTGTATAATCAGTATTTGTATTGATGGAAAGACAACCTGAAAACCAGGAAAATTTAACTGTCAAGAACTGATACATTAGAATGATACTCATGAGTGGTAGTTGGAAAAAGTAACTTTGAGATTGGCTGCATCAGTGTCAATTTTTCTGTTCTGCTTTGAAGTAGTAACCGCTTTTCCATCAGCTCAATGTCAGCTATCTTTAAAGTCCTAAAAGTTTATTTAAGTTCTCCAGGCATGACTTGTAGCATGAAGTGGATGTTGGGACTTTCTGGAAGTGAAATGGCAAACCAAATTATATTATTTGGGCTCTACAGATCTGAACAAATCATAAAACTTTTTTTTTCAAATCTTCATGACTAGGTTTCACATTCTTTTCCACATGAATCATGGCTGATACTGTTGGAAAATGTGACTGTGTTTAGACAGAACTTCTCAACACATACAGGCTGTAACTCCCTATGAATCAAACATAATTACCTGTCATACAGCAAAGGTGTAGAAACAATGGAAAAAGCTGGACAGTGGAAAATGCTATTTGGGTCACCACACAATTTTATCACTAACTTAGTTTTAATCAGAATTTTCACACTACCTAAACTTCATGACGTTCTCTAATTTCTACACCTCTAGACAACTTAGCAAGGAGTAATCTGAAATGAAGTGGCTTCTCAAAAAGGATGGCTCCAGATTTTACCTAGCAGATGTCATTTCTTGCTACTGGATTTCCCTTTTTTTTTTTTTTTTCCCCAGGACATAGTGTTCCACCAGTACTTTTAGCATTCTTGAATTCTAAATGTAAGCACTCACAATGTGGAATGCATTGTATTCTAGTTTGCAGGACATTCTGTACATGCTCTGTTGACCTACAAATGCCTTCTGGGGCTTGCACAAGGACACAAGGCAGCCCTGTTTCCTGCCATGAGTCATCACGCAAGAATGATATTTAAGTAGGGGGAAAAAGGAAGGGAAAAAACAACTCACAGATTCCAGGGAAAAGCAAGTAGAAGCCCGTCTTTTTTACAGACAAAATTAGAGGGTTTTCCTCTTTTAGTAACCACCTTGCTAGGAAATCCTAGCAAAAAGTCAGAGCCTTGTAGTTTTTGTTCCACTACATCTAGACTGATGAGTGGAAATTCTGACTGTATCAGACTGTATTAGAGCATTAGGCTGACCTTGTCTGACTGTACTGAAGTAGTCATTGTCCAGGTGTTTGTCTCCTCTAGTGTTCCACAGAGAAATTTTAGGAATGCACACAAGCATAACCCCTTTTTATCAGTGAAGACAGTCTTAACTTAAAGAAGAAACTTCTAGAATCTGGATCAGTTGTGTGATGAGTGTGCAAATTAACCTTTACAAATATCAGGTCCTCAAGTTAAATGGCCAAAAAGGTAATGTCAAGTGAAGACAAGTTCTGTTGGGAGGATAAGAAGTGCTAAAGAGACTTTTTCTGATTTAGTTAGCTGAGTTAGTCCTCAGCTTGTACCTTCCTCTGAAGCAGCTAACACTGATTAATGTAGGAGAGAGCATACTAGATTAAACCACTCTACCAAAGTAATGTTTTCCTTGCTGTAAAATGCCCAGAGGAACATCTTGCTAGAACCCAACTTTTCCTAATGCTTTCTGCTTTGTTTCTGTCAAAGTGTTTTTCTGTTTTCTCTCTAGTGACTATGGGTTGGCAAATGAAATTACCTACTTTTTTCCAATGTTGAAAAAATTTAAATTTGTTGTTGTTTTTTCATTTTTTATAATAATTTTTGACAGGAACAGAAAAAAACCTCCAGGGGAAATTATGTGATAATTGAGATGTGGGGGAAGGGAGGAAAGAAGGTGAAGAACAGCACAGAGAGGAAATCAGACTCAGCTGGCTAAGAAAAATAAATAGAACATGGCACATGAACAACAAGAGGTAAAAGGAGCAGCGAAGGGACCTTCTTGTGCTCTTACTATGAGAAGGCAGGATGGTGCCACAGGTGTTAAAAACTGAACTAAAAGGATTAATAAACCAGGACCTGTCACCCAGGTTTTTCCAGCTGTTCTCAGGCTAGGAGTGACCGAAAGTGATTCATTTGGTGGTTCTCAGCAGCCTGTACAAAATGAGCTGACAGTTATTTTCTGAGGAAGTAGTGTTCATATCCCTCTATTTCATGTATTGCTTCCACAACACAGTTCTCGTGTTGGCAGCCTCTGCTGGAAGGCTTATTACAGCAAAACCATGGCAACTAAACTTCTTTTTGCTTTAATAGGAGTCTTGTGGACCTCTTAGAGAAGAACCACAAGAGCAAGGAAGAAGTAGAGTGGGTGTAAAAGTTCATATACTTCTACCCACACTTCACCTCTTCTGACATTAGACAAAGACTGTCACTGTCAGTGTTCTATCCAAGGCAGAGATTTCTCTTTCAAAAACACAGGGAAAAAAACCCTTATTCTACTATTATTAACACTCATCTGGAGGAGGAGGACAACACCAGCTGCGCCATCACACTACAGGCTGGCTTTGGGGCTGACGTCAGCTTAAGGGGGATGAAAAGGTCAGCTGTTTGCTCCCACCCCTAGTTGCCTGCCACCCCTCTTCCTGTGCTGATAAACCCTTTATGGAGATGTACTTTACACCAGATAACAGAAATTATCAGTTTGAAATGTAGCTTTACAGAGGGGAATCTACTTTGGGTTGTTGTTTTTTTTTCCACGCCCCTCTTCAGTGACCTAATTAACACTGCATCTTCATGCACTGTTGATCTGATTCACTTAGAAGGGATAAATTGCATTAAGTGAGGGAGAAGTATGAGGAGGAATAAACACCTTGAGGTTCAGGACCTGATGCTGAGAAAACAGTATTTGGAAGAACTGTTTTGGGTCAACTGCTGAAGGGCTGTCTCTTTGTAGGAGCACTGGGAGAAGCTCTGTCAGATGAGGCTTCGAGGTGCTGAGAAGCCCTTCCCCATGACACCATCCTTGCTCATGGGTCTGGTCACCAGCAGCTCTATTGCTTTCGTAACCGCTGTTTCCATGGCGCTGCCATGCAGAAAGTATTAGTCATCCTGGCTGGAGAAGATGGTGTACAAAGGTTCAGGCTCCAGCGCCAGCCACCTCCTGTGGGGGAGGGGAACAGAAGGAATCCGGACAGGACTGGTTTGATGAGGGTGTGGCCTCCTTCAAGAGCTTGTAAGCACAAGGTCCGTATTCAGCTGAACTGGCTGCTGCTGTATGCATTCAACCCATTCCTTCACTTGGTAGTTGCAGTAGTAATATAGTTTCACTGAAAGTATGAGATAGCAAAAGCTTAACTAACAAGCAGTAGTTAGAGGAGTTTCTATTGCTCAGAAATCTCTCCCCAGATTCCTTGGCATTGAAGCCTGAAATCAGAAAAAAATTTTGACGACTTCTTCCACCCAGTTTTGGAAGGACATGTCACAAGCAGCACTGTACATCTACATCCTGCAGTGCAAAAACAGGAGGTCTCTAGAGCAGCTCTGGAGCGTGACTGTGCCTTGGAGCTGAAATACTTGTGTAACAGGTTTAGCTGGCTCTAACACAACACTCTTGGAGTTGTCAGCATTTCCAGCACAGTAGCCATCACCTCCTGGAAACTGTGAACTGACAATATCTTCTTTCTCACTTGGGAAAAAAAAAAAAAAAGAGTTACAATGCTCCTCTGTATGCTTTCCCATACAACGATCTGTGCATGGGATTGCCTCTCTCCACAGGCTGGGGAGAATCCTTCCTTCTAACAATAAAGAGCCAGAAAGATAAAGGCAATGGGAAACCTGAGCACACAAGTCTAGACCTGTGTCCTCTCCGAAACTGCTTTGATCTGCTGAGGCTGGGAGTTGGCACTGATGCTGAATATCAAGTCAAAAACATTTGTGACTCAATACTTCTAGACCCAGAGCTCATCAACATGTCTGCTCAAGGGTCTTTAATTCTTTAGTGCTTAGGAAGCCTTTCTTCAGGTTAACTGCATCCTCAGACCTTTTTGGTCACAAAATGAATGAGTCTGGCTTTAAGATGGGTCGAGAGGCAGGGGGAAAATGAAGGTTGGTTTGCAGACCTCTTCTCTGACACTCTGCTTACATAATGCTCTAATTGAGCTCAGGCAGGTCTGGTTCACTTTCTTATCCAAAAGAGTCATTTGGATTCAGATTTTGTAAGTGGAACAAATAAATAACCGCTCTGACTGACAAATTCTGTCACTTAGACTCCAAGTAAATACTTTATTAATACTTGCTTACACACGAAGCTATTGCTGATTAGATCCATGTGTAGATATTTTTGTTCTAAATAAGGAATATCTGTGCACAGTTATTGAAGAGCAGCCATTGCACTTTTAAATTCATTGCCTCTCCCAACTCAACCTAAACTCAAGTGCCATTAAAACAAACATTGTAAGTGAGAGTTTGTCTACCTGCCAATATAGCACTGATAATCAAAAACATAATATGAGTGCCCTTCATGTTAGTTAAGAAGGGGTGAGAATAGCTGTTGTGCTCTTAAATTTACACCCCAGCTTATTTCACAGTTTTTCATTTATACAGACAGCCCTTGACTCTTTTGGTTTTTTTGTTGTGTCACCCTAAAATGTTGAGCTTTGGTAGGGAAAACCCTCTTCATTCCACACTTATGATGTCATGATATAAAGAATGCTTATTAGACAAATATGAATATTTCAAGGGAAAAACATATCTGCATGCTTATTTGAATAAAAATTCTTGTACAGTAGCCAGTGCCACTGGGCTTAATTTGTTCATCTATTTATAGATGTTTAATGTTGAGTTTATTATATGGCCATTATGCCACTCTATGTCCAGCCATTTTTCCAAGTAATTTCCTTTGCCTCATCACACCTAATTCCATGGAAAGGTCCTCTTGCAGTTAAATATAAATCTTATCTGGGAATCAAAATATATTCCAAACACAGTGTGCACACATTAACACAAATGCTTCAATTATGGTTGATGATTAGTAGTGAGTGAATATTCGTTGCCAAAGAAAAGATGTAGAAGAAGAAAAGCAAAAATATCCATGGCTTTTATAAAACTTTTCTAATATTGTATTTTTAATTTCAGATCTTGGAACTGTTCTTCCTGATTTCTTAAGAGTGACAGACAAAAGTAAAGAAAATTCAGCCATCCCACTCTCCATGACTAATGGAGCGATGGGGCCAAAAATGCAAAGAAGACACGTAGCAACAATGCAAGAAGTGCTGTTGCCAATTTGGTTTCGTTCACAGCAGGGGCAAAAGACCCTCAACTATTGATATATATTCACTTGTAGTGTCTGCTGGTACAAAATGGAACTAAATAAACATTCCTTACTAGAGGCAAGACCTGCTGTTAAATGTCCTATGCCCAAGGACAACTGTGTAATCTTGGTGCCCTTTTATAAACTTTGCTTTTCTTGATTCATGTCTTCTCTGCCAACCAGATGTAAGCAGATTGCTTAAATCCCATGGAAACAATCTGGATTTGGGTTTAGAACTGGATGACATGAGAACACAGGGACAAGTTAGCTGCCATGACCCACTCAGATTTCTGAGAAGAAATTTAGCCTCTCGATCATGATAAAGGCGTTGTGTAGGTGGGCACACATGATGGTTTTTATGAGATTTGCTGTACCAATGAGGAATAGTAGGTTCATCTCTTATGCAGAAATCTGTCTTGTCCTGTGGGGAGTGGGGTTTCTCTTTTGAGCAAATAATGCATTCCTCCTGGCAGCTCACAGTCTGCTGGCGACCAGCTCAGCTCTGAAATACGAGCTATGGTAGATGGGGGGAGGGAAGGTCAGTCTGGAAGGGTGTGGGAGAGGATTCCATTCCAGGCACAGGCTTTTGGTTACAGCACTATTGTTCACTTGTGAGTTATCTGAATGATCAATGAGTAAAATTCTCCCTCCTTCCCCCTTTTTTCAGCAGTCCTAACAAAAGCGTAAAGGAAGACAAATACTTTTTGTTATTTTTCCCTGGTTTCATAGTCCTGATTGCATTGAGTGTTTCACAGTAAGACTTCAAAGTACTTCTGCCTTTTCATTTTAGATGTGGAAGTACAGTATGCTTGAAAATATGTTTCCTGCTCAAATTACATAAAGAAAAATTTAGAACTATGACATATGCCCATTAGCAAGACATAAATTAGTGATATTTCGAATTCTGCTGCATTGTCTCATCAGTTTTCAGTGTTTTTCACTCACTCTGGGAAACAGTTTTTTATATACCTCTGTTGGCATTTGGAAAGTTATTCCCTATGCCCTCAAATACTTAACACTTGGTGTAACCTCAGCATTAAAGAAAAAGAACTCACAAACAATGAGAGCAAAAGAAGACATAACTTGTTTAACAAAACAATTGCTGTGATAAGAGGGACTATTAAAAAACATGCATGTGAAATCTATGACATACATACATTCCTTACTTCTAAACAGGGGATACACAATACAAGAATGGGGCAATGTGTGATCCAGAACTGGTGCAATATCTTATATAATTACCCAAGTTATTGCTCAAACTTGGAGAACTGTGAATTACTTCTAGTAGATAAAAAATGACGGTGGAAGCAGGAGGCTCTTTGATCAGTTCCACTTCTTCAGAAAAACTGTACACAGTGATATTGCCTAAAATCAGCAGGAATCTAATAACAGGAGACACTTAGAAACTCACTGGCAAAATATATTCCTCCCATATAGGTCTGATATTTGTCTGTTTTATTTGCCAATACATGCATATTTGGTGATAGAAACCATTCTCTGGCACTATAAAGGAGTACAAACTTTTCTAATCTTGGTTGAAACAAGGTAGTTGTTGCTTAATTAAAGTGACGTACTCTTCCAGCATAATGAAAAATTAATGCTGAAAGTTCCTTAGTCCAGTTCAGGAAAAGAAATATTACAGAGCATGTTCATCCAAACACCCACCACTACCACCCATGAGTAAACTATGGAAATCAGAAAAATGCATTCATAAAAACTGTAACTCAGACAAACGCTATTGTCCAATCAATGAATGTCATTTAAAAGGTATCTCCAGGAATATTACATTACTAACCTTATCCCAGCTCTGAGCCAAAGCCCAATAACTAGAGACCAGATGAATCACAATTACTCGGTCATTCCATAGCTTAAAGACCTGTAAACATGGATGTTAATAAACCATGGTCTGCACTGCTGTACCAAGATACCTCATGTTTTGTGCTATGAACTCTAAGCTATGTCAATCAAAACTTTTCAACATTTAGAAGATAAATTTGTGAGAAAAAAAGTAGACCTTACACTGAGGTCTATGGAGACACTCTGACCGCCGAAGGATTTCTGGAACTAAGGCTGCAAATCTACATGTTCATTAATTCCTACTTTTTCTCTGTTTTATTCCTCATGTAACCTTCTTCCTGGTTTATTCCTTTCCCTTGTGTCAGGGTTAATTTTTTGAAGAATTCTGGAATGGGCAGTACTAGGACCCAGAGGTTATTCCGTACCACCTCATATCATTGCCAGGGCAGGAGGAAGGGACTCTTTTCCACTGATAAGGTTTTCCTTCCGGTTTAGGAAAGGGGGCAGAGGGAACCACCCAGTGTTGTTTATTATAATTCTTTTTTTCTGTGAGAATCACTTGTTTTCTTATACACTCTCTCACTAGTATTGTTGCTGTTCAAGTTCATTTTCTTATCTCATTGCTGTTTCCAGTAAATTGCTCTTATCTCAACCTTTGATATTTGCCTTTGTGCCCTCTCTATCTTATCACAGTGGGGAGAAAGTCAGGGAAATGGGGGAGTGACAGAGTGGCAGCGTGGTTTGGAGAGTAAGTGGGAACAATGAATTGGGGAGTACAAGTACTAAACCACAACACTGACAACCTCCATCACTTGTCTTTTTACAATCTACAATCCTTTCATTTTTCCTCCTATGCCTTGTGTAATTTTTCCAACCTGTTCTCTCTTCCCATTTTCGTCTTTCAACCATAGCTGTTTCTCTTCTGGTGCTGTCTCACAGGACCTGTCCTAAATTCTTCTAATTTTATGTTTCACTTAGCAAGAAAGGAGACAGATGTAGTTTTGCATTCTTTTCATCCTCCTTCCCTCTTTATGTCAAGTTCTGAGTAACCAAAATACTTCAGACTGTAAAAAAAATGCATTCATGACCATGCTGCCGTTTACAATTAGGGAAATGTGTAATACCTCGCTAATTTAAATTCTTAATCAAGACATCTACAGAGGGAGAGGTGTTCTTGATTCTTCTCTGATCTTCTTAAAACAACTCTTCAGAGGTAGCCAGGTCTGGATGTGGCCATCAGGTGAATGGATCAGGTGGTATGCAGTAGATCATGTTTCCCCCCTCTCAGGCAACTTAAAGGGAGACTGACACACAATACCAGCTGTAGGTTAGACAATTAAAGAGAAGAGTAATGATCCCCTAAGCCCTTCCAGTAACGACAAGCCAGCAAACACTAATGGAAGTTTTAGAGCATGGGACTCCTGGAGAAAAGAAAATCCAAGTCCGGACCTTTAAAATTTATTTCTCACGAGTCCCCGTTATTCATTAGCTGTGATTACTTTTGTATTAACGGACATTTCCTAATACATCATTACTAAGGATTCAGAATAGTTTTAATTATAACAAAATTTTTAATATGGGACTTTTAAAAGTAGTTTTGTGTTTTAGCTGTCTACATTAGGCCTTGAGAATTTTCCACATTTAATTTCAGCTGGAAAGTCTTTCTAAATGCTCCAAGCAAAATTAATTCATCTGGGTTTTGTTTGCTTGTTTCAGTGCTGGCTTTTGTTGTTGTTCTGTTTTTTTTTTCCATTTGACTTAACAGCACTGGAGAATAAAGCATTTTATTCTCTAAATATATTATTTGCCAAGGTTCTTATTGCTGTGATCAAGAACCCAAAGTGGAGAACAAACGCTATTGCTCTCAAAGATTTGGAGAATTTTGAACCAACAGTAACCTTGCCCTGAAACCAGACTACTTCTGGTCTCAGTTATCCCAAAGGACTAACACTCCCTTTTCCAGTGGGTGGTAATTAGAATTCCCTAAAGTAAGTGAATAAATGAAGAAGTTTTTACTCTAGCTGTTAAAGAAAGCTAGATTATAATCAAAGAACTACATGTGAGGTTCTAACACAGGTTTTAATCAATAAACTGCTATAGAAAACTAAGCAAACAGAATAACACAGATAAGCAATTACTCATCTCAGAAGTAAATCCCATTGTATTTCAATCCCCAACAGCAACAAGGCACAAAGCATTTCCTAAATGCTACAGCAACAAAGAATTTGATTTATTTTGTATGCATAACAAAAATGAAGAAACCTTTTTGAATTCTTAAGAAGACAGAGGAAGTAAAGAAAATGTCAAACAAGTAGTGACCAGCCAGGATCAGTAAGTCCCCAAAGAAGGGGAAACAACATACTGTTCAAGTGTTGTACAGATAAGAACTATCAAAGAGCCCACATTTCTTTGTGTTACCAGTAAGTTATGCTAACAGAATGATTCAGGCTTTTTTATAATTAAAACCAACAAAAGCTATTAGCCAAGGTCCAACAAATCCAGAGACTTTGCAGAGTTGTAAATTGTTAAAAAACATGAGCAATGCCCAGACTAACAATGGTAGCCTACTACACAATTTCTATCTCCATCAAAAACCACAAGGCTTTTGTGGATGTTTCCTTTATTGTGTAATTTTGATTAATTATGTACATTGCACATGGCCAAGATCCTGTGAAAGAAAATAACATGTACTGGAAGTGTGGGAAAGAAGTATTGGAAAAGACCTCTAAAGGCATTCAAGTCCAACCATTAACCCAGCACTGCCAACTCCACCACCAAGCCATGTCCCTAAGTGCTACATCTAGGCATCTTTTAAATACCTCCAGGGATGGTGACTCCACTGTTTCCCTGGGCAGCCTGTTCCAATACTTGACAATCCTTTTCATGAAGAAATTTTTCCTAATACACAGTCTAAACCTCCTCTGGTGCAACAGGAGGCTATTTCCTGTTGTCCTGTTACTTATTACTTGGAGAAGAGTCTTGCTACAGCCTCCTTTCAGGTAGTTGTAGAGTGACAAGGTCTCTCCTAAGCTTTCTGTTCTACAGACGAAACATCCCCATCTCTCTCAGCTGGTTGTCGTAAGACTTGGGCTCAAGACCCTCCACTTCTGATTATCCCTTAGGAGGTCTGTCTGCATAGTTAAAATTCAGCCAGGTCTGGGGCAGAACAAGGTACTTCTGTAATTCTGCAAATACATGCTGTAAACCACAGGGGCTTAAATCTTGAGCTGACCAAACGTAATTACACAAACTGAAGTTGGATCAAGATGTTGTGTTCAAAGACAAATGGCAAAAAAGAAGATCCTCTAAGGTCTTCTGGAAGAGTATTTTGTTAGTTCCATGGTTTTATACTCCATTAAAAACAGCAAGCAAATTGAGAACTAAATAAATTCCATTTATAAGTATTTAATTTTACTAAGCAATGCTTTACAGTGTGCTTGTATATGTAGAATTTACACTAAAAGGACTATATTTCTCTTTCATTTATATTGCAAGACCCATGTTCAGTTTGTTGTTGCCTAGGCAACAGTGGATAAAAAGCAATGAAAGCAAAATATTTCACTGAACATCCTATATGGCTTTAGACACTTGTGGTATTCTTAACTGTGCCTACAAACATGGAATTTCCAATCCCAGTCTTTGCAGATAGGTGAAAAATGACTGCCAATTCAATTTTATTTAAAAATGTAAACCCCAGTAATCTCAGAAGAATAGCAGCGCCTAGCAGATAGCTGTCAGATGATGGATGTCCTGTCCATGATGTGACTTGCAGTGGCCTTCAGCAACTCCTCTTAACTCATTCTCATCCTGTATGAGCAAATTTTTTTCATGCCTACCCTATAAAAGGATCTATGACACAGGTAACACAATGTTGTTCCTTTAAAGTGCCAAAACATAAACTCACTATGCAGTGTATTAACCATGACATCTGAAATACGCAAATAACAAAGCATCTACTTCATGTTTGACTCATTATTTGACAGTCATTCTTATGGTTACAGCGCAATACTATAATAAACACTCTGGGGGAGATGTGTGGGATAAAAGAAGACAGGAAAACTATCTTTTATAATTTAGACACATTTTTTTCTTACAGAAATTCAATACACTTCAAACATGACAAAATTAACACAGCAAGTCTGACTGAATCAACACATATTCACCAATATTCAAGAGACAGGCAGGAAACAGCTTCCTCATTGAGTAAAAATTCTCAAATCAGCATGGGTAAAAATATCTGTCTGCAAAAGGAGTTTACAGTTTATCTATGACACTGGTGTCATAGATAGTCAAGTCTCACTTTCTGAAGTGCAGAAATGCTTCAAGGCACAATATCCATGAAACTAAAGAACAGAAATGTTGGATTTAGTATCTTTTTCTGCTGGGCCACAGGTACACATTTATTACTAAATCAGAAAAAAAAAGCAGAAGCAGAGCTAGGAGAATAAACTGTCCCATGCATTTCAAAACAATTTTAATTCCACATACATGAGGGGACTCATCCCCACCCTTTGGCAGTATGGAGTATCAGAACAGTACAGCACAGCTGACTTACCCAAACCAGCATACCTGACTGCACTGTAGCAACCAATATATATAGTAAGAACCTCTCATTTCATTAATTTTTCTATCATAAGGATCAAAAGAACCTGCTGCTAAGTTATATTTATTTGTGTGTCTTGTGTCTTCTTGGAGGAAAATAAGGATATGAGCAATGAGACATGAAGACCTCTGGCCCAGCGACTTTGTCCATAGTTAGTGCTTATAAAACCTGGATTTGTCCAAATCAACGTATGCTGTCTCCTCTGCACTTCTGAAGAACAAAACACACCTCCTATTGCTTCCTACACCCTTAGATTCTGCCTGAGCTAGATTATGGCCTGTGACTGCTTTGGAGTTATCAGAGCAGCTCCAGTTCTGGTAGGATGTGTGACACTACTGCTGTGTGGTCACAGTTTTTACCAATGGCGTCTGTAAAAGGACCTACAGAGACTCTAGATGGGTCAGATAACTAAGCAACAGAGCATGTTGTCTCCATCACCATTCCCACCTCTGCCAAGGAAAAACTGACATATGGTTACACGCCAAGGAACAAAAAAACAACCCCAAGACAAACAAACAATTAGCAAAACCACTGTTAATGATGGACAGGTGGATAGGGAGCATCTCCCATTTATCAGAGTTATGTGGAGAACAGCAGAACCCAGCAGGAGAGGCAGTGATGAAAGACTGAAACTAGAGGCAGATCAAACACTCATGAGGAGATTAAAGACACATGGAGAGATCTGAGCTAATACAAAAAGATGGGACAAGACTGTTTTTGCTCTTCAGTATGATGATTTGAGTTAGCTGTTAGGCTGAAACACCACATATGGTGTAGGCCAGTGCATATGGCTGTTACCAGCCCAGTGTGACAGAAAAACCAAAGAATATGAATGTCAGTAATTGAGTTGGGTCTCCATTCAAGTGTACACATGAAAAATGTACCATTTGTTAGAAGCTGATGAAACTTACTGTACTACAGATGACCACTGAAAATAAATTTAGAAAATACAATATAATTAACAGTAATTTAGGCTGAAGAATACAGAAGTGCCATTTACTAACTTAAATATTAAAGCGTGAGACTGTTACCCAAAGAAAGTCAGGACTCTGTGGTTCAGTGCTCCACTGACAACACATTTTATTAATGAGATTGTACCAGCCACAGAAGAAAAACCAGCAAATGTATTTCAGGGGGCATTTTTGCTTCCCGTACAAAAGAATTCAAATACCATTTTATACTTTGAAAGGTATCGCGTCAGTTCAAATGTAATACTTAGGTACTTGCAAACACAGTGCAAAACGAACGGAGAAAACGGGTATTTGAGACCAAAAACCTGCACCTAAGGGTAACTGAGAAAACTCAAGCTCCTTTCTCCACGCATGACCAGCGATTCAAAGGCTCCCCACCCATCCCAGTCTCAGCCGTGCTGCCCTACAGCCTTATCTTCCCTGCAGCACGCTGGGCACACCCCGGGCCAGCTCTGGCCCTAGCTCCCGCCGGGCAGGAGCGGGATGTGCGCACTGGGACCCCACCGGCGGCCGGGGGCAGCTCCCCGGGGGCGGCCGGGCCATGTCAAGGGCGGTCACTGCCCTGCGGGCTGCCCGCGCCGGCGGCCCTCAGGGCCGGCCCTGGGGCGCCCTTCCCCCACCGCTNGCTGCGGCGTGGCCTGGCCGGGCCATGCCGCGGCTGCCGGCGGTGGCGCGGTGCCCCGCTCCGATGCCTCTGGGAATCCGTCCCGGAGAGTAGCGCCCGCCCGGCTGCAGGGGCGGCCTCAGCAGCTGTTGTGTCCTTGCAGCGCCCCAACCGGCCCAAACCGGCTCAAACCGGCCCAAGCTGGATCTGCTTCCCTCTTCCCCAGCATTCTCCCGCCTCCTCCTCCTTCTCTCCCCCCTCGTCCTGGCCTCCCTCTCAGAAGCACCGCGAACTTGTCCTCCCCTGTGGCTTCCCCACAGCCCAGCACGGCCCCCCAGCACTGCTCTGTGTCCGTGGGGCTGCTGCTGCTCCTGAATCCATGTATGTTGTCGTCTCTCTGTCCTGGCTTCCTAACCGCATTTCCCTTTCCTCCACAGTAAGGGAAGTACTGTTTTGAACACTTGGGGTTTTTCCACTTAGGGAAGAAATAAGCAGAACAAGCTTTGCTGGTTTTGGTGAAAGCTGCCTCTCTGCAGGGATGTGGCTACACCTGGGGCACTCCTTGTCCCTTGTTCCCCTGCGGTCGTGTGCAGCTTTCATTCTTACCTGCCCCGTGCTTGGATGCGGCTTTTTGCTTCCCTGGCACAGGACTTTAGCTGCTCTCTTCCATTTTATCATAGCCCTACAAGCAGTGTTGTTCCATTGCCAGCTGCCACCACGGCAAAGAAAGGCCTCCCTGCGCCTGCCCATTAACCTGTCATTCCCTTTAGCGCAGGAGACAAACCTGCGTGTTACCCTTTCTCTTCTGCTCCAGGCAGATACCAGGAAGATAAATACACCCTGTTTATGGCAGCCCATCACCACAGAGAACACTGCTTCTTCTTTTCCTCCCCCTCCGCAGCACATTCCCCATTTTTACAGATTAAAGGAAACTGGCCTATTCCATGTTGGAGAGGATCTTGTCTGGAGGTTTGACTTGTATTTCCTCCGGCAGCATCTGGAGCAGAAGGGAGACAGCGTGCATCACCATCCAGTCATCAACCATGTTGGCCTCTACTTTTCCAGTTTTCTGTTTGCAGCATGAGAATTCCCTTTACCAGCTGCAGTGTTTTACAGAAGGCTGTTCTCACACTATTCTCTCTGTCTGCTGGAGGAGATACCATCACTCACAGCAATGATCTGGCAAAAAATGTATGTGTGCAAACTTGCATGTATACCTGTATGTGCATACACACACACGTACCCACACCTTACCAAATTAAGCCTGAAAAAAAGTGGAATTTATGGAATTCATTACACTGTGGTGGTTTGCAGTTATGCTGCATATTTCAAGGACTTTCTGCTCCAGGAGTAGAAGAATGCTGCTTTTCAAAACACGTGGTTCCTGCCTACCTGTAAAACAGATTATTTAAAAGGGGAAAAAATTTTATCTCACAGGAGGATGTGTGCAAATAACTGTCTCTGCTAAAAGCGACTGTCGCCTTTGTAGAAAGTACTACTTCCCCTTCTCCACCTCATCCACTGCCTTCAGCCCTCATGCTAAAGGAAAATACTTGTATTTTCGCATTTTTTCTTACAGTTGAAAATATCCCCTCACACCTTATTTACAATTTTCACACCTTATTTATAATTTTCACATGTTGGCAGACCTGGCTGTGGCTCTGGAAGGCCACTCCAACAAAGGGAAAGTCACCACTCTGCTTCTCTTCCCCTTTTTCTTGCACTCTCTTCCTGATTTAGTTAGAAAAGGCAGTTAGGATGTGTCTGAAAGACTGTAGGAAAGGGGTTTGATTTTTTATCTGTAACTGCAAGAATAAGACTAACAAATAAAAGAAAGTAGAAGTCTTCAGGAATTTAAGGAATGAGGAAAGCATTTTGCATTACCACTGAATACGGATTATTTTGTAACAAGCATGTACCGCTGACCATTTTTGAAACAGGACTTAAAAAAAATCTGTCTAATGCAATATGCCTCATTTCGGGTCAGCACCAACAGTCCTGATTTTGGCTGTTCTCATCTGTCTCCCTCTCCTGGTCAATGGCAGTTGTTTTTTTAGTAGGATTTTGGGTAGGGAAGTCTTTGTTTGGCTTTTGTTCATACACAAAGAACTCAAAGTGAATATGTGGCTTAGCAAAATATTTTATGTGTACATATTTCTTCTAGTGTATTGAGTGGTAAAATAGTTATTTAGATACTTATGTTTTTAAAAATTCACCTCTGCAATCTTGGAATGAAAACATAAATATCACCATATCTCTGAAAATGAGCCAGAGGAAATCAGGCAAGGGGAGTGCTCACTTTCAGTCAAGCTCAGGATGCTGGAATGATGCCAAGAATAGTGGAGCTGAGAGGTGGATGCATTTCTGAAGACATGGTGACAGGGAAAAGAGCTAGAGTCAGTTTAAGGGAATTTGACAGTTTTGGTATAGTTAACTGATTTTTTTCTTGGCCTTTAAAGGGTTAGCGTTGACATAATACACTGCAGACTGCCAATACTTACCTTTTGCTTTAATCAGTCATATAAATGAAATATGTATTTAAAATTAATTAATTTATTGTTGCGTATAATGAAAATCCTGGGAACAGTCTGAGAGGTACTCAGATAATACATAATCTTCCTGCTCTAGTTCTGACAGTGCCTGTTACTGAGCACAGATACTCTGACGCTAAGGCAAAAGAAGGAAATATATTGGAAGCAAGATCAGGCAACATGGGAGGACTACAGAGGTGCCGTTCGCTGAATTGGAGTTGAAGCTGGCTAGTACTGTGGGGGACAATAAAAAGGATTTAAAAAAAATATTAATAGCAGAAGGCAGACCAAAAATAGCATTGATTAGTTACTTAATGAGGATAGTAATTTCTCAAACAGGGACATAAACTAGGCAGAGATGTTTAATGATTTCTCTGTCTCAGACTTCTACACTGAAGATGGGCTCTGGGACCACCAGAGTCATGAGCTGGAGGACCACAATTGTAAGAATCGTTTTGGTGGTTTTTTTTTT
>VZRX01012510.1:22751-38562 GCA_013398075.1 Notiomystis cincta
TTTTTTGGGTTTTGTTTTTGTTGGTTTATTTGTTTGTTTGTTTTTCTTTTTCATGTAAGCAATTAGTATTGATGCATTCAGAACTGTAAAACTGAGTAACTACAATGGTTTAAAACCAGTGGGGAATTAAAGTTCAAATAAGCCACTCCCCTTCTTCCTTCCCCTCTCTGGTTCGAAAGGGACAAACGCAACCCCATGAGCTGAGATAAGGATCTACTGAAAACAAACAGCACTAGGATGAAAACAGGAACAGTAGCAGCAACAATTAACACAAGTATACAAAAGAGAGGGTGATTTACACATACAAAGGTGCTTATCACCTTGGCTCAGTTTCACATTGCCTCCTGAGACAAAGCCAAGATGGTGGACGGCACTGTCACCAGCACCATGTGGTCTCCTGAGACAAAAGGGAAAATGGCTGCCATTACTGCAGCCTGGCATTTTCCTCCTCTGAGAGAACAAAAAACAACCGTGGAAAAATCCTCTAATCTGGACCATGCTGCTGGACCACTCTGCTCCTGAACCAGAGCGCCCTGCCCAGACTGACTGCTCCTGAACTGCACTGCTCCATGGGCTTGGCTGTGTTCAGTAGTATTTGGCTAGGCTTGGCTGTGCTCACCACTTAGAGCTGCATTTCTCCTGAGGGATGGGAAGGGATGGGCAGCATGGAGAGAGGGGCAGAGTCCACAGTGCTGGTTGGTGGCAGCTTCTCTGAGGAAGGAATGAAACAAAATGGCGCACTCATGGTGTACGTTATTTTTTTCTTCCCCCACAAACCCATGGCCCCAGCGATGATTTTGGAATACAGAATAGCAACCTAGCCATGTCCACACAATGCTAGGCTCTGCCCCCTTCCCAACACCCACAGGTAAAACTAGGCCAATAAGGAATGTCAGAGTCTTTTTGAGTTATAAGAAAGTAGCCAATTTTTTTATTTAGAATGCAAAGGGAAAATAGAATCAACATAAAAAATCAGTGAAAAATTACATCATTCACTTCAGAGAATACAGAGCAAAGAAGAAATGTACTAAAAGCTCAAACAATTCTGTCTCAACATTTCCGTTTAAAAACCAAAGGAAGTACTCAGCATCTGTATTTTTTATGAAGAGTATGCCCATGTTTTTTCTGAGAAGAGAATATATATTCTCAGAAAAATATAATGTACTGGAAAATCAGAAGGAATCCTTTAGGAAAGCTGTACGTCAAATAGTTTTTTAGTTGTCCTGGATTGCCTTGTGATAACTCTTCAAAATTTTCAGCCCATTAAGCTCTCTCAGATCTCCTACCCTGATATAACCATGGGATTTTTTAACGTGTTGTTTTTTCCAAACTTTGTCATAACTGAATACTTTCCCTTTAGCAAACACATGTTCTACTATTGCAATTTTAAAGGAAAGAAATGTGCCTTAAAGAAGCCTTCCTGCTTTGTTCCAAATGGTTTAGACTGTCATTGCACTGCTATTTTAATCTGGAAGAAGCGCGGGTTGCTGTTGAAAGGAGCAGGCTGGCTTTCCTTCTCCTGCTGTCTTCTGCCACTTCTTCCCACCACTTCCCATGTGCCACTCATATGCCTGTGGCTATGTGATGTCTTGCTTGAGGGTATCACTCCAGTTGAAAGCTAATTTTTCTTTTGCTAGCCTAGTTTTCCTCTCTATGAGGAGTGCAAACAGTAATGCCAGCCCAAGGATAGCAATAGGAAATAGTGTCTAGAGACAGGTGGGGAGGTAAACAGCATTATTCTTTAATGTTTGTTTAATGGTCAGTTTAAACTCAAAAGGAAGTAGAAAAGTCATTATTTGCTAATTTTGTAAAGTATTGATAACTTGTTTGAAAATTGTGATTGTCAGTTGAATTAATTAATCTGCTTTTTACACTCACATACCTTTTGTTTTTCATTGAAAGACAAATTGCCCAAGACCCACACAATTTCAGTTTGGATAAACAAATAAATTGATAAAAATGTTTGGTATATAATCTTGTCAAGCTTCTAAAGATCTGTTGAGATTTGGGAATGGAAACCCCCAATTTAGTGCCCGCACCAAGACTTTCTAAACCACATACCACTCTCTCACTCCCCCACTTTCCCCTGCCCCCTCCCTCCTGTGGTGCAATGGAGATGAAAAGTGGAGGCACAAAAGGCAAAAATCCTGGTTGAATTAAGAGCAATTTACTGGAAACAGCAATGAGATAAGAAAACAAACAGCAACAGCATCAGTACTAATGACAGAGGGTACAAGGAAAAAAGTTATACAGACAGAAACCCCCTAACAGTAGAGAACACTGGATGGCTACCTCCACCACATTTTCTTGGTGGGAAAGAACTCCTCCCTGTAAAAGAGTACCTTCCCTTACCCCTGGCAGTGACATCAGATGATTTGGAATAACTTCCATCTTAGCCGTGTCCCTCTCCTGGTTGTTGTAAAAAATAACCATGTCCTGACTGGAACCAAGACAGGATCTAATGGAGGTCCAGCTAGACTGTGCCTGCAGGCTTCAAAAGTGTCTTGGACTGTATTGAAATCCATAGGACTTTATGCTTTGGCAGGCGACTGAGGGAGTTGGCCACAGCTTTAGGTCAGAGTGGTTTCATACAAAGCTGCAGGAGATCCTTGCTGCCAAGTGCACCTCTGCCATTTTGGTTCTGTGTATTTGCCAAACTTTTAGTTAATATGTGCATAACAAATGTACAGTTAAGGGAATGAGAAACTATGAAATGTGTTAATATATTTAGAATAACATTGCCCCCACCACTACTCAAATAGGAAAGACTGCAAGTTCAAAATTCACATGTGTAAATGTATGTAAAAATTTTGTTTCATACTGATGTGTGAATTTGCCTTTGTTCTTTATCTCTATGCTTTATTTCATCTTGGTTTGGTAATTCCGTAGCATCTACCATGATTACAGAAATTAGCACAAGATTTAAAGTAGAACAGGTGTTTGAATCCCTATGTGAAAGTCTGATAATACTCCTGAAAACCTAAGTTTAGAGAAGATAGTGAGAAGTTGGCATGGGATCTTTCTGCATCGTGCCTTTTTAGATTAGTGATACTGTCATTCTGAAATGTCTTGAAATACTTCAAAATCCTCAAGATGGTCAGTGAAATGTTGGCTGAAAAATATCCACAGATGCAGATGTAGTGATGCTAAACCATTTTTTCAGCACTATATTTCAAGTGAAAGAAACATAAAATTTTATTCATGAATCTAACTTTGTCACAAAAACGTGGATTAAAAATGTAGGAGTGAGTACTGGAAAAAGATAAGGTCTAATTTACTGATTTTTTTTCTGATAAGCTTTCTTGGGGAAATGTTTCTTTATATTCAGGAAGCTTGGAAGCAGAATAGATTGATCAGGTGGTACAAAATAATCTGCAAGAGAGCCGAGAGTTGAAAGGGGAGTTGAGATGCAGGAGAGATGAGAAAGTGAGTGAACAGGAGGTAAGGAATTAGAAAAATCGAGTCTGAAATTTTCTCTTGGCAAATGATGAAGCCTTCAGATCTCTTACAAAGGATGCTTGCTGAGAGCTGAGTACACTTGCTGGTTGCTGGCAGTACAAGAAAGCTTCCTGGCATGCTCCCATACAGCTGCTTACATAGGAGTAGTGATGTTGATCCTATACTTTCCTACAGCATAGTGTGACTTTCAGAAAAAGAGGAGAACAATTTCTAAATCTGGAGAGAATTGGAATTTTTTATTAAAAACAAGATAATGGAAAGTGATTGTGCTTTCCTGTCCTAAAATTAACATCTTGCATATCACCCCCTTTTCTTGAGCATGATGAAAATAAAATAACCTTTTTGCTTGTGTGTTGTTACACATTCACGGTCAAACTCCTGTGAGCTTGATTTGTTTATGTTGAGTTGTTCAAATCAGAGTTTATGTTTCACTTGTTTTTCAGGCAGTTAGCTTAAAGGCTTTGCAGTAGTCAGACAAATACATGCTATATGTTGACTTTTCATGCTCCAGGACATTTCTTTTGTGTTAATTTCAGACATGGTTACAGAAACATGATTGACATTCTAGAGTGACAGCTAGGGAGACAGTAGTATCCCAAAGTCTAGCACTAGGCTGATCAAGAGAGAGACTCATTACACATGCAGTCCTGATGTAGTCAGTGCAGCTTGTAGTTGGTATGTGTGACAGTCGGTATGTTAAAAAACCCAGGACTGGCCAGCAAAGTAAACCAGAGAGAAAAGCAGCTCTTGTGTGATTTCCAAGCCTGTAAGCAGAATGGAAGGAGATGAAGAAGCTGATGAGAGTATCTTTGTAAGGATTTAGAAAAGAGGAAGGAAAAGCAAGTGCTGAAGTAGGGGGAAGAAGTAAGAAAAAATATAAGAATGACAAGAAGAAATGACTCATGAACACCAAATATAAAGGAGCTGCATTTGCATGAATCTGTGCGTTCTACCATCTCTGGCTGCTCAAGGCTGCTGGGATATCTGATAGCTGGGATTAGTGAGTCTTGTTAACAATGGATAATGGATAATGTTAGTGGATAATGGATAATAATGGATATTGCTTTGTTCTGTATCATTGTATCCTGTGTATCCAGTGAGGCCTGTGTGTTAGATGATGGAGTGTCTGTCTCACTGCTGTCTCTTTTACTGACCCTCTCCTGATTTACTGCTCTGGTAACCACAAGAGGACAGACTGTGCTCTCTGTCTCTTTCCGAGTGTCTTGGTGAGCAGAGGGAGGTGGGAAGACAGAGTCTGCACCCAGGCTTGCAACATCAAGTTGTTGACATCTTCAGTCTGAGAGTCAAGGGAGCACCTTAAGGGCACTTTATTGATATTCTTATGTGCAAGGTTGTAAATCATTTGGCCACCAGACTGATTTATGTTGCTGAATGCGGGAAGCACTCATCATCTGCTACATGGTTTTGATGTTCCTCTTGCCTGTGTTGGACCTCAACTACCAAAACAGGAAGTGCTGTTCATTTTCTTTGTTACTTGTGACCAATGAAGGTGACACACTGACTGTGTGGTGATTTCCTGTGATTTTATTTGATGAATCATGTTATTTTTACCATTTGTCTACTTGAATTCCGGTAACTGCTTGTCTTCTCTGTAAGCAGAAGAGTGTGCTTTGTGCAAGGATTCCTTATGCTGCCTTCTGTGAAGAGGAATGGGACACCCACATACTGTGGACTATTTGTTAAACTGCCCTCTATGACAGTGCTTTTATTCACTGATATGTTCTGTATGAATTTTATTCTTGTGATCCTGCTTCAGAGACACGAGAGCAAAAGTTGAGGTTTAGAGATTACTGTGAGACACTTGGAATAGCTCCTTGCCCTCACAACATCTTTTATATCTTCTTGATTGTGGGAGCCTGGGAATGCTTCCCAGCTCCTGGGTCCAGTTGTAAGTTAAAGTGGAAAAGAACAGGAGGGGATGGCAAGATGGAAAAGAGAAGCAAGTGAGAGTTGAAAAAAAAATAGAATGTAAAACTCCGTAGTCCTCAGTATGGCAGAACAGTCATGATTCTATCTGGCAGACAG
Organism: Notiomystis cincta; assembly: GCA_013398075.1. Taxonomy (NCBI): domain Eukaryota; kingdom Metazoa; phylum Chordata; class Aves; order Passeriformes; family Notiomystidae; genus Notiomystis; species Notiomystis cincta. The sequence continues at coordinate 28,257 of VZRX01012510.1, forward strand.
TAGGAAGTAAGTATTTTTGTGTGTGATTTAAGGTTTGGTATGAGGGTGCATTCCTTCCCTAAAGTTAAAAAATAAAAGACTATACTATACTATACTATACTATACTATACTATACTATACTATACTATACTATACTATACTATACTATACTATACTATACTATACTATATTATACTATCTATCAAAAGGATGAGAATTTGAAAACATTCTATGATTTTGAAGACAGCACTGTTGTTCTTGTGGGGAATGATGTGACGTTAAGGATTTTGTATCCTGGTTTTGACATTATGAAAATGAAAATACTTTGATGGAAAAAGTAGTGAGTTCTTCATGAGAGACTTGTGACCAGGACTGGATTAGCAGCTAATGATTGCACTAACAACCAAGAGGTAGTAGAAGAGTGGGAATAGGGAATAAACCCCAGCAAGATGTAGCATAACAACTTACTGGACTGGATATTATGTTTAGAAAAGCTTTATTTGACAATACAGAATTCTCTCATGGTCAGCACCTGTAGTATCTAACAAGTTTAACAAGTCAAAGGAAGTAAATTTGCTTGTGGAATAGCTTGCTCTTATTTATAGCACAAATTGCTGAGACTTCAAGTGTTGCCTATGTCCTCACCATCCTTTTTGGAAGCATCCCAACAGGTGTGTTTTTCATGCTCTGTCCTCTCCTGCTAATGCAGTTTTGGTAGGCCCAGGTCACCTGAGATGAATTCTGCCCTTCTGAAAATACTTGAGTTTAAACACTGCTTTTTTGAATAATTGCAGAAATAATTGCCAGAGACTTGGGAGGCTGAAACCTTGTTCACCTGTGTGAAAAGGTGGGGGTCTGTGCTCCTGGGAATTTTGACCACCTACATCTGCATTTATATTAAGTTCACAATGTCCTCCTTTTCCTGTATTACAAATGAAGAAGGCATACTGTGCAAGATTTGGATAATTAGGGGTATGTTTTCTCATGTCTGTGTAAGTGGAACTGGAATGTTCTGAAGCAGGCATAAGCTTTTGGACAAGATTGCTTAATGGTGTTGGATATTTCTCTGCTTACAAAACAGCTGTGGATGAAAGGAAAGATGTGCAACTACCCACATAAGTGCTGGTGAAATGACTATGAAAATAAAATATGTCATCTTGAGAATTATGCTTATCATAATAAATTTTAAGGACAGATAGGAATATATCTCTGACCTCTTGTTTCAGCAAACTATAGAACTGCCCTCCGTACTTTTTAAAATCAAGCTCAAGAATTTTTCCTTAAAATTCAAAGTAATATTCATTCTTGAATTAAAGATTTCAGTGAGTGTCTCTAGAAACATTGTTTCTATGAATAATTTATCTGTTGGATTCTATTTTGCACTGTTTTATGTTAATTTAAGCTATGTTCAACTCCCAGCTTTCAGCATATCTGTAACTGCTTTTCTGTGAGACCAAAGGACACTTCCCTAAGAAAAAAATCTCACCACATAAACACATCTCAGTTACTGTGACACAGATTCTTACCTTGCAGAACTGCAAAATGTATTCTTATAAAGCAAGAAATTATCTTAGTTAAAAATAGAGCAAAGAAAGAAAACGTTACAGTGTAATTTAAATTGAAGAAGTTATGTGGTATTTAGTATGTAGTGGGCTTAAAAAAATACTATTAACAGCATATTATATTTTAATGAGTATGTAACTAAGAAGTATTTTAAGTTTGAATAGCAATAACAATGTCACTTTAAAGAACAGGGTTACACATACATATGAACAAAGTCTGGCATTTTCTAATGTTTAAATAATGAAAGCATTGATGTAGGATTACCTCATTATTTTAAAGCATTATTAAAATAACAGTGGGACACTAACCCTAGGGGGCATTATATTTACCTTTTTAGTTACAAAAAAAAAAAAAAGTCATTCTCTTTCCAGGAATAGAGAGAAGACTTTTTATCTCTTTAATTAAAGTTGTACTTTACTAAGTTTTTGAAAGACTGCTTAGTTTTATTTGCCACATTAGCTTTGCTTCATTTCTGTTTGGGGAACACTGGTCTTATCAAATCAATGAAGAACCTTTGTAAAGTGGATAATATTTTAAATTTGTTTTTGTTCAGCAGTTATGCTGGGCACAAAATGTACTTCTGTGTTGTAGAAGGAGCAAATCTGTGTTTTCACCAGTATTCTGGTAAAGTGCACCTCTCCAGTTTCTGTGCAAGAGAATATTTTTGTAAAAATTGTTACCTTTTTGTTTCTGTCAATAAATAGGTAGTTTTAGAGCAGTTGATGGTTATTCAAACTGTTTTATCAAAACACCAGGAGAGAAACCTGTTCTCATTTAAAAAAACCCCAAACAAACTCATTTGACCCATGTTCGCAAACATTTGGGTTTTTTCTTCAAAACAGTTCAGGCAATTAAAATAGTCTCTCTAAAAGAAAATGCACTTTGGTATTTTGGCAATGTGATCACTCCACACTGTCAAAAGTCTTTTCCAATTTTAAAAGATTTGCAGTGTGCTTCCAGGAGAACAGACATATGGAGGAAGAGCAGTCAGTGGTCCCTTTGTTGTTCTGCAGTTAATCCAATGTGGTGTGGGTTATAGGTTATCAAGGTTTTGTGTTAAAACAGCTTTAATGCCTTTGATCAGGAAAAATCAGGTCTGTATAGTATGCATTCTTGGGATATTTCTTTATAATTACAGCTAGAAGTACTCTCAGGTGCTGAGAATACCATTATGAAATGTGTGGAGTGCCTTGGAATTGGCATGATGTCATAGCAGCTGGAAATGAACCCAGCACTGGCTGTTTTGTTATTAACAGTGTTTGTGTTGTACATGGGGAAATACAGTCACATGAGCGGTTAGGATTTCAGAATTTCAAGGAACAGTTCAGGGACCCAGCAATCTCTTTGCCAGAGATAACTGCAGGTGATATTTAAAAAAAATTTCCCCCAGTTAGTTTATAATTCCAAACACTGCAATTTGTTAAGTGTAGGGTTATTTTACAAAATTTATATGAGGGTGGACTATCCTATGTAGAATAATTTTTCTGTATTATCTTTGCAGTCCTTCTGCTCTCATTTTCAGTAATTTAGTGAGTTTTCATTTTGTGTGTCCTAATCTACATTGCAAATTTCTTTCCCAAGGACTGCCTTTTACTTTACGCTTTTGCAGCAAGTCTACAATTGGATGGAATTCCAATTGGAATATTGGGGGCCTACCATAATGAATTACTGTCTTTATTGTACATGTAATAGCAGAGTGAGTGGCCGTTCTAGTCTTTGAAAGCTGGCCTGTGTTCTGGTAAGAAGAGTAGTAACTCTCTCTTTTCTAATACTTTTTTTACCATTCTAAATTTGTACCACACATAAACAAGATCTGCAGATCGACAGCAATTCAGGCAATGCTTAATCAGAGCATTTTTGTGGTTGGGGTTTTAGCAGCAGTGAAACAATGAATTGAAGGAGTCTGGCTTAGCACCGAGGAGGGAGAGGCTGAGCCGTGAGAGGCTTTACCAATGCTGCCATCTCTTGCCCTTCTTTGGTATTGTCATCCATAAAAATTCACAGGACAAGCGGTCAGATTCTTAAAGGCAAACCCAAGACCCCTCCCTCCAAACCCTGGAGTTAACAAATGACATCATCATAATTTTTTCCCCTAAAGCCTCTTAATTTTTATGTAAATAAACTGCTGTGCCTGTTTGTCACTCCAAGACAACTCCTTAAACACATAGCTTCATTTACCTCAAACAAGGCTGCTTTCAGTCTTTTATATTTTTAAAAATATCATTGACTGGGTTCCACTAACTTTGAGGTTGTTTTGGGTTGTTGTCACTCACATTAAAAATGAACAGTGAGAAACAGAGAAATCGAAATCGACAGAAAAATCAAAACAACAGATCAGTACTATATGCTTCCTGAACACCTAAGAGGTCTCTTTTATTACTGGAAGCCATGATGGGAGTAGATTGGGAGTAGAGACTACAAAGTCTTTTTCTGTGGTCACACAAGTTGAAACCCCACTTTCTTTTACTAAGCAATGGTTGCTTTGATGTTTTTGTGAAATAGGGTCCTGGCTTAGTTTCCAATGGGTCATCCAAAATATTGATTCCAAATGACACTTCTGTGTGGAGATTTTAGTGGGTTTGTTTCTTTTTTCTTCTTTTTTCACTTTGTCCAGAAAGATACTGGTTTCCATACCTGAATAAATTAATGGGAAAATGTGGATTGCAATAGTCTTGTATTTTCCCAAAGCTTAACAGAAAGGTCAGTGTGGTTTTGGTGTTTGGTTTTTTTCCTCTCCAGTTTATCAGTGTTTTAAAATATGCATGTTTAAGATTTTAGGTTAAAATGACAGTTGTCTTTAAGCTAGTATGTATGAAACCCACTGAATCTGAAGGTATAATTTTGAAATTATTGAGATAGAATAATTTTATAGAAACCTCCTGAAATTATTTCTGCGTTTTAAAAAAATAGCTTAGTTATGTTTTGATCTGTCACAAAAATTAATATGGTTAGATATTAATTTGAATGGAAAATAACATTTCTCAACATATCCAAGCTCTGCTGCCTGATGAAAATGAACTTGTTTCTAAATATACTCCCTCCTGGACAGCTGGTGTGATTATAGTCCCTCTCTTGGCAAATGCATTTGATAGGTAAAGATAATTATGCCTGTCTAGATGTTTCCACAAATGCTTGTTTAAATCCTTTTAAAATACCAAAATAAGTGATAAGCAAATGCAGGTTTTAATTTGTATCTCTTCTGGTTTTCCTCTCATTTTTACAATACAAGGTGGTACATTTCCAATGAGAACATTTTGGTTTTTATTTGAGAACTGGTCTGAGATTTCTAGTACTGCTCAGATGTCATGTGTTACCGAATACAGGTCTGAACTGTTAAGAGAACTGATGGTTCAGAAATACTTGGATTTGTAATAGAGTTTCATAACAAACCGCTTAGAAAACCTTGCTGTAATGTTATTCTGTAACTTTGTTACTTGGGCATTTTAGTGGTGGGGGAAGACAACTGGGTTTATGTTCGCATTGTTTTGTTTTTTTTTGTTAGTGTTTTTCTTTGACTCCTTCTGGTTGTAGGTGATTTATGGCCTAATAACAAGCTCTAGACAACTGTCCTGCTTGCCAGAGGCCTGACAGTCAGATCTGAGAAGTGTTTTAAAGACACGTTTGGTTTGAAATTGCTTTTCTGTTCTTCCCCAAATGAAACCCTGCTGCTCCACACATTATTTTTGGATTGGAAGAAGCAGCAGTGGAGGAGGGATGATGTGTGTTTATAAAGACACCTGAAAAACAAAGCTTTTTGGAAGCTGAGGCTTCCTGGAGAGATGAGAAGTGAGCCACTTCTATTTGGAGAAGAGGTGGAGTTTTCAAAGACTGGCATGGGTGTTAGGGTAATACTGCTGAGGCCATGGCTAACATTTGCATTTGTACAGGCTGAAGTAGTGATCCTTCAGTGTCTCCCCTGACTCTCTGAATGCATACACTGTAGCCCTGGGCATGCTGCTGTCGCAGGATTTGCTGCAGAGGAGCATCCTGTGTCCTTCTGTGATCCTGCACGGATGCCTGGCTCTATGCTGCTGCCCCTGTTGTGAGTGGTAGAGCTCCTTACTCAGCAGGTCCCAGTGGCCAGGTGGCTTTTGCATCACCATGCCCTGGGAAAAGGGTAATGGTGGCATTGATTGAGGGCTGTTTAGAAATGAAACCCTTTTTCTTTGACTGGTTTGTTTGAAAGAGAGCAAGGAGAGTAAAAAAAGGGTTTGTCTGTGTGTGAGATACAGCAAGTAGAGTCAAGGCTCTGGTCGTTTCATGATATCTTGTGGTTTAATAAAATGAAAAGCTTTCTAGGGAGCTCTAGAGGGAATCCTGGTAGCTTTTTGTTCCTTTTTTGCTTGCTGCTGCTTTCAAACAGCAGCTCCTAGGTGTTCTCCCTTATTTTCTTTTAGTTTAGTATGGTACTTATGGAAGCTGTCATCCAGCTCCTCAGCTGATCTTTGTGGGTATCTCTGCAGAATTTACCAACCAAACCTTTTGCCTTTCTCACCTGGTTGCACTACAGACTTCCAATCTCTCAGCTGCTTTTATACTGAGGAAGGGCATACCGTGTTTGCAACAAGCTGTGTGAACTGATGGTGACCTCTTTGTAGCAGCATTTTAGCTGTCTCCTCTTCCCATTAGCTATCGTCTTTGTAAAAAGCAACGGTATTTCAGCTCCATATCTTGTAATCGTCTCCCCTGTTCCAGGTTTGCCTGCTCACATTCTTTGTTGATTACGAAATCTTGTCCTTTCATCCCCATTCTGTCTCCCCAGCCATTTTAGCAGCCACATGTATCACACAAATCCCATGTTTACTTTTTAAACATCTCATTATCCTTCTATTCCTTTTTTGGAGTGCCTCCTTTCTCCACGTGGGAGAATATGTGGTCCCATCTGAAGAACAGTGTGACTTCTCCAGTGTTCAGTGCATGGCTTTTGCTGAGTTTTCATCTGGGCCCTCACCCCAGAAATTAGGATAAATTCTTCCATCACTTTTGGAGCCCTCCAGGAACTGAGCTTCAGATTCCCATAAAAGAGGAGTTTTTCTGAGGTTGATGTCTTCAAGCTGAATTATCTGCCCCCAGGCTGAATTTTCTCACCTTTTGTAAACTGATGTCATCAAGATAACTTCTACAATAGAAGTTGCTTGATGAAGAAAAGAACTTCGTGTTTCAAGCATTAAGTAAGATTGCATCACACAAAGGAAGGGGATGGCCCTAGCAGCAAATGGTTTGAGGGAAGATTGACCCTTTAATACCCAGTGTGTTCAGAACAAGCTACAGACAAGTTAATTCTCAGCCTGTGCTGAGAGCTGGGCTAGGCCCTGCAGTAGCAAGCAAAGAGTGAAGCAGACCTCTTTCCTCAGGGGATCACGGTGTGTGTCTACATGGTGTATCATGGGCCAGTATGACCTTGTGATATTATAAATATGTTGCATAATCATACCTGTAATAAGTTGGTCCTTGAACATGTATGCATTTAGCATGGCAGAATGTTTGCTCATTGGAAACAATGCTGCCAACCTAAACATACAGAAATTGTGTGCCAAACCTCCCCTCCAAAATGCAGTTGCCTTTAAAATTACAAGATTAAATCACTACGCTATAACTGAAAGCAATACATTTTCGATTGTTTTTATTTGCTATGCAGTGTTGGAACATTAGTTTGCTTGCAAGTATGCCAAGTTGTATTAAATCTCAGATTCTAGAATGGTTAGTTGATTGCAGCCTTGCCAATACTTGCTAATACTTATCAAATACCGAAAGAGTTGTGCTGAGTGTGACTACTCCGGTTTGTGTAAATGGGGAGATTCACACCTATGTGCTGTGAGGAACCTGAATTTGAAAGCCAGAGTGAGACTTGCATATTGAGTAGAAGTGGGTTTAGAGAATATGCAATGACTGAGGATGTGGACAAGCTTTTTTGTGTCTAGGTAAGGCAGTCTAAGAAGTTCTCATCCCGAACTGCTCAGTTTCCATCAATGCTAGAGATTCCAGTCTCCCCAGCTGAGCTAGCACAGTTGGAAGGATACTACAGTACATTGTCAGATCATCATCCCCAGCACCTTAAGCTCAGATAATGGGCTTTGAAGAACAGTAGGTGAGGAATGCTGGCACCTTTTGTCCTCCTGGCAGTGGTGATAGGAGTGAGGAGATTTGGGGTGGCATGCATCTGAGGAATGCTAATGTCTTAAATCACTTCCAGTTCTCTGTAGAATAAACGTGTCTAACCCAAGGCAAGGTTGGAAAGGTGCTGGTAACGTGGCTTGATTTTACAGACACTGAAACTTCCTGCCTCTGAGGGGCTTTCTGCTTTCAAAGAGAGATTGCAGTAACCTGTAGCTGGGGAAGGAGTGTGCATGACAAGCAGATCAGGTGTCCTCTCACTGGAATTTGTTTGCCCTCCAGACTGAGGCTGAGCCACTAAAATAGTTTTGAGTTTTATTTCAGCATTAGGAAGTGCTATGTCAACTGGATTGTGATGTCATCTTCTGCTCCATCACTGCTCTGCATCTATCCATGATTAAATCCACATGGAGCTGTCTCTTCCCTGTCCAGCTGCTGCTATTGCTTTGATTTTGACGCCCTGTGTTTGGAATCAGATCCTAATCCACATCAGAAAGCAAACAAATGCCAAGAGCTAGAGTGCAGTTGATTTATTAAGATAGGCTGACAGGGTGTTTGCTCCATTTCTGACATTTATGCAAAGCTTGCTCTTGTCCTGGGGATATTACTGCCCAACAAAAGTATATAATGCAGATCTAAGGATCATCCCTTTTATATTCATTATCATTTTAACTAATACTTGCCTGACCTCATGTATGGGGAATGATCACAACTGTTCCTGAGCATGTGTGGGGTTATACACTCCTCCATTCTGGCTATCCTGTCCCTGCCCTTCTGTCAGTGAGGCTTTTGTGTTGGTCTCTGTCGGTCTCCAGGAGTTCTCAAAGGTCCCTGAGATGGACAGAAGGAAAAAGTGCTTTTCTCTGCCCTTGTGTGGTAAAACTTGGGAAGCTACAGGAAGATATGGAGTAATGAAGTATAAAAGCTGTTAAAAACAGTTGGGTAGAAAATAGATCACCGTGGCAGGAAAAACATTGCTTTCACCATGATAAAGAAACTGAAGTTCTCTGTTCAAATCCATTATTATGGGACAGAAAACCATGTGTTGCATGAGGTTTGCATAAGTTTGTCATGTGAAATGAAGACTTCAAATATTTTATCCTTGCAAGGAAAGAGAAAAATGTTCTTAGGGTATGTGTTTTTGCCATTCCTGCCCAACTTTTCCTTGTCTTCACTGTTGGGAATCTGTGTCCTGGAAAAAATGAATAGTCTGAAGTGAAGATTTTCCCCTTTGACCTGTTATTTGCAGTCAGATAAGGATTTTGTTTCTAAATAATGTTACTGTTCAGCATTTAGGCATGTTCTCAGGATGAACTGGTAATATTTTTGTCATACCTCAGATGTGACTGTGAGCATTCCCTAATGTGCAGCAATGCAAAATTGCCTGTGTGTGATGGGGAGGAGGGCTGATTTTTCAGAGTGGTGGATAAGGAGTGTTCTTCTGTTCCATCCCACCAGCACCACTCTGATGAGCCCAACAGAGCACTGAAGATGTGTACAATGAATGCTAAGCACATCGTGCAAATAAGCACAATAATAATAATAATAANTCAGAGTGGTGGATAAGGAGTGTTCTTCTGTTCCATCCCACCAGCACCACTCTGATGAGCCCAACAGAGCACTGAAGATGTGTACAATGAATGCTAAGCACATCGTGCAAATAATTGAAGATAGGAAATGAATAATTTCTCTAAATGAAGCTTGGGCAGGAATTCAGATAGAAAGTATGTAATTAAACCAAGCTGGAACTTGATCAAAATACTGAAATGGTACTAGGGAAAAAAGAGAAGAGTTATTTAATGACTACTAGCAGGAAGAACCTTGACTTTCTACTTATCTGGAAAGAAGAGAACTGCCAGCTCCAGAAAAAATTGAATTCCCAAGGGAATGTCCCTCCTTCTCCCATGTGATTTTCCCATGAAGAATTTCTGTCTTGGGCTGCCAGGATAATACTCACCAGCTCTGGAGGTGGGGCAGAAATTTGTGAAGGAGAGAGACTTGTGTGCTTGGCCCTGGAAAGACAGTGGGATGGCTGGTGGCTGAGCTGAGCATGGTCAGTGCTGGTCCTGTCTGAGGTGGCAGGGACTGGCAGGTTGATGATGGCCCAATCCATCACCCAGGTACCCACGAAAGCCACTCACTCCTTCTGCAGCTGGACAGAGGAGAGAAAATATAACAAAGGGTTCATGGGTTGTGATGAGAACCGGGAGAGATTGCTCATCAATTATCGTCACAGGCAAAACAGGCTCAACTTAGAGATATGAAGTGAATTTATTACTAACAAAATCAGAGCAGGGTAGTGAGAAGTAAAATGACTCCTTCCCCCCACCCCTCCCTCCTTCCCAGCTCTACCTCCTACTCCAGCGACACAAGGAGACAGGGAATGGGGGTTATGGTCAGTTCATCACCTGAGGCTTCTCCCACTGGTCAGGGAGAGGGGTCGTTCCCCTGCTGCACTGTGGGGTCCCTCCCATGGAAGACAGTTCTCTATGAACTTCTCCAGTGTGAATCTATCTCATGATCAGGTCCTTGCAAACTGCTGCAACATGAGTCCATCTCAAAAGCAACTGTCCTCCTCAAACCACTGCGGCGTGGGTCACTCCTCCATGGAGTGCAGTCCTTCACAGAGGCTGCTCCAGCCTGAGAGCAG
>VZRX01012516.1:0-117288 GCA_013398075.1 Notiomystis cincta
GAGAAGAGAAGAGAAGAGAAGCCAGTGAAAATGTGGTGTTCCTTTTCACTTTACATTAGAACTGCTCTTCTTTTACACTAAGGTTTTCAAGGAACATCTTCTACCTGCCTTGCTGACATACACTGAAAGTGGTTGATGTAATAATCTAAGATTGTGGCCTCTCTACATAACTTCAGAAACAGCTGCTGAAAACTAAAACCACATCAGCTTGAGAGTCTAGAACACAAGAATGAAAAATAATTTGCACTTGGCTCTGATCAAGGCATATTGCAGTCTTGGTGACCTTGGGCAAGTTACTCAAGCTCCCTGTATTTGTCTTCCTGCTCAGCTGTAAAATTAAGTCAAAGCAGAATTTCACTGGAAAACAGATGCTACTTCATACCTGTGGGGTTTTTTTCCCCTGGTAAATAAATTATAGAAGAAAATATAATAATTAATTAATAAGTAGCAGTCAACACATAGTAATTATGTGGCCATGCCCATTATGACTGTACATAAACAAAATCAATTTTCATTAGGGGATATTAATGTTATCAAGTATTGCTAGAAAGACTGTTGCAGCTACCAAAAAAGGTTTTCTTTAATGAAGCACAGCCATTCTTTCATTCCCTAGTATTGTGTACCATTTTAAGCCAATCAAATCTTGCTATAAAAGGGATGTATATTTTAAGTTAAGCCAAATTTCAAAATGCATTTCAGTACTGCTTCATATATTTATGCACAGGATTGTTTTCTCTTCATAAAAGTGAAAGTGTTATGAGCAGTGAACATAGTCAGATTCAGTTGCAGTTTAAACTGGTGTAAATACATCTATTATTACCAGGACTAGTGAAGCTGGCTGTAGCACCAGGATTACTTCAGTGACTTTTAGGACATTAATTACTGCCAAAGGTTGTTTTGTCGGGTTTTTTCCTATTTTGAATTGGAGAAGAATGTGAGGTAAGATTCTGTTATAGGGATGCTTCATGATTTTCAAACAAGCATGATTGATAGAAATGCCTTTTTCCACGTTCATAAATGCAACAATAGATCAAACAAGAAAACTCTTCCTAATTTTAATGTGCTTCTGCTTTTTTCATTGAGGCAGTGTGAAGAGGGCTAGAAAATTGCAAAGAGCCTTGATATCCATATTATTTTGTGATGGGATCTATATTGTTGTGTATTGAAATTGTGTTGTCATGTATTTTGAAATTGGGCAATCTGTGGCAAAAATCTACAGGAAGATTTTCAGGTGTGCTGTTGTTATTTTAGAAATACAAGGAACAGGAAATGAATAATCAGTGTACAATTCAACTTGAAAAAAAAATTATGTATTATTAGATCGCACTTCTTGCTCTCACACAGAGGGCTCCACAGTTAAAAGTTCATGATGCTGGTCAAGATATTCCAGAAAAAGCCATGGCCTCTAATAAACTGCTCTTTGCAGACAGAATTTAAAGGAATCAGTTTTCACTGTGTATTTCAAGACAATCATACAGAGATTCTCTTTTCTATTTTCACTGCAGAATGCAACCAATATAATGATTAAAACCTATTAAATTGTATTGTTTCATTATGTAAACCCTACTCTTCCATTTTCCTACCGTGTTTTGTTTCCTTAACAGGTTTTCTTCTTAAACCCATGGATTGATTCTCTCTAGCTGCGATTCAATTGCTGTAGCTATAAAATAAGATGGAAAATGTATCATTACTAAGCTGCTAGACAAAAACTTGGCACTGCAGAGCTCAAATTGTAGGATTAGCTCTTGTTAATACTGCTTATTTATTTCATCGTAATTCTACAACAGGATTGGACAAAAGAATGCAACAAGTCATCTACTTAATCCTTAATCTAGGAACAGAAGAGACTATGCATTTGAAATGTGCACCAATTGGCCTGTTATTCATTCAATTTGGTAATAAATTGAGTATCATAGATATAGAGGATTGCATTTGTCTATAATTTTTCAGTCATCTTACACTTTGCAATTGCTCTGCCTTCCATAGATTCTGGGTGGAAGGCAAGCATCAAAACTTCAATTGTGTTTAAAAACTAACTAAATAAATATAAATATAAGTGGTGCTAAAAACACAGTGTTGCATCTTTTTAATATATTTCACACTGTAACAGATGAGAATTAAGTATCAAAATTATTTTGATAATCATATTATTAATATAATATGAGCCATATTTATATGGTACTGACAGTTGAAAAAGCCTTAATACTAGGACCTTTTTTATAATTTTGCATTAGAAAACAGATTTGGAGGACTATATCTGGACTATATCTCTTCTGGATTCTTCAGTGACTGTATTTTTGTAGTAACATCTCAGGCCTTTTAGAAACAAACAATTAATGGAATTCCTTCCCTTTTTTTCAAATCCTCTGTTTTCCCCTTGCTTTGAATTTGTCAGTGAGTTCTAATATCAAATATTTTGAGGCTAATCATTGCTGAACATATTAATAGGGATCTGCTTTTCACAAAGAAACTTCACTGTCTTTCAGGTAATGATGTTCTCTAAAATGTTGATGAAAATAATTCTTATTTCTGCAAAAATATCACTAGAAACCTTTCTGTGTTCAGTACTGAGAACTGTAGCAAACTTAGAGGGGGAAATGCAGAACGTTTTCCATTCACGTTGATTTCCAAAGAATCCCTCACAAATCCACATTCTTTTAATGCTACATGTTTTAATTTCAATTGTCCAGTGTTTTCATCCTTCAGCATTTATTACTTCAAAAGTACAGATATGACCTCTAAAAACCAGAATTCATCCAAAGGACATAAATAAGAAACACCAAAAACATCATAATGCAAATGAGAACCTATGGATTAAAATGCAGATTTACATAATGCAGTAGAGAGAAAAATTGTGATTATGGGCATGGGTAAGCATGGGATATTTACAAAGAGATGACTCACAGACATAGATGAAACAATGTTTAAAAAGAGACTAATTAATTAATAAAATTTGGTTGTTAAGTAATTCCACATAACTTATAAACCTATCTTTTCCAGTCTTTACATTAAAAATAGTCATAACTTGCATCCCCAGGAAGAATTACCTAACCAAGCTGCTGTAGTTCCTAACAGGGATATTTTAGAGCTACATCAAACAATTCAGGGTGGAGGGAAATTATGAAAATCCAAGTGCTAACTGAGAATAACAAAACTGGGTTTTTGTGAGCTCATAAAAATATCCCAAAACTCCAGTGGTCTTTGAGCAAAACCTCTGAGGAGAATATTCCCCCCTCAGAACAGTGAGCCAAACCCACAAAAGCTGCACAGAAAATGCACAAATCTTCAGTTAAGTCAGACTTTTGCTCTCAGTAACTGAATGGTAAGCAACTTAATTTTGCTAGAACAATGAGTAGCCACACAGGATCTGTTCTCCATGTGATGGTGAGCCAAAGTGCTGTTCAAACTGAATATGAGCAACCCTGGCATAGAGATGCCTCTGAAAGTCGTGCATCATAAAGGGGAATATGAATAGAATAATGGATGTGGGCCAGAAGTCTTGACTTTGAGAGACTGAATTAGTAACAGTGCAGGAAAACAGGGAAATGGAAGCAGTCAAATTATCAAGGTTAAATAACACAGGAATGGTTTTCTGGGTATAGATATCAAGATTAATGTCTGGTTTACTGTATTATTTGAGATATTCCTCAAATCCCTTTATTAAAATAAGACTTTTAGACAGGAGATAATTTTCTTTGAAAAATTTACCTATATTATTCAGATATAGGAAAAGTATTTTTACAGGCACTTTGCATGTAGAAATTGCCACGATTCAATGCTTGTTTAGTATTCAGTTCATTGCACCAATGGCTCTAAATTTGGTACACAGGATAATACTCATCTCTTAAATGAGTCAGGCTCTAGTGAAATTGAAAAGAGCTACATGCATGCATTTGCATCAAGAATGTAACAGATAATTTGGAGATGCAAGAATAGCTTTGCTGTGTTCAATATCATACAAAATTGGAAAGTTATTTTCCTTTTGTTATACTTTATGACCAGCTACCATACTTTTCTGCAATAAAATCTGGAAGGAGTCAATACCATCACATACATTTATATATATAAGCTTCTAGCAAGAGCTGTTTTGCAGCAATGTAAATCATGATCAAATTAAAAGAGTCACTAATAAAACATGGATTAGATCTGCCACATCATGGTGAGCTTAATCTGGACTTTAGTGTACACATAAAACTAATTCTCCCTACTCATAAACAGTTTTTAATAAAGAAAGTAAGCATAACAAAGACAGGGGATTAGGAGGCTACAATTCAATTCCTATATTTTTAGACTTCTACTGCTACTTCTACTACTTCAACTGGACAACACTGCTGATGCACCTGACTTTCCTGCCATTTCACAGGCTGCAAACATGTTCTGCAAACATGTTAATTTTTTATTCCTTTTCTCTTTCACTAGCTGGTCCCACAAGACTCCCACAGTAATTTCACTCTATAATAACAAACAAATAAACAAAGTCAGAGGCAAAAACCAAATGCAGTTTCCTAATATCCTAGATCCTGCTTGCAAGATACTTCATATCAACTGAATTGTTTTGTCATCTTACTCTTTCTGCTGCATCCCATTTGTGAGCTAAGGCATTAACAACTTCAAGAGCATGGGAAAACCAAATTTATAAGGCAACATCGACTCAGCACCATTAACTGAAGAAACTAGATACCAAAGACAAGAATTGTACCTTCAGGTCATCTGACACATAGCAGCTTCAGCTGGTGCTTCCCAAGAGACATTGTTTCAGATAATCCTTTAGAATGTGGACAAAAGCATAAATCTAGCCATGAAAAGAAAATGGAGGAAAACTTGGCTTTCAAGGGGAGCAGAACTTGGATTCACATTTGGGATTGGATATAGCTATCAGAGCTTTTTCCTGTATTTTGAACTTTCATAAAGGAAATAAAAGTACAAGCTTAACAATGCAAGTTTACAGTACATAAATAGTATGAGAATAATATCTGAATTTTTTTTTTTTTTTAAAGAATAGGATGCACATTCGATCTGTGGGAAATACTGTTTTACTTAAACGCAGTGTAATTCAACAATAAATTAATTCAATTAATTATTTTCCTTAAAAATAATGTAGTTCATGTTCTTTAAAATGACAGCAGTTTCACTGAGCTGCATAGAAATATGTGTAAGGAACCCAGCTATTATTGGGGGGGAGGGAGTTATGTGCTACCAACAAAGTAACTAAACACTTTTTTTTTTTATTCCATTACCACTTATGTTTAGAAATTAACAAAGGTATGTTCAATGTTAATTTCTATTGCTCTTTCTTTTACTGATGAAGTATAGTGAAGTATTAAAATCCTTATGGTTAAATAATCTTTAACTTGTTGTCAGGTTCCAATATTTAATAAATGATATTTGTGAAGGACTTTTTTTATCACCTTGGCATTTTTTCATCTGTGTAAGATTTCTTTTTCATTCTCTTCCCTTTTCCTTAAAAGATAAGTGGCCTCAAGTTAGAACTGGTGCATAACATAAAATGTGAGTTAACAATTGTAGAGATAATGCATAAACAAAAACAATATACAAAGGAAAGCTATTCTTTTGTAACACATAATAGAGTGTGTTTTATTGCCTATATCACTACCAATGTTATAAATAAATATGTCATATTTTAAAAATGTGTAGTTCCATTTTCAAGATGAATGCAATTGCAAAAGCACTAATATCACTTATAAAATTTAAATGTTTTGACTTCTGTTCATCTAAGCTCCTCCTATCAAAACCAAGCATTTTACAGAGTATGTATCTTTCTATTTCCACTGATTACTAAAATGCCAAAGTAGTGTAAAATTATTTTAGCTTGAAAATCTAAAACTCACTGAAAACTGACTTTTTTTTTTTTTAATTAAAGTTCCTGACTTGTTTTAAAATATGCTAAATTTACAAATACCTCTAGGGGAGCTCAAATAACCAAAGGATATCAGAAATGTTTATGTCTTTAAATGCACACCAGTGTACACACACACACAAGACAGATAAATACATATACACAGGACAGATAAATACATATATGCATACAAGATGCTGGCACATTACACTTTGCATATTGAAGATGTGTTTAGAGAAGTTCACCAATGTTTATTTCTAATATACTAAGTAAGTCTGTATAATTGTATATATACTTCAAATGCGGGTAGGGGATTTTTTTTTTAATGATCCTTGGAAGAATCCCTAGGTTTAAGTTCAACTGGGTAAAAGAAGAGATGATTAAGTTTTTGACCTTGAGCTACCCCCTTGAGTTTGGGGGGTAAAAAAAAGAGAGAAAAAAAGAATCGAGATTAAAGAGCTTAGTAAAAACTATACTTCTGAAAATTCCTCCAATTCTTAACTTAGGCGTCAATAAAATGCTACCTACATGTTTGATATTTGCTAGAAGAAAGAAAAAAAACCTTCACACAAGAAAATTGGACACTTTCTTTCTCTCTCTTTTTTCTAAGATGAAGAGTCTGAGAAATAATTCATAAATCTTCCTCTTAACTCCAGTTCTTCAGTTGTATTGATCTTCCCTGCCCTTAGGTCTTTCTTGGTGAGCAAACAACAGACACTTGACTTCCTGTCTCTTCTCTTTCCTATATGAGCTTGTTCTGAATCCCTGATGGACTCAGACCTCCTATTGACTTCAGATAGGAAATCTTCTTATAAATGATTGCACAGCTGCCCCCTAAAAGAGCTTCTGCTGGGTGACTGCCACACCACTCACCTGCCTAATTATATGCCTTAGCCTCTCCTTTTACTGCCTGACAAGTGCACTGTCTATGAAAGTCAAAATAAAACTGTTGATAATCATTCTTTCAAATGGAGTATTCCGTGCTATCATAGATGTCCCTTCAAAAAAAAAAACATTTTATAGTAAAATCCTGATCCTTTGCAGCATGTAAATTATTTTGCACGTGTACTGATGTCCCATTAGCACCCTTGACCCTTGTACTGCCTAATGCAGAAGACAAACCTCTGTCTATTTGTTGCTGTTATTTAGAAATTTTCTTTAAGAAAAAATGAGAGTTAATAGTTATATATATATATATATAAAAACATATACACATATCAGTCAGCCTAGAGTAAACTGGCTCTGACACTGACTAATGGTAGCTGATTATCAAGAAATTATGAAAAATCAGGGCATGCATGGATGCAACGTAGTATCTTGCATTTGCTAATTCTGCACATGAAATTTTCTGCTAAAGACTACCTTACTGATGCTAAGAATAACAATCAATGAGTTATGAGTCCTGCTTCCAGGCCTGTCAATGCATCAAGTTTCCTGCTCCTTGATTTGGACCTTTCCAAGGAATAACTGTTTCCTCTTTTTGACTTTCCTAATTAATAAACAAATCATGATGAGCTTCTTGATGAGAAAACCTATGTCCTCCTTCTATGCACATTTTTAATTTTTTGACCCAGTCTCTCATAAAACAGTGCTGTAGCGACAAGGTAATCATAGAATCATAGAACAGTTTGGGTTGAAAGAGGCCTGAAGGATCATTTAGTTCCAACCCTCCTGCCATGGTGTCGCGGTTTGGACAGGTGTTTACCAAGAAAGGCAGGAGCCTCCCTTGGGATGAGGAATGTAAACCCCCTTCCCTCTGAATTAGTAATATTTTGAAATTAAGGGGCTCACAGGCAAAGATAGGGAATAGGAATAACAGATCTTTACTAAGTATTTATATGAGGTAAACAGGCAACAACTGTAANCCTTCCGTCCCCCTCCCAACACTGAGAGCCGCAGCAGTGCAGGGCCGGGCTCCGTAAGGCCGAGCCGGCGAGCGGGACCGGGCTGTGTCCCAGCCCCCACCAGCTCCACCCCCCGCGGTGTCTCTGTCCCTCCCTGAGAAACCCCCAGGCAGGGAGGGGCCGCACCCACAGGCCCGCTGGGCTCAGCCACATCCATTGTCTTCCTTAAGTACCGATATTTGCATTTCTAAGGAAGAAAAAATTTCCCTAAAAAACCCTTGACACATGGGCAGGGACACCTTCCACTAGACCAGATTTCTCAGGGCTCCAACCTGGCCTTGCTTATTTTCAGGGGTAGGTAGGTCATAATAACTTTGCAAAAGACTGGTTCCTATCAATGATCATGAAAAAGCATCTTACAACATCATGTCCTTAATCAAGCAGCAGACTAGCAGATAGCAAAACCAAATCAGATGATATCAAGTGTGCTTAAAACACTCTCTTTCCACCTATTTTATCTAGAAGAGTTTTGAGGTAACAAAAGGAATTAAAACATGATGTAAGACAGACGAAACAATGGCTGACACTTAAACAAGCACATGAAAAGTTGAGTACAGGAAAAATTATTTTGCAATTTCCACTTTTCTTCCTTTCACAATACGTTTTGAAGCCATTCTTAAGTAGTAGATATGACAGCTGGAGCACATAAACTAATACATGGAATGGGATGGAAAAAGGCATTTAGCTGCTTCTGTCACACTCCTTTTTAGGTCAAAATTTTCTTGAAAGTCAAGTATTTAAAGTAGATAAATAGATTACTTTCCCAATATAGAATAAGGATTATTGAATGAGGCTTTCCTTAGAAGTCCCTGATCATAGTTAAATTCATTCATGTCATGAGATCAGAGATGGCTGCAGGCCATTTTTGCACTGTCATATTTCTTTTCTTTGTTCAAATTTAAAATCATGTTTAAATACTCCATCAGGCAGGAGGGAAATTAATCGAGTCACAGAACAGTGTTTCTGGTAAGTTCCCATAGACTGTCTGTAGAAACTCTTATACAATTAGTCCAGCAGCTCTTGGGGAATTTTTTAGTAAGTGTTGAGATCAGATTATCTACTAGGAAATTGCTACTTCCTTCAAGGTGGATTGAAGTTTTCAGTGTCACCTTCGGGGAAGTGGACTCAAATGATTAAAGCAATTTAAAGAAATTAAGTTAGCAAAACACAAATAAAGAGAATGAACGCTGCAGGTAGTGAAAAATAGAAAAACCTCCACAACACTAACTTTCCTATATTTATGGTTAGAGATTTTCATTATGAAGATATGATCTAAAACACATGTTTATCCAGTTTTTCCTTATCTATCCAGATATGAAAATGATATTTAGATATTTTTCAACATTTCTTGTATTTATTAGTTCAATGAAAATAAACTATTTAGTAAAAAGAAAACATAAACACACACCTGTAAGAAATCAAAATGCATTTCAGAAAATGCGTAAATGTTTTGAGTGTAGGTTTACCATCAAAATAAAAGAATAAAAAATATGAGGAAAGTGGTTACATTACTTTGGGAACTCTATCAGCTCAGAAAATACATTCTAAAATGATAACAAAACCTTGAAAATAAACGTTCTTAATATTATTATGTTTCAGATGAAGACCATGCATGAATCACGACTTGACAAGGCGATCCCTTGCCTTAGGGAAAATAAGCACTTGAGTATATCATGCTGTGATTTCCTGCCAGGCAAAACAAACCTGCCATGTGCTTTTTCACTCTTGACTCTGCCTGTGCCAAAGTCCTGATTAACCAAGATTTGACTTGCTGCCAGAAGCAGCTTTTACTATTTGAACTTCTTTTACACCCGTTTTCCAACTTCATTTTTTACTCATCTCACCCTATTGCTTAAACTCTGAAAAAATTAAAATATCTCTTCGGGATCTCAGTCACAAGGGTAAACCTAATAACTGTGATTTAGATTCTAGTCTAATGACTGGAAGTTAAATTAAAATATGGGAACTTATTGGTGTTTAAATTTTGTTTACATAATTTTGGGCATGGACTACTTCTCCACACTCATCTGTGCCATTAAAGCAATGGCCACAGAGAAACTGGCAATAAGGATTCCATTTACCTTCTACTTCATAGATGTTTTAAAATCTATCAACTGAAGTGCAAAGATGAAACTCATTTGTTCTTGACACCATGTCTGCATGACTGTAGTTTAGGCTAGGATTAACATGGTGATATTTCAAGCTTTTTTTTCCCAACAGCAGATAAACAGAGACAGAAATGATGCTGTAATACAAGGGAACAAACAGGTGCCAGGAGTTAACTTAGTATCTTGCTCTTTTTAACTTTTTCACTATTTCCACTGTATTGAAATCTCTTTGACCTTGTCTGATTGTTCCCTACATGTGGTTTAGTAATATGACGTGCATCTAGAGCCTGTTATGTGGGAT
Source organism: Notiomystis cincta (assembly GCA_013398075.1). Classification (NCBI taxonomy): domain Eukaryota; kingdom Metazoa; phylum Chordata; class Aves; order Passeriformes; family Notiomystidae; genus Notiomystis; species Notiomystis cincta. The sequence goes on from VZRX01012516.1 coordinate 10,171, forward strand.
TAATCTGTTGCTCTACAGCACAAATAACTGTCATGTGATGCACTTCACTGGTTTATGATGTTACTCCCTGCAGGTTACTCTGAAAAGATACAGATTGCCTTGATGTTTCAGAAAGGCATCTCAGTGCAGGACACCTCTTTCTAAGAGTCTCTGCCACAGTACTCATTGCTCATGCTGTGAAAAATCGATGTCAGCTTATACACTGCCCTTTTGCTCTTAGCCTAGTTTGAAAGAAAAACCTCACAATCTACACATTACTAGCTTAATTAATAATAATAATTTAAAAAAAGCGAATAAAAGAGCAAAATAGAAGTGTTATACACTTAGAGTTATGAAAAGAGAACAGAAAGAAAAGAAAGTAAGACAATTTTGAAATCAGTATTCAGTTACACATACTAAATTTTTGCACCAAGTTCAGAGACACTTCAGATGGATTTTCAGGGACATGTCAGAGACAAAAACAGATAGAACTATAAAATTTTAGCATACAATTTAAACTACATATGAACGCTTTTTTTTTTTTTTTCTTAACTCAAACTATGTGTTGAAAAATACATACTTAGGCATTGCCTCAACCTTGATACTGTTCAAAGCCAGGCTGGATAAGGTTGTGCCACTTGGTCTAGTGGAAGGTGTCCCTGCACACGCAGGAGGATGTGACTGGATGATCTTTAAGATCCATTTCAACTGCTTAGCTTTCTCTTTTTCCATGATTCTATGACAGACTGATAAATTCAATTTTTTTTCTGTGATAATGCCTAGACATTTTGTTCAGAATACCATTTAAAGCATTTTTCTGCATACACTTAGCTTACATTCTAAACACTGATATGATTGCCTTTATATATCAGCTTTATTTCTATAGAAGGAAGGGAAGCAAAAAAAGGATGTGGGAGTGAAAGGCACAGAAATTTTTAAATCAACATTCTTCCCTTTAATTCTGCATATATGTAAATACTACTTTTGGCAAGAATGAAGATACTCAGTGTGGGGTGTTTTTTCCACACATATCAACATGCCAATATGTCTTTTGATGCTTCTATGAGGCTTAATAATGATTAAATAGTGATAAATGTAATTAAATAGTGGTATAAACATGGTTAAATAGTAGTACAAAAATGCCTATTTCTCTAGTAGTATATGATATAGACAAATGTTAGTATCTCTGTTTTAGAAACAAACTGTGGGAGAAGTGATTAAATGCTATGCTCAAGAAGAGACAGTGAATCTTCCAAAAGTGGAGAATGTAAAGACTCCTGATCACTCCTTTTCTCTTTATTCACCTCCAGATACAACTAAATAAATCAGTTTTCTTCTATCTAGATAACTTTAGTTCATCACCTATCTCTGACACTGAGGAATAGAAGAAAATGTCTCCAGTTGATAAACATACAATAATTTCACCACAACAAAACAAACCCAAAAATCTTCTTAGGGAAACTCATGGGGAGATGGAAATTTTTTTTTTCTTTCATATAAAGGAACTTCCTCAAAAACCCTGAAGATTACAGATTTTCAGTAAGATCCACAGTCATTCCCTCTCTCCCATTTTCCCCTGACTCAAATAAGTTTACAATGATCAGTAAGAAAAAAAAATCCTTATTAAGTCTAGAATCATGAAGGTTTCAATACTACAATCAAATTCTCTTTAAAGAAAATGTGATGGGCAAAGTTGGCTTTAGCACAAGCAAAGCTATGCACTTATATATTCCATAACATTAGAAGAAAATTTCTCTTGTATATGTAATTCTAATTAAAAATTACTTTTTTTTTGTATGCTGAATGAATTTAGAATACTTTGGTTTATGTAACTAGCTGTCACTCATAGGAGGGTTGACAGCAAACCATCAAACTGACTTTTAACCTGAAAAATGGCTGTTTGCCAAATACAAGTTTTAAGGCTGACCACCACTCACACTTATTGCTTCTGGATTTTATTAGGCCCTTCTAGTTTCACAGTTGATTTACGAACCGTTTAGGTAGCAAACAGGACATAACTCTTAACAAACTTGTCAATTATATTGGGGCGGGGTGTTTGTGGGTTTTTAAAGGCTTTTTCTTTGTGCAGCAAGATTTTTAGTTTTTTATTTTTCAATCCCAACATGTATCCAAAAGATTAAGCCATATGGATTAGTTGTGACCCCAGCAGACCAGAGTCACAGCCATCAGCTTCTCTGCTTCAGTTTCACCGATGGCAAATTGCAGTTAATAACACCGACCTCTTTTGCAAAGTGCTTTGATGGGAAGTACTGTTTATGTGGGAACTAGTCATAATTAATCAATTGAACAAAAACCATGAATTAGGTGTGTGCTGATGAGCAGAGACTGAATACAGAGTTCACCAAAATTACAACAGCCCCTAGTTTTCAGCAACCTAAGGAAATTAATAGCAGAGAGGAAATTTTTATTCGCACTCATATATGTACATAGTCTTATGTCTGTATTTCTGTGCAGCTTCTTATTCTTAGTTGTGAGCCTTTTTTTGACTGTCACTGGCTTTTTGCAGCAACCATCATCATGCTGATGTCTATGTCAAAGAGAATCTGGTGTTCATGATAGAAGTCTCTTCCCTTTTAATACTTAGATGTGCTTGTTTGTGTTTTCCATAGGTTTCCTCAGTGCAACACCACTGCCCTTCCCAGGCAGCCAGGGCAGTGTGGCCAGCACACAGTGGCTGACCCTCCCCAGGGACACCCAGAGATGGTGTTTGTCACTCCTTGGCTGCTCCTGCCTTTAGGGCAAATGGTATCACACAGCCCCAGGTAAGTGAGAGCCACTCACAGCCAGGCAGTCAGGGTGGTAAGCACCACCAGGACCAAGCTGGTCCTTCAGGCATCAGACCCTCAGATCCTGTGCAGCCAGGAGATTTATCAGTGAGAAACTGGCTCATTTTCCTTTTAATTTCTTCTTCAAGGTTGAAAGGATAAAGGGAAGACTATTAGTGTATGGCAGTTCTACAGATTAAATAATTAATTGTATTTATCTTATTTGTACCTCTGCTTTCTCAGAACTGGGTATCAGATATGCCATGCCTTCTTCACTGAACAGCTCTTGTAGTCAGCCTTCCAAAGACTGCAGCCATCTGAGACCCTGGCAGATCACCATTAAATGTAAATAAATGTTCTAAACACTGTCAGTCTCATACATGATACAGTCAGGGCACTGCTGCACACTGTCAGTGTTTTAGTTATCCACTGCAACAGGATCACTATCAGTCTGAATTCATGTGGCAGATGAGCCTTGCCAGAAATGCCTAGGACTCTATTAAGCTACTTTGTTAACTGGGGACACAGATAGTGTTCCTATTACTCTGGTTAGTGCTAATAATGCCTGCAGTAGTTCAATGATATAATTCCAGCATTATGTCTTTACATATTTGGCTCTGGATAATTTATGGATAGTACCAAGTGATATATCCCATAGCTGTGAACTTGGGAATGACTCATAGAAAGTTTCTTAGCAATGCATATGGAGTGATTTCTTAGTATATTGTGATTTAAGATAGAACCTTCATTAAAGTCTGCTGCTTTATAACTAGAAATTTTTTTTTCGTGTAATCAATACAGTATCACCTAAAAGCAGTCTTGCACAAGTTATTTATAACTTGTTAGCTTTTTTCTATCCCTTCTCAATAAAGGTAATAGTCACAAGAGAACAGAGTGTGATGCACTTACATACTCCTTTTTTTGCTCTGCATCACCCTTAGGATTGCTTGAGCCTGTGCCAGTTTACCTGGTCTCCTGGGAATGGTTTCCTAAGCAAGTGCCTCTGATGAAAATCACTCAACTTTTATTCCCTCTCCTCTCCTGAGCACTATGTCAGATTAAACCCCAGTAGACTTCCTGTACTGGAGGGAGCAGGAGACTGTCATTAAGATTAAGCATAAGGAAGCTTTAGATACTGAGCAAGGGTAATCTTAGGGCCCTTTTTTGCTAAAGAAAAAAAAAAGTTAAAAAAAGTTCTCATGGGCTGACTGACTTTTTTGTCTTCAGTTGAAACACATGGCTGGCATCACCTTACCTTCTAACCTTTATCACTCTCTCAAGTGCTATTTACATCTGCACATGAGCTATTACATCTTCTTTATACTCTGGAGTGGAAATAGCCTATAGTTAATGTTTTATCATTACCAGAGACAGTTAATTTTACCTAAAGATGTTTGCACAAAGTATCCATTTAGTTTGAGCTTCCCTCCATTTCCCAGATGCTCTAAACAACTTCTAGATGCAGAGGGATGTTCCTGTAAGCCTCAAGGAGAAACTGCCATGACCTGAGCACCTATCTGAACTGCTCATTTCAGTCTGGCCTCAGCAGACTGATTGAAGTGCTCAGGCAGCAGTAGCAGCTCCCACTGAGCTGCTGTCTTTCCCAAAGACTTTGCAGACTGAGCCATACTGCAGCCTGCACACAGCCCTTGCTGCGTAAATCCAGAAATGCCAGAAAGCAATCAGTTCACTGCACATGCAGCAGTAAGAGCTTAGTTGTAGGTCCCAGCATGTTACAGGAGATGGCTGTGGTGCAAGTAGTGCCATGTTATAGATAACCCAAGATCTGCAAGGATAAGAACAATCTGCCAGTCAAGCAAGGTCTTTTCCAACCTCATTTATATGTTTATTTGTCATGTGAATGCTCTTCAACATTAAAAGAAGTTAAAAGTTAAGAACTGGTGTAACCTTTGGAGTGAAATTAAAAATTCATGAGGCATATAGGTAGCTAAGAGAACATTGCAAGATCTACTCCTGAGCACTGCAAAAAAAATCAGGATAGAGTTCTTAAACCTCCCTTCTGGTAAAGGGAAATGGATTTATCAATTGCTACAAAGAAATAAATATTAGAAGAGATTCTAGGGGGGATAAATCAGATAAAAATAATCCCCAAATTATTTTTACCTCGAATTAAATCATTTGACTAAATCTATGGGGGGTTTTGGTTGTTTGGTTTGTTTTTTTTTTGTTTGGGAAGAAGAGCATTAAATGAGTCAAATAATGATTGCTAAGAAACACTAGTTCTGATAGGGCTTATTTTGCCATATGGACAAACAGGTGTTTGCCAAGGGCAGAAAACAATATGGGGCAAGAAAATATTTAATGGCTTTTACATGCATGAGTGAGAGTGTGGGCCAGGTGGATCAGCAAAACATTTAAACATACTAATGGTAGCAAAAGACCCTGGGCTAACAAAAAACAGTATTTCTAAACTTAAATGTATTGCTGCATGATGTCCATATGGAGCACTTCAGTGTTTGCTGTCATGATGAGCTGGAGTGTCAAAATGCCAGTTTTGGATGGGATCTTGAATGTTCCAATTATACCAATCCTGAGCATGACAACAGCATCATATTGAAAGAGTCCTAACAAATATAAATTTCATGCAAATTTCAGGCAGAAAACTATCAAGCAGTATATTTTATAATGAACTGAGTAGTTTTTGTCTAGAGTAAAGATGATATTCCTTTTCAGGGCAGATTGTTTAACGCATTTCCATAACTGGCTAAACAAGCAATGATGCTATTTATTGACTCTGCAAAAATATTTTTAAATACTATTTTTTCTGTTTTTTCCCTGCTTTTCCTATTACACATGTGTAAAAAATGTTAGAAAATACCAATGCAGGATCACTTGCTTCATTATTTTGGTCTTTTTACAAGAAAAGGTTTATGTTCTGCTTTCCATACCTAACAATCACCTTGGGAGCAAGAGGCAGATTTTGTACTAGCTAACTTTTGCAAAGATTCCTTTGGAAGACCACAAAGTTATTTCCATTACAAAAGAAAAGCCGTTCATCATATAAAAATAGATGAAGAAAAGCAGCCTCTCTCTTAATTAAACACATCTAAAATAATTTAATACGGATAGAATGAAATTAATAATGACACACGTGTCATTTCTTTTAATATAGAGAGAAGTCTCATCTACCCAGTCAACAATCTCTATAGCAGCTGTTTCCTAACCCAGAAAGTAATAAGCTATTTATTTCCTGTCGAAATGTGGCTCAGTATGCCTGGAAAGAAGAAAAATACAATTCCATGTAGGTGCTAACAATTGCCATTAACAGCTCCTGTACAGGGAAATAAATTGATTTTTTTTTTTGGTCAAAAATACTGTGTGTCCTTTACAGTCACTTCTCTTGTACACTTACAAAGGCTGCATGGCTTTTATTTCAAAACAGATGGGAATGGACAAAAAAAAAAGTTCCCTCATTCTTATTTCTTTTCTATAACAGAAATCTGTCTACCTACTGAAATCTCATTCCTGCCTCGATTTAGATACTCTTTGCCAACTTGTTGCAGAATTTCTCACTATTCTATGTGAGCAGCAAAATTGGGATGATAGTAACAGGCAAAGCTGAATTTAAAACATTTCATAGAGGATGAGGGAGGCAGGAAAAGGCAGTGATACAAATGCTGAGTCACCCCAGAAGTAAGACCATTTGTGATTCAAGAAAACAATATAAAATAAAACATTTAGATCTCCTACCAAGATCCAGATGGGATTCACTAACTGTGGAGATTGGTGACAGTGAAGCTAGGTAGACAAAATTGACCTGTGAATGTGCTTTCAAAGGCAAACAGCTGTCTGAGGTTAAAAACAACAAAACTCCCCAAGCACAAAACCTAACAGAAGCTCCCCCCCATATACTGAATCCAACTCAACACAAATTAGACAATGCTTTCCTGTGGAGCTTCCTCCTGCTTTTGTCCTTTACGTGCTACCTGTGTATTAAGGACTTGTGTAGCGATCAATGGGATGCTAACACTCTGCTTTCCATCTAGAATATACAGATGACAGCATGTCCAGAAAACAAAGAACCCTGATGACAGACTGAATATACCTGAACCAGACAAGCTTGTTCCCATTTAGTACTTTATAACCCACCACTAAGTCAATAAACAGGATTTTTAAATTAAACCAAAGACAAGTGTAATTTCATGAAATCTGAATTTATTTTACAATTTGAATCTTGGAATGCAGGATTAAGAGCATGCAGACAGTACAGGCAAGGGTTATCAGGTTCCTTATACTAGCAATGAGTATAATATTCCTCTGCAAGGCAGAAAGTTTTTGGAGACTGTTTACACTTTTTTTTTTTGAGGTGAAAATGGCTACAACTTGTGATCTGGCCATGGAGAACAATCCAAACCCAAGCAGTTGAGCTGCGACATGAGCATTCCCAGATGTTATCTGGGATGTTAAATTCAAATAGTTTTTCAATCTCTCAATAGGAGATAAGAATTTCTTCCCAGATTTTCAGAAATAACAATCACTCAGTATACAATCCTCTTAGTAATTCTTATGAGCAGATATTTTGTGCAACCAGGATGACTGGTTATTTTCCAAAAATCACAGGGACTTTCCTGCTGCATATCCTACCATGTCCTGTTGAAATGATTGTGCCAACTGGTCTGTATTATGTCACTATATAATTGCAGTGTTCTGCCCTTCAAATAAAAATAGACATCTACAACTACACCAGAAATAAAATATCAGAGTAACTTATAGTGATCCAAGAAACAATGTAATAAGACTAAGAAAAATATACTCAACAAACCAACAAACCAAACCAAACAAACAAAAAATTAAAGAAAAGCATCCTTTGCTTTATTTCTTCCTCTTATCTGAGAATGACTGCATCATACACCTTAAGCTGTGGCAAACTTTGTTTTGTGTCCTATTAATAGGTACAAGCTCCAATCAAAGACTAACATCATGCTGTGTTGACCAGCAGAACTCATTCTCAAATAGCTAGGTCAGAGAAAATAGGTCAGTTTTCCTTTCCCTAGCCTCCACCTTGTACCACTATGAAAAGCCCCTTTCTCCTAACAGAAAGCTCTTTTAGTGCAGATTCAGCCAAGAGAGAAGTATCCCAGGGTTGAAAGAAAGTAGGAATATGAACAATCAGTTTAAAGGAAAAGAACACACACACAAAAAGAGGCCATGGGAGGCAGGACCACTGGATGAAGAGGGCTGCACTGGGGAAAAGGAGAAAGGAGCAATGCTCATCTTGCAGAATTTCTGCTAGTGGGAGCTCACACCTTTTGGTGAAGACTCCAGAAGGGGAGGACCACAGTAAAAATAGCTAATAATAATTAATTAATGACAATGGTTTCTGGCAGTCAGGAGCTCACCCTATTCTGTAGTTTACATTCTCACTGAGGTTAACTCTGCATTGTGCAGTTCTGTTCTCCAGTTAAGTATCATTCTCAAACTTTTAAAGAACATCCACTGCTTCACCTACTGTCAAAGTACAACTCAAGTACTACTCCATTTAAGAAGGATTCTATAAATTTTAACTGGCTAGTAAATAGTCATGACACACCTAAGTATTTTCTGGCCAAAGTTTATGATAAACCTGGAAGATTTGCTAGGTTTCTTAGAAAGGCTGGCTTTGTTTATGGAGTTTCCAGCTTCATCCCATCTTAGCATCTGCATTTGATAAATACAGTTGTGATAACCTCTATTTAATGCTATCCTTCCTATAATTGACTGTTTACTCAAGAACAATTAATTGATTATTCTATTTGCATCCCATTCACCCTCCTTTATAGCTGTGAATAATATTTGGAAAGATACATATAAATCAATGTGATTTAAATTACTCATATTATTATTGTTTAAATATGCTCAATTTCAGTTAATTCATAACAAATATTTCCACCTGACCAAGTAATAACAATGTGTACTGGAATATTGCACGGAGTCAATGGAATTGCTGTTTAACCAGAAATTCTCTCCAGTCTGTAAAATAGGTACAAGAAGATTTCATGAGATACAATAATACACCCAGATTTTACTACACAATACTACACAATATCATGTGGGCCAGACAGTAAATATTCTTCATCCTTTAGAAGACCACATTTTCAGGTTTTATGTTTACTAATACTGCATGTTTAAACATGAATCACTGGGAAAAAAAAAAAATACAGGGAAGGTATCAAAAAATCAAGGTAAGAAATGTTTTCTCCTATATTTCTGTTCTTGAGTATTGATGAATACCAAGTAAAAAGCAATTCAAATACACATAGAGTGTTTTGGTATAGTAGGAAATGGTAAGATAGAAAGCATATGTTCTAGAATATTAACAAAAATAATTGTCAGTATGAGTATTGTAATGAATAATGTTTCTGTTTGTACAAGAAATATGCTCACATGAATGTCTGATTTTTGTGCTCTTGCTGAGATACTAGTGCACTTTTCAATTAAAGTAATCAATACCTGGCAGGAAATGGCAACACTTCAAGAAACATTAATCAAAGCTTAGATAAACAAAATGAGCTTTACTGGAAATGGTGCTCATCTAATATTATGAAGAGACTTGTAAATGTGGCACTTAAGGATGTGATTTGGTGCTGGACTTGGCAGTACAGGTTAATAGTTGGACTCAATGATCTTAGAGGTCTTTTCCAACCAGAATGATTTCATGATTCCAATCCATCTGAATAACTAATCCTTTAATATTGTGCTATGACTCACTTCAGTTCAGCTACAGGAATCAATTAGCATAATGTCATCACAGCTCGTCCTTCTCTTCTTTAGTTGACATTTCAGATTTTTAATTGACTCCTGTGCAGTAGATGGCACACATAATCCTCTGTAGGCTGGAAGCACTGGATTCTCTATGAGAAGCTGCACCCAAAGCTGCCTGATGGCCCTTGTCACTCTAGCAGGTAATTAAAAGTCTTCCCACTTTGGAACTTAGCCAGTAGAAAAGCATACAGAATGCTGCACTTGTAAAATGAGGAATGGAGCTCATACTTTGAAGGAGGAATAATAATATTTTGCAATTACATAACATCTTTTCTTTGGGGATTTTGAGTAAATTAATAGGCATTAATTAATAGAATCTTGTAAATTCCCTAGAAAATACTTGTGCTGCTCATTATAAAAGGACAAAAAGGAATTCAATACCTCAATTTCCACAGCATCTTTCTTTCTGGGTGCCTCAGCACTGGTGAATTTAGTTGGATTACTGCGTTGAAGGAACAGTTGAGCACTTCTGGTCCTACAAAAACCAAGATTTTTTCATGTTCATCATCTCTGAAAGTCAGACTTTGGGTAAAAGACAGAAAATTGAAAATGAACCTGGTGCCAGGCAAAGCTTCATTGCTAATGAAGATAAACTAACAGATAAAGCTATTATACTGTGATAATGTTAAACATAAATGTAAACACATCTTCCATTCATTTGGGGACACTTAAAATTATCTTTGTACTCAAAACATTTGAAGGAAACCATATATTAAGGTTTTGAGTAGTCATCTGATCAAGATATGTCTTCCAGTTATTCAGAGGAATTCTTTGAGAATTTTCTGCAACACTAGGATGAGTCTCAGCTATTAACAGAAAAAGACTCATGACTGTAAAACAGCAAATGTGTTGTAAGCACTCCACAGTGAAGCTTTGATATCTATTGTCATAGTTTAGGGTTTTTTTAATGTTTTTCAGTTGTTATTTAGGTAAAACATCTAACTTTTTTTTTTTAATTACCTATCTACTTCATGAATGTATAAAAAACCGAAATATTTTAAAGACAGAAATTATTTTGTCAACACAGTAGCAATCAGTGTGTGCATCTCCTTTTTAAACATGGTTTTTTTTTTGAAGAAAAAAATAAATGAAACTCAAAGCAGTTTAGCACAGATGTAATCTTTATCTCTACAATTCAGTAATTTTAAGACAAATAGGTTTTAAAAGAGTGCTCTAAAAGAGACTGGAAGTGTTCTGAATGGATAATTTTTGTTCAGGACATATGCACTGCACAAGTCATAAGCCATTATCCCGAAAAGGGCCTTTTTCCTCTTAATTTTTTTTCTTCTCCCCTTGCAAGGAAAGCAGTGAAACAGGGCTAAGGTTTTTCTAATATGAAGCCTTTGTTTTTCTACAAAGACAAAATCTTTCAATCTTTAATCTAGACCTTTGCAATTGGAGAAATTTTGGAAGATGTTCTGTCAAATACATGTCTAAGCATAGAAGTTTCTGGCCAAATAAAATGACAAATACCTTTAAAGTGTGTGATTATTATTTCTAACAATAATTACCTAGGTTAATAAGGTTTTAGAAAATGAAATCGTCTCTATTTAATGCAGTAAGTTAAAATATAATGAATAGTAATAGAAGACATTTCACCATGGAAAATTACCACTATGAATTAAAGAAATAATTTAGGCATCATTGCTAAATGACTTTCCGTAACTATCTCATAGATAACAAAACTCAAGTTAGAAAGTTCTTCAAAAGAAAACATTTTATTTCTTTCATTTTAACTTCTTAGAAGTAAAGTTGGGAAAAATAAAAAATCAGTTCCCAATGTTCTTTTTGCATCGTTTATTAAGGATATCTTTCTAGAATTTGAGAGGAGTTCAAATTCCTATTATGAATAAGAAATCTCTCAGAAAGAAATCTTTCACTAAATGTAAGGGCAAAATATTATGAAAATTTAAGGAATAGATACTAAAACTAGCAGCTGGTAGGTATATACTGTATAATCATTAACATGGCCATATATTGATACCTGAAGTTTTGAAAGGGATGGAGGTTGCTTCTTATGAGTGGAAACAAATCACAGTTGGCTTCTATATTGTGGGTTGGTAGCTGGACAAAAGCCAGTGCACTCACGAAAAAACTATTCATTTATTTTCCTCTGCTAAAAATGGGGAAAGAAAAACTCATGGGGTCAGATAAGGATTAGGAGAAAATAATTTGAGGGCAAAACAGGCTCAGAACTTTAATAAAGTACAAAGGAAAGTTTTATTAACAGAATTAAAAGAGGATAACGAGAATATAAACCTTTAGAACACCTACCCCCTCCCACAGATCTTCTTTCTTTCCTACAGCACACGGAGACAAAACATGGGGTTCTTTGTTAGTTTGTTACTTTTAACATCTTTTCTGGGTTGATTTAGGGAGAGGAGTCTCATTTGGTATGCCATGGGGTCCTTTTTCACAGAAGAAAGTTCTTTGTAAACTTTTCCAATGTGGTTCTAATCTTCACGATAGTCCCACCCAGTAAAACCTGCTGTATCTGAGACTCTCTCACGAGCACAGCTCTCTTCCCACAACTGCCTTTCTCGTGGGTCATGAGTTTGTGGGGTACAGTCTTTTAAGGGTGAACTATTCTACAATAAAATTAAGGGTCCTCTTCCTCTATCTCTAGAAGCAAGGGTCCCTTCTCTCTCTGTTCAAGCCTTTCATTAGATAACAACATCAACATCCATACATTCCATCACGAGAACCTTTTTTTCCTCACGGGCTGCAGGTGAATTCTGCATCTCTCCATGCACATCATGAATTACAGGGAAATGGTTTGTTGTAATATAGCCCTCACCACGGCTTGCAGAAGAATCTCAGCTCCGAGGCTCGGAGCATCTCCTCCTCCCCCAGCTTTACACCGACCTTGGTGTCACCATGTTGTCCTCTTCACGTGTCTTCACCTCTTTTTTCCGGACTCCGGAGACAGTATGCTCGTTTGTTCTGAAGTTCTATCAATTCGAAAGTTTTTACAGAGTTCTGTACTATTGAAAAGCTCCTTCTGTCCGGGCTCACACCGGGGAATTGCTCGCCAACTGCTTGCTGATGGTTACACGGTCCCGCCGGCACCACGCTGGGCTGTGCAGGCTGCCAGCTCCACTCAGTGCTTTTCTTCATGCGGGGCGTCAAGAAAGAGAAAAACTGCTGTGATGGAATATCACGATATATATTTTGTTCATGAAATATGTGTTCACTGGTCATTAAAGACATGCGAGAGACCAAGACCTCAGACAGTGGAAAATTCCGTGTAGATACAATATATGCACAAAATGTGATNCCTCTTCACGTGTCTTCACCTCTTTTTTCCGGACTCCGGAGACAGTATGCTCGTTTGTTCTGAAGTTCTATCAATTCGAAAGTTTTTACAGAGTTCTGTACTATTGAAAAGCTCCTTCTGTCCGGGCTCACACCGGGGAATTGCTCGCCAACTGCTTGCTGATGGTTACACGGTCCCGCCGGCACCACGCTGGGCTGTGCAGGCTGCCAGCTCCACTCAGTGCTTTTCTTCATGCGGGGCGTCAAGAAAGAGAAAAACTGCTGTGATGGAATATCACGATATATATTTTGTTCATGAAATATGTGTTCACTGGTCATTAAAGACATGCGAGAGACCAAGACCTCAGACAGTGGAAAATTCCGTGTAGATACAATATATGCACACACTGTGCTTGTCAAGCCACAAGTATCCTGATTAAGCAGAAAAAGAACAATTGCCTACTATGAGTATTCCATTACATAAACAAAGTAACCATGAGATGATAAGTGGGGGAGAGGGTAGAGAGAGACTGCTTGAAGGACACAGAGGAAGATAAGGAGCCTTCATTCCAAGGACCACCAAGAGGCAGATGACGACCCCGTAGCAACACCTCAGTGCAGGCACAGAGTACAGCGGAAGGATGACATGAACCAAGGAATAGAAGGGTATAAAACCACAGACTTTAGGGGAGGGGGGCGCAGTCGTTGGTGGAACAGGGACTCCCCGTCCGCCCAGCGCTGTTTTGCTTGTTACCGCTTGCTTAATAAAGCAGCAAATTATAATTGACTCAGCCTCCGTCAATTATTTGAGGCAAACTTATAACACGGCTGCTGCTGCTTCTGGCTTTCCATGCAGCTTGGCTGCCTAAAGGTGGCTGAGCAAATAAAGTTCATTGTGAACCATGCCGAGATGGCGACGACCACATGACGCTGCCGCGGCCACGTGGTTTTGACCGCGTGGCTGCTCATGGTGCCAAGATGGGCCCCGGTGGCAGGGCCTGGCACAGCACCGAGAAGAGCCCCTGCCATCCCCAGCCCCGGCTGTCCTCAGCCCGGCCCCTGGGACTCGGCCGTGGGGCTGCTTGCGGCGCCGGGACAGGTCTGGCGGCAAGGGTCCGGCCAGGCCCCTCAGCCCTCCTTGGCAGGCGAGGGCCAAGGAGAGCTTCGCGCGTTTTTTTTCTCCTTAAATATGTTATCATGGAGGCATTTCCAGCTTTTCTACTTGGCTTAGCAGCATGCCTATTGTCAGAGCCAGCCAGTGACTGGTTTTGCCAGGCCCTGGAGAAACTTCCAGCCCCTCTTTATGGAAACTCACTTCTGTGGGTCACTTCTTCCCTCACCACCAAAAGTCAACCCATATAAAACCACCACATTCTGAAAGACAAAAGTAATTTGTCCTCTTACTCTATTCTTTTGCTCATTTTATCCTGGCTTGAAGCTTACCTGATTAATTCAGTAAAACTGCAGAAAACTAACCCAGGAAAAAGGGTTTTTCTGTTTTAAGGAGTGTGTGCTAGTTCCTTTGCCAATTTAGAAAATTTAATTAACTACTTTATGTTCACATAAGCTTCAGAATTGGTTTATGACATAGACTAGGAAAAAAATCTGCAATCTGGAATTTGGAGATGAGATCTTTTGGAGGAAGTAAGCCCTCCATTCAGTTTTAATAGGAAATAGCACACTGAAAAGGCACACTCTTTTTCTCAGTAGTTTATGGAAGGAGGAATCACAAAACTTTCCTAAATAGATTAGGTCACTAACTCTTTCCCTTCTTTTTTGTTCCTGTTTTAAACTTAACTCATAGACACAAAAGACCTGTGATAAATTCTGTCAGAAGCAACCGAGTTGATAAGCATCAGGGGAAGTAATCTTTTAGTACAAATTTCACTCTCACCAGGAATTAATTGTGAACAGGCAACAAACAACTATTAGTACTACCATAAAGCTATATTTATTTGTTACTCTTATTTTAGTGTGTAATGAATTGTCTTTTGCATTGAAGAGGTTAGCAGTTTTAAAACAGGAAATTATTTCAATTGTACATAACTGAATTCACGAGCTAGCCTACAGTGTAGAAAGTGAAGATTTCAATTCACATATAGAAGAATTTTTATGATTCAGTGGTCCTGTCTCAGAACAGTTCCTTTAAAGTTTACCTGGTTTAAATGTTTGTATATATGGGGCATTTTTAAGTTGTTGATTTTAGGTTATTTCCCTTTTTTTAAACTCATCTTGTGCTTTTTATGAGAACAAATTAGATTTAACTGTACTTATTCAGATGATAGAAATTATAATCTGTTTTATAGATCAGTATAGGATTCACTACAGATTTGCCATACTAATTTTGTGGCCATTTCCAAGTCAGATGATAAAATAATTACCACAATCTCTGTTAGAGCTTACCACAAAGAAGAATACAAAAAAAACAGGAATGTTGATTGTGATGCTAATTCTCCCAATATTTTTTTCTTTAGTGCCTTGGGCTTGGCATGCTTTTGCCAGCCTTGCTCAAGAGGTGCTCTGTGTGTGGAATTAGACTCTTCTTCCAGGGCTTCATCCACACTCTCCCCAGCCATACTTGCCTAGGGCCTGGGCCTTCCCACAGCCTTCCTAGAGCAGATGTCTCTTGTAAATGGACTGCAGATCCTTCTTCCTCACTAGTTAAGTATTCATATTTTGGTATGAAGAACAGGGAATAGGTCGTCAGTTTAATTTCTGAAACTTAATCCTTGCCATTTTTTCATAACCTCTTTGATGTTGGGCTTTGAAGATTTGAACCTCCTTATTTTCAAAAGCATGTCTGAATACATTTCTATTTGCAAAGGTGCCCACTCAAGGCTACATGGGGTTTTTTGCACCCAAAGAAATAAAGCTTGCATGTTTGAAGAACACAAATGGGAAATGAGGGAATAAAGCATCCTCCTACTCCCCACATGTAAAGGCCCACCTTTCACTGCCAAGCTGACACATTCACACCATACAGTCACTGCAAGAATGCTTCTATGGTGTCAGTGTTTTCTAGCTGACATTGACCTAAGTGATCATCTACCATGCATTGTGTATATTTGCAGATGCTCATCTATAATACAAAAGTTAAGTACAATTTTCTGCTGATTTTCAAAGACAGATGCTAGTGTAGAATTGAAGTACATTTTTGTAATTACTGATTTTGAGATAAGGTTTGAGATACTTATATTGACTCATTGTGAATTGTTGAAAAATGTAGGTTGTTTTCTGCGTGGGGTTTTTATTGGATTTTTTAAGACAGAAAATCTGACATTGCCATGTGATAAAATTTAGTTAGTGTGAAAGTTATTTGTAGGTCAGTTTTTCAAAGAGGTAGTTTCATTTTACCTTCTGTGTGGACTTTAGTGACTTACAGCTCATTCATCTTTTGGTTCTACTCACACAGAATGGAAAGGACATTGACAAGTGTGAAGGCTGTGAGAGCTTTAGCAATTTCTTATGTTTCATTAAAGCTTGTTCAAATGCAATCATTGCAAGAAAAATAGGGCACCATTAAAAGCTGGCACTTGTAAGGTCTATCTTTTTCCAGTAGTATTATAGTATTCTGATAGGAACTTGTGAAATCAGGTAGTGAAGATTTGTGATCTCTACTCAAGAACATTTTAAATATTACATGCTAAATTCATGTACTTTCATGCTACTAGTCACTTCTCAAACCACACAGGGAATTGTCTCTTTGCCCAAATGAGAAAAAAGTCAATAGACCTGTAAAAAAGAGAAGGTGACAGTCATTATGCTTTCTGCTTATATTGCATTAAAGTAGCTGTTGTATAGTAGCATATTTCATATATTTTTAACCCTGTTTTCTGAAGGTATTTAATTTTATGTGATCTTGAAAACACATATTCCTCTTATTTGCTAGTTCAAATGTACTGAAGCTAGCAGTTAGCTGTCAGTTTTCATTCTTCACTGATTGGATTTTGTTCCATTAAAGATTCCTTTAGAAGCTCATGTTGGGTGTGAGGCATTATTTTTATAGCAAGATTGGCTTCAGTCTTGTACATATTCTCAGTTATGTAACATTGCAATGAAGAACTGTTTGAAAGGAGAGTGCAACTGTTGCTGAATAGAATCACATATTTTGAAATATATAAATATTGCCAAAATTCAGATATTGTTCAAATGCTCATGCTTTTGAAGGATGGTGTTTCATAAATCATTCTAATTTTGCACAACTAATTTAGACGGAAGGCTTTTTTTTTTTTTTTTTAATTACCTCCTATTTGATAATTTGCTTCATCTGTACCAGAAATTAGGTGGTTTTAAATCTAGCACTTACGTAGCAGATCTGTACCACAAGTCAGGTATTGAAATTTTGCAATGTATTGTGGACTGCTAGAATTTGGGTTGTCTGCATGTGCACTCATGTACCTGGTCTGGCTGGGATAGAGTTAATTTTCATCATAGTAGCCAGCATGGGAGAAAGTTTTGAGTTTGCACTGAAAACAGTGTTGATAACACTGGGATGTTTTTGCTATCGCTGAGAAGTGCTTTCACAGCATCAAAGCCTTTTCTGCTTTTCACACTACCCCAGTAGCAAACAGGCTGTTGGTACACAAGGATGTGGGAGAGGATACATTCAGGAAAGCTGATCCCAACTGACCAAAAAATGTGGCATCGCGCTCAGCATATGAGGTGACAGAAGAAGAAGGAAGCAGGAGGCATTTGGAGTTGAGATGTTTGCCTTCCCAAACACAAGTTTTGTGTGAGGGAGCCCTGCTTTCCTCACAAGTTACAGGCTGCCATGTGCAGTGTGCTCTGCAGGAGATGCTGACCGTCTCAGTACACTGATAATAAGAAAATAATGTAATAAGAAAAAGGGAAAGTGAGCTAACCCTCATAAAGAACCTGGGCACCAACTGGAGAAACATGTGCTTGTGCCTGGGGCAGGGGAGAAGAGAGGGAAAGAGAGAGAGAGAGAGCTGGCTGTCTATCACAGGAATTTTCCCCAACCAGGGACACACTGTTCTCCCAAGGCAACCTCACTGTCTGTATAAAGTCAAAGCCTCTGTTAACAATTACATAATCACATATGCCATGCTTTAGGTCCTCTATGGCAACTTCCTGGGTCACTATACAGGGTTTGGATGACCATGGATTATGGTAGTGATCATGCCACACTTACCTGTCCTGCTGATATAGAACCACAGTTGCTGCAGATCGATCAAAGGCTGCTTTCAGATGATGAACTTCAGAGTCCAACTGGAAACAGGAGTAATCCTGTGTGAAGTCAGGCAGCTGTGTACACAGATATGATTTTGCCTGTGTGATCTTTGTTTCTCTATCTAGTATATGCTATAAGGCTCCGTCGAAAGGCCTCCCCTGTCTTCAGTTATCATTCTCTCCTACAAGGTAAGAAAGGGAAGCTCACAGTCACAAGGAAAAGGACTTGAGACCAGTGGTACTTGTTCATAATTTGATCCCATATTGTACAAGAGTCTCAAGCTCTCAGAAATGTAATTACCACACAGTAGGATGGACCCAGTATAATAAACAATTTAGAAATAATCTCTGGCATTCTTATATCTTTGTCAGAAAAAGTATTTAAGTTGCCATCTGTACATTTCCCCCTGCCCTGCCACATTTTTTCCTTTTTTTCTGAGTCCCAGACACAGTAATTTTGAATACATAATAAACAAAGAGAAATCATCAAGTAACAAGAAAACATTTATTCTACAAGCTGCGGGGATTTTTTTTAAATTAGTTTTACTTTAGTTTAGTTTGGATGCCTATTTCCAGCCTCTAAAATATTGCTAATATTAAATGACAGTATGAAAAGTAGCAAGGGATAAAATTGACAAAATGAGCATAGATTTACAGGAATTCAGCATAAAAAAGGCTTCATAGTAAGTGCCATGACACTGGCTTCCCTGGACCTCGAACTAAAAATGTGAATAAACCGAGAAAGGATTTTTTTACAGTCTAAATTATGTAGGAGTATCCACACATCAGGAAGTTCATTGCTTCCCTGCACAGCACTGAGCTGACACAAAGGAGTTTCCAGTGGCCAGTTCATAGAGTCTTAGGCACCCGCTAGCATTGTTAACATTTGGGTTGGGGTTATAGCAGTTTTACTAAAATCCATGCAGAGTTGTTTTGCTTTTAACCCAAACTCAAAGTAAATAAATTATCAGAGGTTCTGTCAGTAGGATCCAGGTCACAGAAGGGTGACAAGAAGAAAAAGGGATGCAGGCATTTTTTCCCCCCAAGCTCAGTGGCAGAAAAGCATTTGTTGTTGCTCAAGCCCCCTCCTTTCCCAAAGCAGCCTGTCCTCCTGTCACCATAAGCAACCTGGTGTCCAATCCCCATGAACAGCGTGGCCTTGCCTTTCCATGGGTATACTTTCTGCCCACAAGGTCTCACCCCATCCCTTTTCTACACTCTACCCCAGTCAGAGGGACCTGCCTGGAAATAACATTTGCTGGAAGTAGGGAGCTCTTTTAATGTAGGATCCAGTACTGGGGATCTGGGTCTGATGCAACTGCTGCAGACACCAGTGGCATTATCTTCCAGGGGAGACTTGTTAGGTGGGGCTCCAACAGGGGTGAAATGAGTCGTGGAGCCACCCTTATTGACTGTCTTGGAGCTCTTTAAGCTAAATGACTGCCTTATAATCAGGATTTAGGTGTCTGCTGGGGGATCACCAGCCTGCTGCCACTCTGTGCCCTGTTCCTTGTACTCAAACACCAAATGAAAAGAGCACCTTTGCCTGACCTCCTCTGGCTCATGAGCAGCACAATTTCCAAAAACTCATGGAAGATTAAGCATTGTAAATTTGAAGAAATTGATATGGAAACCTATGGAAAATAGAGTTGAAAAGAAGAACTGGCATGTTCAAGAAAAAAGTAGAAGATAATACTGTCAATATGGATGACAAGAAAAGATGGAATGATAAATATGCAGGATATATGAGAGAAAGAACATAATTTCATATTTCCTTTTCTAATCTCAAAGCAGGGAATTTAACTGAGATTTAAAATGTTGAACAAACTATTTAATATATATATAAAGAGAATGAGCAACAGCCAAGCCATCATATTTGTATCTACTTTGTGTGTGGATATCCTCTGAAGATACTTTTGTTCCCAGCTTAAAAGGTTTTTAAAAGTCATGTGTGGATTGGGATGGGCTGACCATTTGACTTGGCATTTGGCATACTCCATTACTGTTGTGACAGATTGCTGCATCCTGCAGGTTGGCTGGGAAAAGCTGTGATGTTAGCGCCTTTTCATTCCTATATTAAAAATCATGTCATTAAATCACTTCCCAGGTGTTTTGCTGGTTAATTCCATGCTTTCCTATAGACCAGTGACTACATTGAATTCTCATTTTTATGTCTCTTANTATTTGCTAGTTCAAATGTACTGAAGCTAGCAGTTAGCTGTCAGTTTTCATTCTTCACTGATTGGATTTTGTTCCATTAAAGATTCCTTTAGAAGCTCATGTTGGGTGTGAGGCATTATTTTTATAGCAAGATTGGCTTCAGTCTTGTACATATTCTCAGTTATGTAACATTGCAATGAAGAACTGTTTGAAAGGAGAGTGCAACTGTTGCTGAATAGAATCACATATTTTGAAATATATAAATATTGCCAAAATTCAGATATTGTTCAAATGCTCATGCTTTTGAAGGATGGTGTTTCATAAATCATTCTAATTTTGCACAACTAATTTAGACGGAAGGCTTTTTTTTTTTTTTTTAATTACCTCCTATTTGATAATTTGCTTCATCTGTACCAGAAATTAGGTGGTTTTAAATCTAGCACTTACGTAGCAGATCTGTACCACAAGTCAGGTATTGAAATTTTGCAATGTATTGTGGACTGCTAGAATTTGGGTTGTCTGCATGTGCACTCATGTACCTGGTCTGGCTGGGATAGAGTTAATTTTCATCATAGTAGCCAGCATGGGAGAAAGTTTTGAGTTTGCACTGAAAACAGTGTTGATAACACTGGGATGTTTTTGCTATCGCTGAGAAGTGCTTTCACAGCATCAAAGCCTTTTCTGCTTTTCACACTACCCCAGTAGCAAACAGGCTGTTGGTACACAAGGATGTGGGAGAGGATACATTCAGGAAAGCTGATCCCAACTGACCAAAAAATGTGGCATCGCGCTCAGCATATGAGGTGACAGAAGAAGAAGGAAGCAGGAGGCATTTGGAGTTGAGATGTTTGCCTTCCCAAACACAAGTTTTGTGTGAGGGAGCCCTGCTTTCCTCACAAGTTACAGGCTGCCATGTGCAGTGTGCTCTGCAGGAGATGCTGACCGTCTCAGTACACTGATAATAAGAAAATAATGTAATAAGAAAAAGGGAAAGTGAGCTAACCCTCATAAAGAACCTGGGCACCAACTGGAGAAACATGTGCTTGTGCCTGGGGCAGGGGAGAAGAGAGGGAAAGAGAGAGAGAGAGAGCTGGCTGTCTATCACAGGAATTTTCCCCAACCAGGGACACACTGTTCTCCCAAGGCAACCTCACTGTCTGTATAAAGTCAAAGCCTCTGTTAACAATTACATAATCACATATGCCATGCTTTAGGTCCTCTATGGCAACTTCCTGGGTCACTATACAGGGTTTGGATGACCATGGATTATGGTAGTGATCATGCCACACTTACCTGTCCTGCTGATATAGAACCACAGTTGCTGCAGATCGATCAAAGGCTGCTTTCAGATGATGAACTTCAGAGTCCAACTGGAAACAGGAGTAATCCTGTGTGAAGTCAGGCAGCTGTGTACACAGATATGATTTTGCCTGTGTGATCTTTGTTTCTCTATCTAGTATATGCTATAAGGCTCCGTCGAAAGGCCTCCCCTGTCTTCAGTTATCATTCTCTCCTACAAGGTAAGAAAGGGAAGCTCACAGTCACAAGGAAAAGGACTTGAGACCAGTGGTACTTGTTCATAATTTGATCCCATATTGTACAAGAGTCTCAAGCTCTCAGAAATGTAATTACCACACAGTAGGATGGACCCAGTATAATAAACAATTTAGAAATAATCTCTGGCATTCTTATATCTTTGTCAGAAAAAGTATTTAAGTTGCCATCTGTACATTTCCCCCTGCCCTGCCACATTTTTTCCTTTTTTTCTGAGTCCCAGACACAGTAATTTTGAATACATAATAAACAAAGAGAAATCATCAAGTAACAAGAAAACATTTATTCTACAAGCTGCGGGGATTTTTTTTAAATTAGTTTTACTTTAGTTTAGTTTGGATGCCTATTTCCAGCCTCTAAAATATTGCTAATATTAAATGACAGTATGAAAAGTAGCAAGGGATAAAATTGACAAAATGAGCATAGATTTACAGGAATTCAGCATAAAAAAGGCTTCATAGTAAGTGCCATGACACTGGCTTCCCTGGACCTCGAACTAAAAATGTGAATAAACCGAGAAAGGATTTTTTTACAGTCTAAATTATGTAGGAGTATCCACACATCAGGAAGTTCATTGCTTCCCTGCACAGCACTGAGCTGACACAAAGGAGTTTCCAGTGGCCAGTTCATAGAGTCTTAGGCACCCGCTAGCATTGTTAACATTTGGGTTGGGGTTATAGCAGTTTTACTAAAATCCATGCAGAGTTGTTTTGCTTTTAACCCAAACTCAAAGTAAATAAATTATCAGAGGTTCTGTCAGTAGGATCCAGGTCACAGAAGGGTGACAAGAAGAAAAAGGGATGCAGGCATTTTTTCCCCCCAAGCTCAGTGGCAGAAAAGCATTTGTTGTTGCTCAAGCCCCCTCCTTTCCCAAAGCAGCCTGTCCTCCTGTCACCATAAGCAACCTGGTGTCCAATCCCCATGAACAGCGTGGCCTTGCCTTTCCATGGGTATACTTTCTGCCCACAAGGTCTCACCCCATCCCTTTTCTACACTCTACCCCAGTCAGAGGGACCTGCCTGGAAATAACATTTGCTGGAAGTAGGGAGCTCTTTTAATGTAGGATCCAGTACTGGGGATCTGGGTCTGATGCAACTGCTGCAGACACCAGTGGCATTATCTTCCAGGGGAGACTTGTTAGGTGGGGCTCCAACAGGGGTGAAATGAGTCGTGGAGCCACCCTTATTGACTGTCTTGGAGCTCTTTAAGCTAAATGACTGCCTTATAATCAGGATTTAGGTGTCTGCTGGGGGATCACCAGCCTGCTGCCACTCTGTGCCCTGTTCCTTGTACTCAAACACCAAATGAAAAGAGCACCTTTGCCTGACCTCCTCTGGCTCATGAGCAGCACAATTTCCAAAAACTCATGGAAGATTAAGCATTGTAAATTTGAAGAAATTGATATGGAAACCTATGGAAAATAGAGTTGAAAAGAAGAACTGGCATGTTCAAGAAAAAAGTAGAAGATAATACTGTCAATATGGATGACAAGAAAAGATGGAATGATAAATATGCAGGATATATGAGAGAAAGAACATAATTTCATATTTCCTTTTCTAATCTCAAAGCAGGGAATTTAACTGAGATTTAAAATGTTGAACAAACTATTTAATATATATATAAAGAGAATGAGCAACAGCCAAGCCATCATATTTGTATCTACTTTGTGTGTGGATATCCTCTGAAGATACTTTTGTTCCCAGCTTAAAAGGTTTTTAAAAGTCATGTGTGGATTGGGATGGGCTGACCATTTGACTTGGCATTTGGCATACTCCATTACTGTTGTGACAGATTGCTGCATCCTGCAGGTTGGCTGGGAAAAGCTGTGATGTTAGCGCCTTTTCATTCCTATATTAAAAATCATGTCATTAAATCACTTCCCAGGTGTTTTGCTGGTTAATTCCATGCTTTCCTATAGACCAGTGACTACATTGAATTCTCATTTTTATGTCTCTTATGTTTCAGTGTATGTGCAGAGCATCACTGTGCTGATTCCAAAGATGAGCTATATGGTTTGTTCTTATTTACAAATAATTTTACATAAATTTTTAATATGAACAAAATGCAGACACATAAGCAAATTATGGTCAAGATAATGGAAAAGAAATCCTTCAGGGCAGCAAAAAGAAATACTTGCATAATGAAAAACAGAAGGCAAAATGAGTGAAGAAGTAAACCACAATACCTAAGGGTTGTAATAGCCTGCTAAATCTGATTTCTTAAAATGAAATAAGGGTAGTGAGAAATAGAACCTAAAAACATAGAGATAATGAAAGTTTGAGCTTCTGAAATAGGAACAGTGTGCATTTAGCTCTTAGAAAAAAATGTTTATATAGCTGCTTTAGTAGCAAATAAGATTCAACAATATCTTGTAAAAGTTTTCATCAGAAGGTTAGGTCAACTATAGCTTCTTCAGTGGTAACTGGCAGAAAAGTTTTCTTCCAACACACCCATAAAGAGCCAAGAATTATATATACACAGTAAAAGCTGATACTAAAAACATACAGCTTGACTTGTTCTCCTGATATTTTGATGCCTATAAATGGTCAGTTCCATAGAAAAAGAATTTATGTTGGCATATATGAATGGAAATAGTTACAATCACTGAGTCATCTCCAAGAGAGAATATTAATATGAAGGTGGAAGTCTTGCTGTGCAAGCTTATTACCCCAAACGTGCAAATATTCACCTACATGAATATTTAAACACCAATTTTCTATGGTCAATATCTATGAATTTAATAGTACTTTTACTATTTAGTATGGAGAGAACTGGAGGATTTTTCCATGTAATACCAATGAGGAGCACATAGGTTTGGTGATTTTCCAGCACAGACCTGTTTTCAGATTGTGTCAAGTGTGAAGGGTTGTAGTGAATGGGACGACATCAGACTGGTGACCTGTCACTACTAGGGTTCTGCAGGGCTCCATCCTCAGCCCTGTGCTCTTCAACATCCTCATAAAAGGCTTGGAAACAAGTCTGGAAGGAATACTAAGGGAGTTTGCATATGATACAAAACTGTTGACTCCCTCCAAAACAGGGAGGCCCTGCAGAGACCTCAACAAATCAGAGTGCTGGGCAATCACCAACCATGTGAAATTCAGTGGAAGAAAGTGTTGGATTCTGCACCTGGGATGAAGTTACCTTGGATGTATAGACAGATTGAAAAATGAAATAAAAGCAGTGCTGCAGAAGGGGGCCTGGAGGTTCTGGTAAAAGGCAAGTTGAATCTGAGCCAGCAGTGCCCTGACAGCCAGGAGGGCCAACCCTGTCCTGGGGGGCATCAGGCACAGCATCACCAGCTGGGCAAGGGAGGGGATTGTCCCACTCTGCTCTGCACTGGGGCAGCCTCACCTCGAGGGCTGGGGGCAGCTTTGGGTGCCACAATATAAAAAAGACATTAATTAAGCACCACAGTATGAATACTACATAAATGCTTTTGTTAAATTATTTGTTCATATTTTGCTTTGAAGCATCACAGCTAGAATTTTAAAGAAGCATCCATAAATTTAGAAGTTTGAGACAATCTGAAGACTCTGATGAAAATTTGGGGGGAATTTTTTTATTATGAATTAGGACATAGATTGTATTTATTGTTAGATTGTTTAGGAGTTTACATTATCTTTTTATCATCGCACCTAGTCATAATGTTATGTAAAATTATATATTTTCTACTTTGAGGGATTCACTCAAATTCCTGAGAGTACTTTAGTTGCAGTTTAATTACTTTTTTCTAAAACTGTTTCCTTTTCTTTAACAAGGGAGATTTTGCTTCCCATATGGCTCATAGGATTTAACCTAACTTAAAATTCATAGCCCTTTAAGTTCCCTCTACTGGATAAATAGAAAACATTTATTTCAGAAAACAATAGTAAATAAGTGATTATAAGAATTTTCTTGTGGTTTTATGATCTTTGCTCATTTTTTCAGTTTTTCCTCAAACAAGATAAAATACATATAAAGGTCAAATTAACAAGACATTCAAACATCACTTTTGAACTTCAATTTTCTTCTGAAACTGTCTGCTGAGCCAAAATTAGCTCTACCATCTTCTACAGATTAATCAGTATAGATACCAAGCGATTTCACTGGGATATTCATGTCCTGTTTAGTCCAATGCACTAAAATAATGCAAATGGCATCCACAGTATTAGTTTGACATGGTGTGTTCTAAATAGACTTAAAACAAATGATTGAATAGGTTTAGCAAATAAAATCACTACTAAACCTCTAGGATAAATTGGACAGGCCTTCTTTCTGCTAGGCTTGCTCATTTTTTAAAAGNAAACATACAGCTTGACTTGTTCTCCTGATATTTTGATGCCTATAAATGGTCAGTTCCATAGAAAAAGAATTTATGTTGGCATATATGAATGGAAATAGTTACAATCACTGAGTCATCTCCAAGAGAGAATATTAATATGAAGGTGGAAGTCTTGCTGTGCAAGCTTATTACCCCAAACGTGCAAATATTCACCTACATGAATATTTAAACACCAATTTTCTATGGTCAATATCTATGAATTTAATAGTACTTTTACTATTTAGTATGGAGAGAACTGGAGGATTTTTCCATGTAATACCAATGAGGAGCACATAGGTTTGGTGATTTTCCAGCACAGACCTGTTTTCAGATTGTGTCAAGTGTGAAGGGTTGTAGTGAATGGGACGACATCAGACTGGTGACCTGTCACTACTAGGGTTCTGCAGGGCTCCATCCTCAGCCCTGTGCTCTTCAACATCCTCATAAAAGGCTTGGAAACAAGTCTGGAAGGAATACTAAGGGAGTTTGCATATGATACAAAACTGTTGACTCCCTCCAAAACAGGGAGGCCCTGCAGAGACCTCAACAAATCAGAGTGCTGGGCAATCACCAACCATGTGAAATTCAGTGGAAGAAAGTGTTGGATTCTGCACCTGGGATGAAGTTACCTTGGATGTATAGACAGATTGAAAAATGAAATAAAAGCAGTGCTGCAGAAGGGGGCCTGGAGGTTCTGGTAAAAGGCAAGTTGAATCTGAGCCAGCAGTGCCCTGACAGCCAGGAGGGCCAACCCTGTCCTGGGGGGCATCAGGCACAGCATCACCAGCTGGGCAAGGGAGGGGATTGTCCCACTCTGCTCTGCACTGGGGCAGCCTCACCTCGAGGGCTGGGGGCAGCTTTGGGTGCCACAATATAAAAAAGACATTAATTAAGCACCACAGTATGAATACTACATAAATGCTTTTGTTAAATTATTTGTTCATATTTTGCTTTGAAGCATCACAGCTAGAATTTTAAAGAAGCATCCATAAATTTAGAAGTTTGAGACAATCTGAAGACTCTGATGAAAATTTGGGGGGAATTTTTTTATTATGAATTAGGACATAGATTGTATTTATTGTTAGATTGTTTAGGAGTTTACATTATCTTTTTATCATCGCACCTAGTCATAATGTTATGTAAAATTATATATTTTCTACTTTGAGGGATTCACTCAAATTCCTGAGAGTACTTTAGTTGCAGTTTAATTACTTTTTTCTAAAACTGTTTCCTTTTCTTTAACAAGGGAGATTTTGCTTCCCATATGGCTCATAGGATTTAACCTAACTTAAAATTCATAGCCCTTTAAGTTCCCTCTACTGGATAAATAGAAAACATTTATTTCAGAAAACAATAGTAAATAAGTGATTATAAGAATTTTCTTGTGGTTTTATGATCTTTGCTCATTTTTTCAGTTTTTCCTCAAACAAGATAAAATACATATAAAGGTCAAATTAACAAGACATTCAAACATCACTTTTGAACTTCAATTTTCTTCTGAAACTGTCTGCTGAGCCAAAATTAGCTCTACCATCTTCTACAGATTAATCAGTATAGATACCAAGCGATTTCACTGGGATATTCATGTCCTGTTTAGTCCAATGCACTAAAATAATGCAAATGGCATCCACAGTATTAGTTTGACATGGTGTGTTCTAAATAGACTTAAAACAAATGATTGAATAGGTTTAGCAAATAAAATCACTACTAAACCTCTAGGATAAATTGGACAGGCCTTCTTTCTGCTAGGCTTGCTCATTTTTTAAAAGTAGAGGGAGGAAAATGATGGAGTTTGCTAATGAAACAAGACTTTTTGTCAAAAGTTTTGAGGATATAATCAATGTCAACACTTTTCCTGCAGACTGTAACTAAGAAAAACATTGAGATTATTTTCATAATGCAACAGAAATATTTTACAGCTCTTTCCATTAGCTATGCCTTATTGCTTACTAAAGGCCAGTGTTTTAAAACCTTTTACTTTTCTGTCACATCCTCAAATCATGAGGACTACTCAACACCGAGGCTACATCTACCTTAGCAACTACCACGTGCAAATAAGCACAAATTTATAAAGAAAAATAGTTGACATTGAGGACCAATATCCACACTGTATGGAGGGCAGAGGGTATATAAAACTGACTCTGGAGAGTCCCCATGGTCTGAATGTTCATTTCTGGATGCAGTGTACTAGGTGTGCTCCTGATGCATATCTGTGGTTTAGCATCACTCAAGACAAATAATTCCAGTTTTAAAATCAAAATTATATGAGAGTGAGTCAGGAGAGTCACAACAAAAGGTGCCTCCTGACCCAAACCAGAATGCTAATACAGATGCACTCAGAGTTGGAAGGATTACAAGCAGTATGGCTTTCAGAGAAGAGTAAGGTGAGTAGGAGTGTTTTCCAGCATTTTTCTGCTGAGGGACATCTCCACTTACTGGAAGGATCACCTTTAAAGGAAGACATTTATGTTCATCTTCTCACTGTCATAAAGCCAGAATCAAAGATGCCTGTAAGTGAAATGCTCCATATACCACTCCTCTCCAAAGTGGTGAGTTTTAATGAATTAAATGTAGAAGCTATTTCTGACATAGGGATATATCTGCTTCTTAGCAGGGTGTCTTCTTAGCAGGGTGCTGCTCAAAGCATCCCTATGCTTATCTTGTCCTAATGCATCAAAAGGCACCACAGATGCATTGCAACAAAGCCTACCATTATATATGACCACAGTTTAAATTCACATAGTAATACATTTTTTATGTAATTATCTCCTCTACTTATCCTAG
Organism: Notiomystis cincta; assembly: GCA_013398075.1. Classification (NCBI taxonomy): domain Eukaryota; kingdom Metazoa; phylum Chordata; class Aves; order Passeriformes; family Notiomystidae; genus Notiomystis; species Notiomystis cincta. Next base: position 38,944 of record VZRX01012516.1, read on the forward strand.
CATTGTAGACCTTTTCTTCATCTCAGTTTTGATGACACTATATTTCATCTAACATTTGAATAAAACTTATGCCAATATATACTTTCTCTCAGCCTTATAACATTTTGAGACTCCTATATGCCATTAAGCCTTATACTTAATGTGATGTCTCAGCTTTATTTAGATCTCCCTCTCCCTGCAATTTCTTTAATAGCTGTATTACACTTTTGTTCCACCAAGGAACAAGAATTTTTATTGCCTTTCAAGCAAATGGATTAAAAATATTTTTATTAGCTACTCTCATAGCTGCGTTCACCTCATTAGTATTAAAAAAGTCAGTGTCATCATTTGTGTATATCTTTTTCAGCAGCCTGTAAGCCGTCAGATTCAGTCCTAGGTGAAAATATATGAAGTTTTATTTTAGTGAACAAGTTGACTTTTTCTTCTCAAACTCTTTTGAATAACTTTTCTAATAGAGGGAAGGGAAACTCATCAGAAATGCTTATAAACATTTGACTACTGGTTCTGTCCATCAATCTGGCTTTCATGTATTGTGTCCTTGCATTTAAAAGAGGAATGAAGTATGACATAAGGCAATGAAGTAGCATGCTGTTAAATTGCTGCTTATATTCAGAGTATTTTTATACCTCTGCTCCAAGTGTAAGACATACAGCCCAAAGAATGTCATAACATGCTCTGCTACTCAAAATTGCCTGCCAGCAAATTGCTGCAAAATTCTGGACCCTGGCCATATCCTTTCGTGTACAAAGTCAGCCCCAAAAAAACATGTGCAGATGGATGGAAATAAGGGCACTATAAACCCTTTGTCTACACAACCCAGATCATCAATAGACACAATCTGGTGAAAGGATGTTACCTCCTTATATTACTGTCAACGCAGTCTGTGCTAGCCCATTATTTGACACAATCCCATTAGAAATTGTGCAGCGATAGTAACAAAAGAAGGAAAGTAATAGAAAGAGTCTGGACACTTTTTCAGCTGGATTGAATATAGAAGAATTTCCTATGTTTGCTTCACAGCAAATACCTGAGTGTTAATTAAGACCGATTAGTTTGAAGGAAAGAGCTGCTATTGCTCCATGCAAATCCAAATTTTGCTTAAAAAAAATTTAAACCCCCCCTCACATTGCAAAAAAAGATTGATGATTAACAAAACAGAACTTTGTACTTTTATTGTTTGTGAAAGAGTTCTTTTCTTCACCTTCCAATGTGCAGTAGTGAAGAAAAAAATGCAAGAGAGACAAATTTTTAAGAGTAAATCTAGATGTCACTGAATACTGCTTTTCGCTATATGTACCCTGTCGTGGGGTGATTCCGTGACAATCTTGTATTCCCCGTCACCTGTTGAAAGTTTTTTTGAACCTTTGGACTGCAGCTGGGAGGACTCTTCAGAGTGGCTCACTTGACCTTGCAGCCAGAATATTTACAGATTTTTACCCAGCTGGAGACTTGTTTTTCCCTCTGCTGTAGTGGAGGAGGGGAGGTTGCTCTCAACCTTTCAGCTTTCGGCTGGAGAGGGACAGAGATCTGCCTCAGTGGCTTCTGTTCCTTCTTGGACTGTTTTTGGCTTGTTTTCTTCATCCGAGACCAGCTCACCCTCTCTGGGACGCCTGGGTGGGACTCTGCCTCAGACCCAGTGGGGCCCAGCTCTGCTTAGGCCTTGGGCCTAGGAGACACTGCAGGAAAACCACCGACCTCCACCTGTGGGATGGGAGGGGGAACTCTCTTTGTTAAATAAACAGGGTTTTTTCACTTTTGTTTGAGAAATTCTTTTCCTGAACCCGTGAGGGAGGGATTGTCGGGACCTGCTTACTTGGCTGGCAGGAGTGAGGGAGAGAGACACCCTTTTGGGTTGTTTCCTCCTGGATTTGTGTCCAAACCAGCACATACCCTTACATTGTTACATAGTTCATAAGGAAAATTATACCTAAAGAAATAGTTAACATAAAATGTTTCCTATAATTACACCCTAAACATTGTCCAACAAACAATTAAACAACAATAGGCCTTGTTTACATTTAAGGCATTCTTTTAATTTAATAGGCATTCTTTACAATTAAGACATCTCATCTTATAGCTATCAAGAATCAGAACTACTAGATTAATTGTAGTTTTCAAATTGAGAAAGCATTCATGAAAGTATGTGGTACACACACAGGAAAAAGAAATCATTAAAGTTTTGAACAAACTCAGAGTAAAATTAAGAAGCTTGATTCAAAAAGTTTTTTAGGTAAGTGATGTAATTCTTGATTTTCTTTACCAAAGTTTTACAGTCATTTTTCTCAGAAAAGCTCATGCAAACATTCATGTCCCAGATGAGAGTCAGGCTGTGCTCCAGTGAAAATATTGCATAAGCGATCCCATTAATATGGAAACAGTGACATACAGTTAGTAAATACACACTGACATCACCTTATGTGTGCAGAGAAATTACCTACACAATTAATTTAAGTCAGAAACATAAAGGTACACAGAGGGTTATTTATTCATCCAAGATCAGAGTGGATATCTGTGGAAGAGATTGTTCCTGACTATGAGACCATCCTCTCTCTCTGTGACGTCCAGCAGAAGAGCAGAGTGTATTTGTTGTTCAAAACCTGAACATTAGGATAGTACTCCCCAGGGCTTTTTTTGTACTTGAGAAATAATTATCACATATGTGTGTCTTCTTCATGATTTTCATCAAGAAAAAACAATTTAACATGATTAAATTGCAAATACTAAAAAAAGAGTCACAGCTACATGCACAGAAAAGCTAATTTCACACTAAGTAAATCTCTACTCTCTCCTCAGACTTTCTGTGTCTTTTACAATAAAAGTTTACTTTATAAAAGGATAGAAAATACTGAGGTAAATGCAAAAATCATGCTATTAAAATTTGCTTCTTTTGCTACTCTGTGAAATATTCCCTCATATAAATGGAAAACTGTTTGTTTCAATAAAAACTGTAAAGAAACAATTGTTTTCTGAAGCCATCATTTTAAATGATCATTAAGCCATATTTCCAATGCCTTATAAATAATACAGAAATATGTTTGTTAATAATTTACACAGAGACTTGACAGTTTCCCCCAAGCAAATCAGTCATCATTGCTACCAAAACAATGTAACCCAGAACGAGCAGCATTGTTTTTGCTGTGTTTAGGGAGAAAGGAGTGGGTGATGTTCATCCCAATTATACTGACAAGAACAGAGGAAAAACAAAGGCTGTTTTTCAGTATTTGTCTACACACGTGAAAGGAGGAGTAATGGCATTACAAATGAAAAAGTTAGTCTGTGACCAAAACACATTTGTTATACTGTATTTTCATTATCCACCAGTATTAATATAACTGCATCACTCAAAAATCAGTTATATGTTCTAAAGATTTATATTAATTTCCAGTTTCTACTGCACATATTTATTTGAAAACAGAACAAAATACAGAAAGCAATTTTTAAATAACTTCATTGCTTAAAGGAAATAAAACCAAACCAATAATACAAATCCATATATTCTGCAGGAAAAAGAATAGTGCAAATCATCCAGAATGCCAACAGACTATATGCACCTCAAGTATGGGGCACCTACAAGCCATTTTCCCAAGCTGTGTAATTTTACCAAAACAGATAACATGATCCATCAGTGGTGGTAGTGTGAGCACTGTTTCAACTTTGTGCTCACCTCTCACTCACTGGCCCAATTCAGGAATATAACTCCCTGTATCAGCTTCATTCTTAAGTTTACATAATGCTCATGCCATTTATAAAGAACAGTGACTGAGTACTGAAATGACAGTTTAAACAATCTGTTCCTTAGCCAAATAAAATACATCAAGGCAAATGTGTCAAAACTAGAAATATTACCACTGTCCTTTAAGCAACTCTTTATCCTTTCTGCCTTTCTGTTTCTCCTACAAATGGTGTTGGGTACTATATCCCAAAAGTTTTTCTACGTTTATTTTAGCTTTATGTGTTTATATTTTACCTTTATAGATGCCCAAAGAAACTTTGTACGTAAAAAGTAGTTGATAAAGGAAAACACTTCTTTTTGATGCATAGGCAGACTCTGTTAGGAGGTCGTTATGGATTGCCAACAAAATTCTGTGGTTTTGAGAACTAGTAAAGAAATACCTCAAATGTGAAACTAATAAATAAGAAGATAAGAAGCAAGAAGTCCCTGAGATCCAATATATTAAGAAATCCCCTCTACTCAGCCCTAGCGAGGCCACGTCTGGGATGTTGTGTCCAGTTCTGGGCTCCTCAGTACAAAAGAGACATGGAGCTCCTGGAGCAGGTCCAGTGGAGAGCCACAGGGATGATGAGGGGACTGAAGCATTTCTCCTATAAAAAAATCTGAGGGAGTTGTGCTTGTTCAGCCTTGAGAAGAGATGACTGAGAAGAGACCTTATCAATGTGTATAAATATCTAAAGTTGGGGGTGCCAAGAAGATGGACTCAAGCTCTTCTTGATGGTGCCAGCCTCTAGGATGCGAGGCAATTGTCAGGAATGTGAGGAAGAACTCCTTTACTGTGCGGGGTACCAAGCATTGGAACAGGTTGCCCAGAGAGATTCTGGAGTCTCCCTCACTGGAGATATTCAAGAACCATCTGGACACAATCCTGTGCCATGTTGTCTAGGATGATCCTGCTTGAGCAGGGAGGTTGGACCAGAAGACCCACTGTGATCCCTTCCAACTTGATTGTTTCTGTGTTTTCTGTGATTTCTGCAATTTATGATCCCTTCTTACAAAGGATGAAGGTTTGAAAAACATGCAAGCAACAGCTAAAGATAAGAAGGAAATCAATATCTTTGCTTACATTGCATGTATAAAATTTAAATAAAAGTATTAACAAATATATGTTTGCATGAGAGTATAACTCAAAACTCCTGAGTATTCCTAAATCCAGAAGTTATAATTAACTTTAGATATTAATTTTTCCTAAATGGTCTCTTAATTTGCATTTTACTTCTCAGAAGTGGGTCTTGCTAGTGTTGAGGTCTGCTGATACAGTACTGTAATGAGGGGTCCAAATTTTGGTTCTTGGATCTGTTTATTTATTTGTATCTGTGCATGCATCAAGAGATGAAGAAACAAAAAGGATACTTACAGGTACGTAAACACTGATATTTTTAAAATAATCTAATTTTAACTCTGTGTGATCCCCATTTTGATTACTTTCTAGAATAATTATAGTAAAGGAAGTTTACTTATTTTTTAAGACAAATTTCAAAGTCAAAACAGACAACTCTGCCAGGAAGATAATCCCTAGATTTACGTTTAGCCAGTAACAAAAGAAATGCCTATTATAATCAGATTTCTAATCCAAGTCACTCATACTTCACAATATGATCATTAAACATAAAATTGGCAAACAATCAAGAAAACTGCAATGAAGTTTTCAAAAAACAAACATTTCTTTTCTGTGTTTTTCTCCTCTCTTATTTTTTATCTCACCCATGATGACTATTAAGTCATGAGAAACACAGTCTCTTTCATTTAAAGCTTCATTTCACAATTAACAAAACTAAGAAGCATGTTTTAGGGTGCTTACATAATGGATTTAACAGCTTTTCACATATATCAATAAGATATTTTGTTATTTAATCTATTTATGCCTTTCCTCAAGCAAAACAATCTTTTATAACCAATTTGCCTTTACCTTCAAATGGATGGCCACCAAATATACCATGATGTGATTTTTTTTGTCAGTGTAAGAGACATATTTGAATGCACAGATGATGAAGATCAGATAACAGATCCGTGGACAAATCTTCTAATGACATTTAGTGTCATTAGATAAAACTATCACCAAAAATTATAATAAAGAGTCTGAGCCTTTCTGGAGAAATACTAGCTGCTTAGAAGCAGGTTACACCTGGGAGTCTGAGCAGGCTTGTGGAGAAATGTGAGGGTAAGGAAAGCCAGTTGACTACAAAAGAATTTTGGGAGGAGAAAATTGGGAAAACTGTGAATTAGCTAAGTACATTTGATAAATATTGCATTCTTGTTTTATGTTGTTTTAAGCACTCAGTCTAAAGATGAAGTTGTATTCATCTATAAAATACAGAAGAGATAAACATGAACAAGAAACAGAAGACTGACTTCTAAATGTTGAAAAAATAATAATTTTTTTTGCAGTACAAGGGAACAGAAAGGAAAATATTCATGCCATAACATGGGTGACCCTTGGGAAGTTCTGTCTTGAATTAAAAACTTGCTGATAAAGGATATTCAATAAAAGCTAGTGAGAAGTGTAATAAATCACAAGGATCAGAATATGATTGGCAAAAACTCCCAAAGGACAAAATACCTGAAATACTGACTTTCATATGAAGTTTCTCTCCAAACTGCCAAATGATGTCCTACCCTAAGACAGATGATGGGTTGTCAATTATTAGAAAAATTCTAGCCAGCTTTATGAGATGCCAAGCCATCAAGTGAAATGTCTGTATTATGCACATCAGTATGAATAGTCTGGAAATGTTAGAATTACTGAGATAATAATATTTGCTGACTACTGAATTCAAGGTGAAAAAGATGTTACCCAAACATGACCAATTTGCAAAGGGATCTCATGGAAAATTCTGTAATAAAATGGTGAATCATTTCAACATAGATGGATGTGAAATGCCATACCTTCAAAACGTAACCAAAGATTATCTCTGAGCTGGAGAACACCACTTATAAAGGAAAACTTGGGCAGAAGATGAACAAAGGTCAGAAATCAATCTGGAAGGAATAGAGGACAAAAGAGAAAACAGTGCTATCCTTCATAGAATCATAGAATGGTTTGGATTGGAAAGGACCTTTAAGATCATCTAGTTCCAACCCCCCTGCTGTGGGCAGGAACACCTTTCACTTGACCAGGTTCTCAGATCCCCATCCAACCTGGGCTTGGACACAGTTGTGTACCAACTTCCATCTTGAACAGGTCTTGTGGTCTTGGTGCATCCCTCTCAGAAAGAGTATACTAAAACTGGGACATTCTCAAAGAAAGTAATAATGATATCTACTGGGATGAAACAGCTGTTTGTGCAGTGGATAGGCTATAGTGCTGCCATGCAGAGAAACAAAGGATAACTCAGGTAGAAAGAGACAGCAGTCTAAAAAATTATGAGAATTGTAGGCGGCTTTATCTCCCACACCGAATAACAATGCCAGAGGTTATTACATGAATCCAAGTAACATTCAAAACACACTGAAAGATATGATTCTTCACAGACAATCTAATAAAGCCATGAATCTCCCTAACATGAGATGTTCTGAATCTGAAAACTGCAAAAGCAATTATAAAACCTTATCATAAATTTATAAACAAAAATAAAAAATCAAAAACTATTTACATACAGATAGGAGTTCTGGTTCAAGAAGTTACTAAGATAAAAAACACAGATGTTTAGAAGAGTGTTATTATATAAATTTTTGTCCTAGTGCTCTTTCCTAAGTATCTATTTCACTCTTGAAAATAGGATTGAGGGCTTCTGCACATCTGGTCTGAACTGATATGATTGGTCTTATATGCTTATGACCCAGTAAAGGTATAATGTGTAACTACCCTTTAATTCCTTTGCACTTATTTATTGCAAAAAATACTATATACAATATCAGAGTCTGTAATAAATCCTATTCTTTCTCTTTAACCTCCAGTTCATTCAGTAAGCTGGATAGATGTCTGAAATTTTAAAAAGTATGTGATAGTGTAGCTTATGCCATAATTTGACCTAATTCCGCATCTTTTGAGTAGGCTTGGTATTATTCTCTTCAGGGTGAAACATTAGCCAGTGGCAAAAAAGGCTTATTATTTGCAAGGGTACTTCAGTCAGGCAGCTGGGGTCTGGTAGATATCAAACTACTTTACTGTGGTGCCAAACCTGAGACCATAAGAACCTCTCTTCAGCTCATCAGTTTGCTAATCATGCCAGATAATTAATTATAAGAGTCGATGCTGTTCATAGACAGTTGGTTGACAGCATATGAGGAAGAGTAGGACTACTTGCACTCATCTGTTTAGGTGTACGACCTTGATATATTACAATGCTGTAAAATAATTCTGTGCTTTAACCCCATCTGACAACTAAGCCCCACAGCCACTCACTCACTTGTCCCCATTGGGATGGAGAAGAGTATTGGAGGAGTAAAACTGAGAAAACTCGTGGGTTGAAATAAAGACAATTTAACAGTAAGATCAAAAGCCATGTGCACAAGCAAAATAAACAAGGAATTAATTCATTGCTTCCCATGGGCAGGCAGCTGCTCAGTGATCCCAGGAAAGCAGGGCCCCATCACGCATAACAGTGTCTTGGAAAGATAAATGCCATCTCTCCAAACATGTTCCTCCCTTTCTTATTCTTCCCCCAGTTTTGTGTCCTAAGAATGATATATGGTACGTACTGCCCTTTTGGGCTGTTGGGGTCAGCTGTCCCAGCTGTGTCCCCACACAACTTGTCCCCAAGCCTCCTGTCTGGTGGGGTGGGGTGAGGAGCAGGAAAGGCCTTGACTCTGTCTGAGCACTGCTCAGCAGTGACAAAACCATCTCTCTATTACCAGCACTGTTTGCAGCACAAATCCAAAACACAGCACCATGCCAGCCAGATAACATGACAAACATTACTTCTATCCCAGCCAAACCCAGCACAGGTAAAAACAGTTGTAGTAAGAAAATGTTCAAGACTGCTTCATTTTAAACAATGGATTAAAACTTGCAGCCTATTAACCTATTGGCAAAAATGTTAATGGGCTTTAATAGGGCTACAAGAAATAGAAGTGACAGAATTTTCCGTGCACTGGAAAAAAAGGAAAAAAACCCAATACTTAAAATGTTTCTAAACTAATGGTGATAGCATTTATCAGCTTTAGTCAGTCGCTTTCACTGGGATGTGCCAATGAAAAACTGCAGTAACACTAATGGTAAAACAGGTCTTTAATTTCTATATCAATAGCATTTCTTCAGTCAGAGGGGTTTTATGCTGTAACTTCTTCCCATTAATCATCTGGAAGATTCAGAGGGTTCTGTTCCACATATGTTCTAGTAGCCCACATATAACCTTATTTTATATTTATATTTGTATGGCCATCAGTTAAAGCACATGGTTTTGATAATGTTCAAAGGCTGCTGATTTTTCTGAAAATGAAGAAACTAACAAAATTCCTATAAATTCTGAGAATAATAAAGGATGTCATGTCTACAGATAACTTTCTTTTTATGGAGGAATGGAATATGCTGGAAACCAAAACTATGAGGAAGGTAATAAAATAGCTCCACAGCAGCTAAGACTTCTTACTTCACCTACATCATGTTGAATTTATATGTATTAAAATGCTGAATGAAACCATTTTTCTCAGAATAAGTTGCTAGTAAAACACAAGTACTTTGACAGATTGGCAGAGGTAAATACATTACATTTGATTAAAAATTCCACAATGATCTATTTTTTCAATTCCCTCCCCTACTTTTGTTAGATAAATGAAGGTTTGTACCTTGTTAATATTTCTCATGATGATCTTTTTGTAGCATTTTTAGAAGCAGGATTTTTTTCATGATATTCCAAAGTGCTATCTATTCCATTTGGAAAAAGAAGTGACACACACGTGATGGATCCTGACACTTGTCAACTATAATAATACAATTTCAGGTAAAAAGAACTCTTTTTCCACATGAAGTATTCTAATATTGCTGAATTAATTTGCACATTGAAAAGATGTGCAAAAGAGAAATAGGTAGGAATCCACCGGAAAACTGGCAATTGAGGTTAGGAAAAATATTTGAGGACAAGTGAATCACAGTAATATATCCAAACCCCAAATAAGCCATAGAATCAAAGAGTGGCTTGCATTAGAAGAGACCTTGAAGATCTTCCAGACAGTTTCCACTAGACCAGGTTGCTCAAAATCCAATCCAAGCTGACCTTGAACACTTCCAGGGATGGGAAACCATCTCTGGGAAACCTGTTCCAGTGCCTCACCACTCTCACTCTCTCAGTAAAGAACAGGAGTCAAAATAGAAGTTATACTTATTTTAATAATTCTTGTGGAGTTCTATAGCTTTCACCAGTGGAGGGAAAAAAAAAAAAAGAGTTCTAAAAACCTCAATCAGGTTTTCTAATTTAAAACTTGAATGTGCCATGGGGTTAAGCTCCTTATTAGAATACCAAAGTGATATTTTCAGAATATTAGTTTCCACAACTGCATATGAGGCACAGTAACAAAAGGAATCCTTTTGCTCAGGAATCTCTACTTATAATGACCAGATGTCCAAAATTACAAAATGTAAAGCTTTTATTTGATCATAATAGCAGTACTTTTGGAGAGTATGGATACTGCCTTCTATAATGTTTTTCTATAATGGACAACTCCTACATGGATTTAAATCTATATTTTGCTTAGTATTATCTGCTATTCTGTTACAATCACCTACTGACAGCTCAAATTTATTCACCCCATTTGACTCATACAATAGTTATATGGCCCAGTCCCTGCTGCATTGTTTCTATAATGAGCTAATAACTTCCCTCTCATTAAAAGTCAGTTTTACTCCTTTCTCTTATATGTCACACTTTTGCTTCCACTTATTCTCAATCCTTATTTTCAGCAACATGATCACTTTCATCTGGATATTGATCTCAAAGGGTATTCAGTTTACAATCTAATTAATTATTAAGTGAGGTATTTTTCCTTTCAAATTAGAATACATGAATGCTAATGTTTTCTTGATTTAATACTCCTGCTCATATAAGTCTGGTGTATGACCAAGTTAGTCATTCAAGGAAGGAAAGCCTGTGAAAATGTTTTAGCTTTCTTTCATTAGCTATTTCACCAGCAAAGAGATCAATCTTAAGACATATTTGTGATCTTGAGTTATATTCATGTTCTAAGGATCAGAAGAAAATAAATATTTACTCTTCTTCAATTGAATTATATCAAGGGTTAATTTTGTAATGACTGATCTGAATGATATTGTATAAGGAATGTAAGCATAAGGGGTGGAATTTTGAGTCTGTTAGGGAATGAGGGAGCTTTGTTTTATTTCTAGTCAAACTAGAACTTTACCTTAAAAGCTTATCAAATGATACAAACTACATGTCAGATTTATTTTCTTCTTTCTCTGACTTATATTTATTTTATTTTTGTCACTAAGTCTCTTTAATGTAGGCTTATATGTATCTATACACCTGTAATTCTTGATATATGCAGATATATGTTAATACAAGTGTATATATACTTATATATGTATTTGTATATAAATTATGTGCAAAACACACATCCATCTGTTGTCAGACTTTTTCAGTTGTTCTATATTGAATGTGGTGGGGTTTTCTCCAAATACATACATATAACTTGAATTCATGAATGCAATCTTAGTTTCTTTATGGAGTAGATTTATAAATCTTAATGAAACCATAATCTTCAGTTTTTTTCTGAAAGCATGCTCTAGTGAATAACAGAGGCATAGTCTGTGTTCTTGTGTATTCTTTGCAATAACAGTATGATTATTTTTTTGCCACTGAATTTTAGAGAGCAACATGGATCTATGACCAGTTTAGGCATGAATAAATCTATTTACCAACTATTTATATGTGAATAAATTTACAAAATAAAATTGGAATTTACAGATTCAAAAGACAGGCCAAAAGAAATATCATTAAAGGTTTTTAACTTTTATTTGTTTCAATTAGTGCTTAAAACTTATTATAACACTGATAATTACCACAGATTGCTTCTGAAAACAGTCCAGGATTTTTAGCACCTTCCAAATAAATATCCCAGAAATTCTGTATGCAGCAATTGATAAAGTGGGACATCAGTTGTTACTTGAGGTTCCTACATTTCTAGGTTCAAAAGTTACACTTTACTTTCAAAGTCAATGTTCTACTCATCAACAATAATTCATCATGCAAGCACCTACTCTGGTTTGCTCAATTATCCTGTTCTCCTTATTTCTTAACTTCCAAGAGGTCAAGATCAAAATACTCTGAGTACAAACTAGGTTGTTACAAATATTTTTCCTTCAAAATATCTCAAAAACATTGTACTCATCAGCTACTCGTTTTTATTTGTGTTTTAATTTCTTCTCAGCTGTCTGAGTTGGTCTTTTCTTGTACATTGTTCTTATGAAAGAGGGCCTATTATCAGACTTCATGAGAAATTCAATTTAATTTCTGCAGTCTAGTGCAAAGGATTTTGACCAGACACTTGATTGTAAAGTGTGCATCAACTCTTTCGGTGTGGGTACCTAAACATGAGAGAATTTATACAGTAATAGCTTTTCCTGTATTTGTTTTGATACTTGGCTTCTGATCTGAATACAGAATATAATAATAATGTTATATCTGGTCATACCAAATATGAAATGCTATTTAATGAAATAAACATTTCAACTAGCTCCATTGATTCAAAACACTGATCAATTATTGCTTTGTAATTCAGTAAACATCTCTGAAATTTAAAGTATTTACAGAAGACAGCAGAATAAAAATATGCAATAGTTTCCCTTTATAAAAATAAAGGTAGGCTGTATTCTTTAAATAATGCATAATTCATGTTCGTGTCTAGTTTTTTAAGGAGTTTATGAAAATAGTTCTGTTTAACATTCCATTTTTAAACTAAACATTTAAACATGAAAAATAACACGAATAATAACATAAATATATATTCAGAAAAAAAGATCCTTAGCTATCCTAACCACAAGCATTATGAAAAAGACTATTCAATAAAAGTTATTAAACTTGGTCCACAGCTATCCAAACTTGTTTTAGAAATTCTATCTTTTCCTAATTAATTGTGTTGTAAAAATTCCTCAGTCATTCCTTTAAAAGATTAAGTTCAGCATATACTCCAGTCCCCATTATTACATGTCTCTTTCCTCTCCACAAAACTTCAATTTTTTCAAATTTATCCAATACATGCTGTTTCCCTACACTCACTCTACCTGAAAAATAACCAACCAACCAACCAAACAAACAAAACAAAAGTAACAGGAATGCTGTTCAGTTGACTGAAATGATGAAAAGGTTAACTCAAATACAAGTTAACATCACAGTCTTATCACCAAGAGACCTATGCAAAGAACTACAAAAAATAAGCCAAACAAATCAATCTGATTTTTAATTAACAAACCTACTAATAAAGCTTGCACAAGCACATTAGGCACATCCTTCTTTTGCAATCTTTTTTCATTTGGAAATCTTCCTAAATACTCTAAAGTTGTTGAAATGTTTGGGGTTTGATATTCGTTATGACCTCTTTCTCTTCACAGGTGAATAAGTTAAGCAACAACTGGGCCCAGCATTGAACACTGGGGGACACTGGTAGTGATGGGCCTCCAACCAGACTGTGCCACTGCTCACAGCTCTCTGAGATCTGCCATGCAGCTGCTTCTCAGTCCACTTCTCTGTCCACTCATCCACTGGCACCTTCTGAGTTTGTCTATGAGGATATCATGGGAGACAGTGTCAAAAGCCTTACTGAAATCAAGGCAGACAATATCCACTGCTCTTCCCTCAGCTATCCAGCCATTGTCCCATCACAGAAGGCAATCAGGTTAGCTAAGCATAATTTCCCCCATGTATTCATCAGCTTTCAACTACGTCTATATACAAATCAAAGAAGGTGTACAAAGAGCAGAAATGTTCTATATATTTTTTTCTAAAGGATTTTTAAAAATAGAACGTGACATGTTTAAGTGAAAAATGTAATTCTTGAGTTACACTAGATGAAAGTGTTCTAGCATCATTTTCACATGGTCCCAGATAAAGTTGTGCTAAAAGAAAGTGATAAAAAAAATCCCTGGTTGAACATTATATTAAAAGTGCTTCTAAGAAATTACTTGAGGGAATCCAGTTGTATTGCTTTTCCTTTTGATAAAATTTGATAAGGTCATTTGGCGCCAAATTACCTATTACTCCTAAGCAAGATTAAAGTTTTTCACACAGAGTGTCAGGTGAGGGATGAAAAGCTCTTTGAAGGGGTTCCCAAAACTCTGTTCATGAATATTTGGAAAATTATTTTATAACTCAGGTTTTCTTTGCTGCTCTAGGGAGATTATTTGCTCTGCCTAAAGTAGCCTTCACCACAACAGTGCTAACACAGCAGTATATACTTGTACTGAAATAGGCCCTGTCTGTATTGGGGATTTACAGGATTAAACTGATTCACTGGAAAACTTTGTGCTAGCAAAATACTACTCCATTAAGATCAGACTTGAGCAGTTTTCTAACTAAACAAAATATTTAAAGAAAAATGTGGATCCTGGAATTGCTGGTTTTGAAATAGATATAAGGTTTTTTAAAAATTCTATCTGGGCCAAAACTGGCAGATTATTATTAAAACATTATTTCCTTTTTTCTTTAGAACTCAAAAGAATAGAGTTCTATTGTAGGACATTCTTTCTTCTCTTCCGTATACTTTAAAAACTCCATCCTACCAAGACACATTTGTATTTCTGAGTGAAATGTTAGTTATTATTTAATGGGAATCACACATTTCAGCATTATATTCCTATTGTGTCCCCCCCCCCAAAAGAAGATTATTTATTTATTTATTTATTTATTTGTTTGTTTGTTTGTTTGTTTGTTTGTTTGTTTGTTTGTTTGTTTGTTTATCTATTGGTCCTGAACCCAAATAAATAAAAATTTATTTTACTAGGCAGGACAGGATTTTCAATTATCAGTGAATACAGTACTGTTCCTGTACTGATCAGTGACTTGCCTGTAGTGACAGGGGGATCCAAACAGCTGACTGTATTGATGGCTGAGATTAGCCTGACAGGAGACAAGGAGTAGAATGTGATGGTTTTGGCTGGGGTAGAGTTAATTTCGTTCACAGTGGTTGTGAATGTGGTGTGGGGCTGTGTTTTGGATTTGTGCTGAGCACAAGGTTGATAACACAGAGATGTTTTTGTTATCGCTGGGCAGGGCTCACACAGAGCCAAGACCTTTTCTGCTTTTCCTACTGCCACACTGGCAAGGAATTTGGGAGTACATGGGAGGTGGGAGGAGACATAGCCAGGACAGGTGACCAAAACTGACTGAAGGGATATTCCAGACTGTATGACATCATGCTCAGTGTATAAACTGGGAGAAGTAGAAGGAATGGGGGGACATTTGAAGAGATGCTGTTTGTCTTCCCAAGTCACTGTTACACATGATGGGGCCCTGCTCTCCTTGGCATGGCTGAACACCTGCCTGCCCATGGGAACCAGCGAATAATTCCTTTTTATGCTTTACTTGTGTGCACAACTTTTACTTTCCCTCTTAAATTGTCTTTATTTCAACCCTTGAGTTTTCTACCTTTTACCCTTGCTATTCTCTCTCCCATCCTGCTGGTGGGGAGGTGAGTGAGCATCTGCATGGGGCTTGGCTGCTGGCTGAGGTTAAACCATGACAGTCAAAGAAATAGAAAAGGATAGTGGCCAAGGGAGGGATGTGCTCCATAGAAGTCAATGTCCCTGTATGAACTTGTGTAGCTTCAAGCTAGCTGTCTAGTCCTACTTTTAATCCTAAGATTTTCAACTCTTTTTTCCCTGTGTGCTGTTTCCTCTTTTTACTCTTTCCACTTCTACCTGTCACATATGAAATCTTTGATTAGTGTTAAAAAAAAAGGAAAAATTATTCAAAAATCTATGACTTTATAATTTATCAGCAAAGTAGCTGTAGTTCATTTAACATACTGAAGTATCACTTGGAGTGGGGCATGAGAAAGTTTAAGTGGTTTCAGCACTCACAAAAGCAGGAATTACAGCAGGATCAAAATCACATTTCCTGTGATGAAAAATCTTCATGGGCACTTCATAGGTCCTTTGTATTATAATTTAGTGAGCCAGACTCCTCTTACATCTGACTGACTCATAATATCTACCCCAGAAAAGAAATATGTGTCACTATATCCCTCATGGAATTGTACATCTAGTGACCAATCTCTGTTCTCCAGTACTAGTTTTCTACTCTGCAAGCCATAACCTACTTGTAAGGTTCTTTGCATGACGTATGGGGAAAAATAAGGGACCTGAGTACTTCTTATGTCTGAATTTTTAATTTTCAATCCATCTCCATTGTTTCTCACAAAAACTTGTACATGGAAGAATACATTTCACTTATTTAATGATAATAAGCTCGGTCTAAATGCAGATTTAGATTCTTTGCAGAGACAGAAAAATATGTATAAAATAATGTTTCATGTGCTGAAAACAAAAGAAAAGTCATTAGCTGAGGATGTATTCTAACTCTTCCCATCATTCTGTATAAAAATGAATCACCTGTACTGCTTCTCTGCTACCTTCACTACCAAATAGTCTATAAAGTGTTTTCTATTAGATGTAAGTGTAAGAGTCTTTCAGGACAGGAAAAAAATGGTATCAGATTTTTGAAAGCTGAAGCCATATCTGATTCCATCACTGCTGGACTTGCCTGATTTAATCAAGGTCCATTCTTCATTAAAGTGGCAATTAAAAGGGAGTCAGTTTCAGACTCTCAAATCTGGAGTGGCAGAGACAGGCACTGTGAGATGTCCCATGCAGTGATGGGCACATGGCCAGCAAAGAGGTGATGATATCCAGTGTTATATAGCAAGCAAAAATTTAATTCATCGTCTATTTTCACCCAAAATCAAATCCCTTGAGGTACACACTGGACCTCCCCATCCGTCTGCATTGTCCAGGAAGTGCTCTTACATCCTTGAGTGAAAAAAATCCCAAGCATAATTTTTTCTTTGTGGCAGGAATAACTCAAACTGTTTTCCTCAGCATATTTTTAATATGCACTACAGAAACTGTACCCCCTTCTATAGTACATAGAAGTTTTGATTGGGCAGGGCCCACTAGATCCTCTATTGCTGACTAACCATGTGGCTTTTGCTAAATATGTATCTGTGGCAGGACTGTCCTCCCCCCTCTCTGCCTCCGGGAGTTGGTGCGGATATGCAGGAGATAACCCAGGGGCCAAAGGGCCCAGAAGAGGGTTATATCTGGCACCAAGGGAGCTCAAGCCCCAGCTAAGAATAAACATCCTGGCCTGGAGAGGAAGGTGGAGAGAGATGAAGGAAATACTTTTTGACTGAGAGACACTGTTTTACAAACTATAAAAGACACAGGAGTTATCACAGAGGCAGAAGCCTTCTACACTCACAATGTGTGTGGGGACTTCTCGGAGTCTGGACGCAGATCCCATGGTTACTTTCCTAGGAATTGAGGGAAAGGATCTCGATGTGTGCCCCATCAGCAATCCAATGGTAAGATACATTGAATCCTAAGTTCTATTAATCTTCGCTAGCTGTAACATTAATGGTACCTTTACCTCGCGCTGTATCTTTGACCCCACGCTGTATCTTTAACTTTGCGCTGTATATTCCTACCAGTAGTGTCTTTATTCCTGTGTAGTAAACTGTTTGTTTTAAGCCTTATGTCTGTTTGTTTCCTGTCTATTGAATAAATAATTCATTCTATAATAGACCGAATCAGCCATTATTAAAGAACTTAGGAAGGACAGTGAGTTTTGGGGTGCTGGCCGCCTCAATAAAGCTGCTGCCTGCTGCCTGAGGCCTGGGCAGAGGCAGGGACTTATTTAAACCCTCACATCCATTCGTAACAGTATCCCAATCCATTACTCTCAGGGTAATCTTTAACAGTGTATTGTTCAGTTTTTCCAGAGACTAGTGCATGATAGGGAATGAGATACACTCACTCAATGCCATGCTCTTTGGCTCAAGTGTTTATGAGGTTGTTTCAAAAATGAGCCCTATTGTCAGACTCATTTCTTTCTGGGGTACATGTCACCATAAGGCTTGTTTTTTAAAGTCCAGGATGGTTCCAGGCAGTGGCATGTGGCACAGGTTATTCTTCCAGCCATCTGGTTGTTGCTTCCACCACGTGAAATGAAAGCACATGGCATTTGACATCACAGGTTTGGGGGAGTGCGGTAGAGTTAATCTGCCAGGCCTCCTCACATTCCTGTTTCTGTCATTGACCTTTATGCTAGGGAGGCTTTTACCACTTGGCTGGCTTCATTGCAGAGCATTTCACATGCATGGATAACCTGTGCCATAGTGTCCGTGGTTAAGTCTAATTAGCTCCATTGGTTAGGGCATGGTGCTGACAACATCGAGGTCATGAGTTTGGTCCCTGTATGGGCCAATCACTTAACAGATGGACTCGATGATCCTTGTGGATCCATTCCAACACAGAATATCCTGTGAAAATATGCCCCTTGATCACCAGCCCATGTACATGTTGCATCTCTTTCTTGATGGCCTGGGGTGTCATGGGCCCACTGAGCTAGGAGTAAGTCACTCAGATTGCCCGTCCAGAACTACCTGAGCCACTTCAGATTTAGTAACCTGATCTACCTGTTGGTTGTTTTAATATTCTTCAGTGGCCCCACTCTTGTGCACTGAGCATCTACATGATGTACTTTTATAAACAGGTTCTTCACCCAAGCAGCAATATTTTGCCACAGCTCAGATGGGTTTAGTTCTATGCTGCCAGTAACTCTGCTTCCACTCCTGTAACCACTCCCACAGGGCATTTGCCAACATCCCTGAGCCAGGACAAAGACAGAATACTAGCCATTTCTCTTGGTCAGCAATGTCCAAAGCTAGATGGATGGCTCTCACCTCTGCACACTGACTTGATTCACCTTCTCCTTCAGCAGGTTCTGTGACATGTTGTGAGGGACTCCATACAACCACCTTCAACCTTCGATGCTTTCCTACAGTACAGCAGGACCCATCAAGGCACACTGCTTCTCACTTCCTGGTAATTTATTACACAATGGGGCCTCTTCAGCACAGGTCATTCCCAAGTCTTTGCCTCCTGGCCATATAGACCTCTTCCAGGATTTCTGAATGACTAGGGATTATTATTATTTGATCAGTGCAACTCAATTCATGCAGCATCAGTTGCATGATATGCACAGGATACCCTCCTTTTGAACAACCAGCCCAGCACTGGCAGTTGAGGTATGAGGGAGAGCTGTGCTTCAGTACCAGTCACTTCTGAAGCAGCTCACACCCTTTTGTAAGCTTCCAGTATCTCCTCAGGTGGAGTTTAGTGGCTTCAGATCTTCAGTATCCCTGACTCCAAAAGCCTAGGAGTAAACCTCAAGTCTTCCCTGGTGTTTTTTGCCAGGGGCTCCAGATAGGACCATTCTTTCCAGGTGCAGTGTAGGGAGCATTTTTTACATCTTGCCCTGTTCTGACTCTCCCAAGGGGTACTGAATGAATTAATTTGTGTCTGATTTGTTCAAAGGCTTGTCATTGCTGAGGGGTCCCTTTGAAATAATTTTTCTTCTAGGTCATTTGATAGAGAAGGTTTACAATCAGACGGCAGTTTGAAATGTGCATTCTCCAAAAGCCCACAATGCCTAAAAAAAGCTTGTGTTTCATTCGTGTTAGGTGGTGGAGACATTGCTGTTATTTTGTTCTTCACATCCACTGGGATTTCATGATATACATCTTGCCAGTTTATTCCTAACAACTGTATCTCCTGCACAGGTCCCTTGACCTTTCTTTGGTTTATGGCAAAATCAGCTTCCAGAAAGATTTGGGCTATTCTTGCTTTTCTAAAAAACTTCTGTTGTTGTATCACCCCACACTAGGCCCCAAGAAAGATGACTGTGATTTAACCCCAGCCAGCAAGCACCACATAGATGCTTGCTCACTACCCTCCCCACCCTGACCCCAGGGAATGAGGAGGAGAATAGAGAAAGGGTAAAAATTCATGGCTTGAGATAAGAACAGTTTCACAATTGAAATAAAGTAAAATATGCTACTACTATAGCTACTACCACTATTACTACTACTTCTAATTGCATTGCAAGGGGATTAGAGAGAGTGAAAAGCCAAGAAAAACAACTCATGCACAATACAATTGCTCACCACCCGCTGAGCAATGCCCAGCCCAACCCTAAGCAGTGATGATCTTGGTACTCTCATGGATGATCTTAGGTACTGGACATGACATTCTATAATATGGAATAACCTCTTGACCAGTTTGGAACAGTGTCCTAGCTCAGCTCCCTCCCAGCTTCTTGTACAACTTTTCAATGACGGAGAATGGGAAACTGAAAAGTCCACTGATTCAGAGTAAGTTCTACTTAACAACAACTGAAATACAAGTGTGTTATCAACATTATTCTCATAAAAATTCCAACAGACAGCACTGCACCAGCTACTAAGAACAAAATTAACTCCATCTCAGCCAAAACTAGGGCACAGAAATAGAAAAATGGGCATGAACTATTGTTTCATGTACTGAAAACAAAAGAAAATTAATTAGCTAATGATGTATTAGCTTATAACTCTGTTAATATTATCATTCCATATAAAAAAGAATCACCTACACCGTTTGTCTGCCACACACTTACTTAGCAAGTGGTCTACAAAGTGCCTTCTATTAGATGCAAGATAGTTCAGCTTAAGAGAAGACATAAAACATGGCATAGCTGACTTTTATAGCAACCGTAATGAAACTTTCTGAACCTTTTGGATAATGTTTTACAGAAAATGGATAACAATGACTGCATGTACAAAAAGTTTATAGGATATTTAAGACACAGTAATAGTTTCAATTATGAAATGCACAATAGTGTTTTCCGACATATGCAAAATTGTAAGTTTTAACATTATTCTGCCTGGTTTTTGCCATCTGCAGGAGCTAAAGAACTGAAGTACACATTCAAAGTAAAAGGGATGTGGTGAAACACAGCTAGACCCAGCACAAGAGAACAAAGTTTTGAAGGCAAAAATCAGAGTTGGGAAGGATGTGAAGACAAAAATCAGGTTGGGAAGGAATTTGGGAGCCCATTTTCTGTTTGAAAGTGTTGCATTTAATCTTTGGTAACTTAAGGAAAGGAGGGCAAAGGAGTGCAGAAGAGACCTTCTTTTGTCTAAAGCATGGCTTAGAAGGCCTGAGTATCTCTTACAAAAATTCACTGCTAATACATCCTACTTCCCTAAGATCCTTGGGATTGGTTTCCACTGGGAATTCTCTGGTGAAAGCCACACCTCATTTCACAACTAATTTTTGAATAGGAGCTGAATTAATTGTCACTAGAAAATTTTGGTATAGAAGGATATAACTTTATTAACTATTAAACAGATTACATGGCTTTTCTTTTCAGCAAATAAGCATTGCAGAAAGCTCAAAATAACTCCTTGTATCCAAGCATTTTGTTACTATGAGCTCCAATAACAGAAAGAAATGTGACTTGCAAAAACTGAATATCTGAGGTTTGTCTCTTCATGAAGACAATCCAAAGCTTCCAGCAGATGTACTCTGACATGGATTCAAACTGACAGGAATAAGAAGGAAGCTCTTGATTTATGCCCAAGACAAAAATGAACATTCTGAGTATATGCTATATAAAGACTGATTTGTTGTGAGGTATGTAAAGCAAGCATATGACAGTGCATATACAGAGACTTCTAAACTACTTCAGTTTATTGTAACTTTTAGGAATGCACTTCATTTAGGAGGTGCTGCTCTTTGTGCTACCTCATTGCAATATTAAGGTCAAATTCCCAAATGAAGTTCAGAAGCTTCCTGAAAAGAAGTTTTTTTAGATTGCCTAATAATATTGGACGGCTAAGACATGGCTGAGGAGTGACTGTTGTTCAAACAGTGGTATTAACTTTCCAATTACCTTTTTCTTTTTTGCTGGCTCCACTTCCATTAGCTGGCAAGTGGTAACTGTACACCTAGGAGGTTCAATGGGCTTGCTTCCTATGATCAAGATAATAATTTGGTTGACTTAATATTAAATTCATGTCATATTTGACTAAAAGCAAATAGAAAGACTGACTTTACCATGTTCTTGCTGCTGCACACTGCATGAGGCACAATTATGAGGAGGTGGAATGAGGCTGGATCTTTCTTGGATCTTGATGGCCACATCAAACCCCAGACAGGCAGGGAGACCATTACCCAGGAGAGGCAGGAATTTTCTAAGGTGGCAGAAGGGCAGCTGTGAGCCAAACTGTGGTGTGATAAGAGAAAAAGCCAATAGACTTTCCTAAAGACTCAGTGATGACTGTGTGAAGCCTTTACCAGTCTAAGATGACCTTGACACTTGATAAATGACAGCAAATTTTTGGTGATAAAATCCCCAATTGCACTGTGTAAGACTGAGGCAGAGGGAGGAAATGACTTTCAGGACCTGTATCTACAGGCAAAACTGATTTTTAAAATTCAAAATTAATTTCAATATAAAATATGCTGCAATATAACATCATTAAATATGAAAAGCATTCTGATATCTCTCAGTGTCCTTACTTTAAAGAAAATATAAAGTTCTACCTCAATGCTTTTGTTGTTGTGGGGTCTCAGAATGTAATAAATGTTCACACAGCAAATCCCTATAAAACCAAGTGTACTGAGGTATATACAAATTTAAATTGCTATATTTAAAATAGCAAAATATGTTTATATTATATAGAATTAAATTACTTTATTTAAAATAGCAAATGCATTTATATTACAGGGGTTTTATCAGTTGTTCTCTCTTCCGCCATGTCAGCACACAGCACTGTACTAAAATGCCAGGATAGCTAGGCCTGTCTATGCAGTTGTCAGCCTGCAGCTGCAGATAACTTTCTTGTTCCTCTTCTACAGTGCACATCATTTGACAGAACAGTGTCTATCAAATCTCAGCTTTTCCTGCAAGCACTGTCCTCAGAGTGAAGCAGAGAAGTTCGATCGAATGAGCCTGCATATTAAATATTTTAAATAATTTCTTAAGTGAGACTTTTAAAAACAGTTTTTTTTTTTTACCATTACATTCCTGGTAAGACCCCAGGGACATGGGAGATGTGCCTGCAAAATATTGGCAGTTCTCTGCCATCTGATATCACTCCAAAGAGGCAACATGGCTAATTAATGTAACACAGACTTTGCAAATTCTCTCTGGAGATGCAGTTGACTAAAAGACAGTAGGAAGCACTAATCCTACTGCTAATGACACAGCACTGGGGGACAGGAGAATAGAAACCTGGCTGGCAAAACTGTAAGCTGAAAGCCATTATCAACTCTGAAAAAACTGGGTATTTCAAATACCAGAGACATAAGTGGTTTTCTGACACCATTATCATTATGCAACCTAGTATGTATCAAAAATCTTCTGATCTCCTTCATAAATTACACTTTAATTTAGCTGAAAAATAATATGCAGGTATGACGTAGAGATAGTTGTCAAATTAATTATATCCTCCTTACCATGATATTTCCTTAACATGATACTTGGTTATATCTGGGTGATATATCTTAGGGTGTTTGAGATGCATATATTCTTTGCAAAACCTGCATGGTTTGATTTGTAGTCCAGCCTCTTAGAATTAGGAATTAGCTGTTCACCATATCATGAATGGTAAAGTAGGACAGTGGCATAAATACAAGTTTGGCTTGTTTGTTTGTTTTCTTTTGTTTGTTTGTTGGTTTGGGGTTTTGGGGGGGACTTTTTTGTTTGTTTGTTTTTGCTTTGGTTTGGGTTTTTTGTTTGTTTCTGTTTATAATTATTTTTGCTAACATCCCCAGAAGCAGTGACAATAGGCATTCCAACAATTTATATATAAAAAAGATCATCTTCCTCCCTAAATTCATATTTTACAGACTCAGCAATGACAACAAAACATGTAAAATGAATGCTTTCAATATAGATAGCCTGCACAGATCACAGCATGTGGAAAAAAAAATTAAATTAGTATTTCTGTGTGGCATAAAATATCAGAGTAAATAATCACATTTTTCAAATGCAGGAGACGTTACATATCTTCTAAAATTCTACCCATTTCTCATGTTCACTTCGGGCAGCCATTCAGACAGAGAAATGTTTTCAGAAATTATGAAGCTGATTGGGCATGACAGATACATAAGGCTTAATTTAATATTAGACAAATAAAACCAAGCACTATATGAAGGAAGTAAAAAGGCCAGCTGTAATGAGAACATGTATAGCCTGGAAGACAGAGAATATGGCAGTAAGAAAGGTGATTGATGACAGAGAAACTGTACTAACAAGAAATCCTTGAAACCATAAGAGCGTGCCATGTAAGGAAATACAGGTGCTGATCACTACTTATCTTAGGGCTGTCAGTCCATATGACTCTTTAAGATGATATTTATACTCATTTTCCTGAATGTCATGTACAAACATAGTGACCTGTTTGGTTTTTTCCTTTGTGAACTGAAAAAAAGAGAGTTGATGTTTCTGAGGTGGGTTGCAGGACAAGACCTATTTGTTAGAATAAATTATACTGTCAACTTGGATGATCTGTTTCATCTAAAATAAGGTCTTGTCTTCCCTCATTAACTGCCCAGAGCAGGAAACAGAATTACAAAAATGGATTCCCTCACAAGGGATGTCAGACCTCTCATGTGTAACTCACTGGAGAATTACTTCCTTCTTTGTCATACAAGGAGACATGTCTAGAAATCCCATAAGGTGTAAAAGGGAATGGAGACAAAAGTTTATAGAAGTCCTGTCAAAGTATCTGACTCTACAGAAAAAAACTTAAATGAGACTTTTTAAGAGGACTTAACAGTGAAGCTAATAAAGCTGTAGCCAGATAAACTTCATTTTTATAATCATTTTCCCCATGAAAAAAATCAAATTATTCGGCAGAAATAACTATAATCTTGTCTTGGTTTAAGAAAATTTAGGAGGTGGGCACTCATAAATGAGTTATCTCCCCTTAGTTTCAACCAATCCCTTTCCACCAATAAGGAATGCATACAGGTAGATATAAGTTAAAAATTAACAGTTTACTAACAAGCAAAAGGGGAACAGGAGAAAAAAATAACAGTAAATAACCACCAGATAGAAAATCTTTAAATTTCATGAACCCCATAGGAGCATGATTTAAGAGTTCAGGCCAAAGTCTAATCTATTGAGTTTGACCTTACAGATTTTTGCAAACCTCACAAGGCAAGTTAATTTACTGGGGGTGTAGAGAGGAGTTGTTTGGTTTTATAACCCTTTACTTATAAAATTAGTTAAATTTTCTATTTTGAACACTTCTTGAAGAAAATAGTTTCTTTCTAGGAATAAAACCTTGCTGACTTTCGAGAATGATTGATACTTTCATTTAGTGTGTTTTTGTTCTGCGTGATATCACTGCAGGTTACTTACACAGCAGGACATCTAAATATTACACTACTTGTATTAAGTAAAGAATTTATCAATTGGCTGATCATCCTTACTGTACTGAAAAGGTAAGAACATGATACCTCAGAATACGAAGCAAAAACTTATATGCTTCTTGATAACCACTCCATATTTAAAAATATAATTAAGAGCCATTTAAACTGAAAAATATTATTCAAAGACCTTGCAGTATCTATGCAAAATATAGGCTATAGATTAATTTTAAACTAAATTTAAATACTTGTTAAAATCCAGTGAAGATAAACAGATATCTTAGAGAATACATTGGATGAAGGAAAGAAATGCTTTTTAAATGTGTCATGACAGGTTCCCTGTCGCGATTTGGAGAGGTGTCGACCAAGAAAGGCAGGAGCCTCCCTTGGAATGAGAAATGTGAACCCCCCTTCCCTCCGAATTGGTAATATTTTGAAATTAAGGGGCTCTCAGGCAAAGATAGGGAATAGGAATAACAGATCTTTACTAAGTGTTTATATGAGATAGAACAGACAACAACTGTACCGGTGACACCAAACCAGGCCCAGAGAACCCACTGGCAGCTGCTCTCAGGTGTCAGGCACCTTCCCCTCAGTGCAGTTCCGGTCCCGGCCGGCAGGGGCGCTGTGGCTCCGCTGGGCAGGGCAGGTGCGATGGTTCCCCCGCGGCTGCAGGGGGCGCTGTGGGGCAGCTCGGGGAGCAGACGCCAATGGCGGCTCGACCGCAGCGATCCCGGGGTGGTGGCTGAGATGTGCTGGAAACCCCGCGGCTCTCTGGAAACCCGGGACACCTCAGCAGGCGGGGTGGGGGTGTGAGGCTGGTACAGCTGGAACTCGGAGTGGTGCCAATGAAGCAGTAGGTGCTGAGGCAACGGCACCAGCGTGGGCTGGTCGGGGCTGCGGAGAGGCAGGCTCAGGATCCTGGGGTCCCAAGGTGAAAAGAGTTCCTCTCTCAGTGAGGTATTAACAGGGCACCAACCTCAGTGGCCACGGCAGGAGAAACAGGCTGGGCTGGACCGCGGTGATGAGTGAGCTCCTCTCCCCCGGCCGCAGCTACCCACACGCCCTCTCCTCCAGAAGCCCAGAGCTGGTGAGAGGGACCGTGGCTGTGTCCCAGCTCCTCCCAGCTCCACCCCTCAGGTTATCTCCGCCCCTTCCCAAGAAACCCCCAGACAGGGAGGTGCTGCACCCAGGTGCTCTCTGGGCTTAGCCACTTCTATTGTTCTCCTTAAGTATCATTATTAGCATTTCTTAACAGTCTGTATGGAGGGAAAATTCTCTCTCAAAAATACACCAAAGCCCTGAGACATTCCCATGATAAAGAAAGTGTAATTATAAAATTTAAGAACAAATACAACTCATTTCATATATAGCGGCAAATTTCAAGTTCATGACATTAAGTAGAAGCAGCAGCTATGCACTGAATTGTTGAGTCAATGAAAAGTAACAGCTGGTGATATGTGAATCCAATGAAATCACTGAAATGAATAATTTTTTTCAGCTTCAATGTGACTATAAAAAGAGTAGCATGTACTGCACTTAATTTGAATAGACAGTCTTACATTCTCTTGCTCACCCACAGTTGTGTTGTTAATCTGTTGACTGTCTGTTCAGCTATCATATATTCAATGCAACACTAGTGTTTCCAAGGTACAAAAAACAAGTAGAATGCCACATCAAAAAAGTCACAGCATATCTTCAACAGGAATAATTTTTCTTGGCAGCACTTCTTCTTTCTTGGCAGAAATCTAGTAACATGAGAGATAATCAAAGTACATTTTTTTATTTGTGGAGGATTCTAACCTGCATAAGCAGATAAAAACTAAATTAAAATAATTTTTTTTTGTTTAATATTGTCTAATAACTGCTATAGCACTGAAAAATTGCTTTAGCACAATAGAGCAAAAGCAAATTTTAAATATTTCTAAAAGTTTTGGTTGTTATACCAGACTTGGTGTTGAATAGATTGGACATTTGCCTGTACCATTTTATAACCAGTTTTATAAGAGCCATGATATTGCCTTTATTCCTTTATTAAATGACCTCTCGTTTTCAATTTTTTGTTGTTGCTGTTTTGTTGATTTTTTTTTTTTGTTTGAAATAATTCCTTCAGATTTTCAGGATAAATAATTCTACTAAGAAAATAATGCATTTCTAATCAGAATGCTTGTCAAAGAATTTAGGAAACCAGTTTCACTTTTAAGCATAAAAGCTCAATGCTGGATTTACTAGGAGAGTAGGGAGAAGAATATCATATTAGCATATTTTAATGTAATTTACAAAATTGTAATTTGACAAGAGCTTGGACTAGGGGAAAAATATTTCCAAACTCATGGACCAGCTTTCCTTAAATGAACACAGATAAGCAAATAAAAAGGTAAAAAATTAACAACTTAAACTTCTTTAGGAAAAATATGTTAAGTACTTTTTGCTGTATATATATTGTCTGAAAAAAGTATAATAAACCCAAGTTTTACATCAACAACCTGTGCCAAATCCAAAGCATAGGTGAACAAGAAGTGGTTCTTTATCAGCCAAGGAACCTATTGGAATAAAATAAAATATTTAGACACCAAATTTCCTGGTTAAATAAACACATTTTAAAAAGCATGTACAATAATCATGTGTTGTTTTGGTGGACTTGGCATCAAAAGCTAAATAAATATTTCATTGCTTTTACATTAGTTTACAGTGGTATCAAATACTTCTAGGAAAAATACTCTCTTGGCCTACTTTTAAAAAATCTTTAGACCACTGAAATTTGAAGGATTTTTCTTTTTTGAAGGATTTTCTTCATTGCCTTTTTAATCTGCATATGGCATTCACTTGATGACTTACTAGGTTCATTTTATTTGATGATTTAAATTCCATTTTCTTTGTTCATAACTTTTTCTTCATTTAACACTAGCCTATTTGAGTATTCCACATTATATTGATTTTTAATATTCTAGTTCTGTAACCAAAATCTCATTATGGAAAGATTAGTGACAAAAATCTGGCCATTCTTTGTAACACTTCAACAAATCCTACAAAGATCTTGATAAGGTTTCAGTTGCTTTCATTTAGTATCATGAGCTCAGGAATTGTCAGATGCCATCAATAAAAAAAAAATTGACACAAAAAAGGCAGGTACTGAAATATCTGTTTTGCTTGAAAATTGCTAGACCAGTCTACCATTTTTCATTTTCAATAGGAGCTGCAACAAATACCTTAAAAACATCCAGGAGTTTTCTGTAGATGGCAGGAAGAGAAGGAAAAATTACTAAAAATAGTGAACCAAGAAGACTCCATTATGACATTTTCTGATCCCAGCATTTCATTCTATTCCATCTCTCTTTTCTTTGTAAAGTCCGCTCATAGGACATCCTTGAACTTTTACTTTCATCTTAAAAAACCCAGCAAAACAAACCAGCAAAACCTACAAAAAATCCCAGACTTACTTGAATGTTGTTACAGCTCCCAAATTAGTTTGTAAGTAGAAAAAAAATTGCCCAGACTCTAAAGACAACTTAGAGCAAACTAGTAAAATTCATACCAAAGTCAGTGCAATGTTCTATTAGCCATTGGAGGAGAGATACATAATTTTTATTTGTATGGATTTAGAGAATTTTATTTTAATCTATGTTGAACATTATTTGAACACAATGACAGCCAGATGATTTTAATTTAAGCAGAGAAGAATTTTAGATTCCTTTTGAAAGACTACCTTGCTCCTCATATTTGCTTTAAACTTGGTTATGAAAATTAATAAATTTTCTGCCTTTTTCATTTCTTTGAACAGTGGCAGTATATTTATCTGTTCATTTCAGGGTAACTCCAGAAATAAATTTCTTCTGGAAGGCTAAATCCCAGCAGTGTACTTTGCTTTTAGAGTGGATGCAGAAATGCTTCATCCTAGTTTATTGATAGCTGAGGTGGACCAGAGTGACATGCCTTGCCAGGAAAACTGTCTGAGGAAAACCAACACCATTAGACAAACAAAACCATAAAGCAACAACAAAGGAAACAACCTAGAAGACTTGATTTAAACTAAGAACAGTGTAGCGCTGGAATAGGTTTGAGCATAACAGGGTCTAGTGAATGTTCTTCTATAAGCTCATAAGTTTAGAAGCTATCAATAATCATTTAGTAAAAGAAATACTAGTCTAAAATGGGATTCAGACAGAATTAAGGCACCACTCCAAAAATTCAGAAAGTATGTGATTGCAGTTCAATACTCTGCTAGCTAGAAAATCTAACAGTGACGGATTACTGTTTCATCTGGGGATTTAATGATCTTATTTTCATTTTCTGTCTTTTGAGAAGTAATACTAGATGTATTATTTCAGTCAGTTCATAGTACTGAACTTTACAACATTCAACAAAATCAGCGCTTCCTTTGGCAAGGGAGCATGGGCACAGGTGGAGGGAAAGAACCTGGAGGCCTTGGAGAACACCAGCTGAGCATGAGCCCACAATGTGCCCAGGTGCAGAGATGGCCAACAGCACCTGGGGAGTTATCCACAGAGACATGGCCAGGACACTGAGAGGAAGGACTGTCCCTTCAAGCTGGCTAAGGTCTGTGACACTTTTCCTGTGAGGAGAGGCTGAGGGACCAGGCTCATTCAGCCTGGAGGAGAAATGGCCTTGGGTGGAAATAAATGCAGCCTGCTGGTACCTCTTGAATAATTTATTAACAAGATGGAAACATTTTTACTGTGGTGCAGAGTGGGGAATGAGAGACAGCAAGCATTGAGAAAAACAGTATTTTGCAAAGAAACTCTTTTTCACCCTGAAGACAGACAAGCAGTTGAAGAGGCAGCCCAGAGAGGCTGTGCTGTCTCCATCCTTGAAGATTTTTCAAGGTTTAAGATTTTCAAGAAAAAGCCCTGAACAACTTTGTCTGAGCAATTTTCCTATCATCCTATCATCCTATCATCCTGTGGTTTTAGAGCAAATGAAAACACACCAAAATTCCCTGATGAACATCAAGATTTTTAAACGAATGGTGAGGAATCTGAATGCCCTATTTATCTGAAGCAAACTCAAACTCTTTCTGGACTGTTATTAATGAGGAGGGGCTAACCATTAAAACCTTGTAGGACCTAAGTTGTAGATGCTTAATTTCTTCATTAGATCTAGTATTAGTCACCATGGAATGAAGGCTTTATGGCATTTATGTAAAGGTTTTATCCAAAGGAAAAAAAAAATTCTCTTTTTGCTGTCTCTGGCAATTTAAAAAGCAAATTTGCAGAATAACTTGTGCTTTAATGCGAGGCCTTAGGGACATTTGTATGAACCCCTTAAATTAAACCCTTCAAATGATCTTTTTAATCCTATAGAACTGACAACCATGCATTAAGCTAAGTTTATTATTCATGTCATAATGATTTATGGGCATTTTAACAAGCTACAGCCCATGTGTTATGTTGTCATGTCTTTTTGAAGATCAGTAACTTGGATTAGATATGCAAGTGTATGGATATTTCTTGTAAGATGCTTAACAAAACACATCTTTTAACTCAGGATTTCCTCCAGCTGTTTGATCAGAAAACATGTTTCTGTCAACAGTTGATCTTTAAACTGCATCTTTTTCTTCATGAAAATGAAGCGATGTTCATTGCACAGCTTACATTTATTTTTTGTTATAATTCTTATTCCTATAAACCTGTAAACCAACATTACTTCAGCATTATAAATTCAAATGCAAACTATGTAATTTTAAACAAGATTTTCTCTAAGAAGATTTGTAATAAGTAGCTTGTTAAACTGTCTGTGAAGTTTAGCTGACAAACCTAAGAGCTCTTGTTAGCAGTCAATTCTTTTGGAAGAAGTAAAATATGGTATGGATTTGGGAGACAGACAAATAGAGGAAGATAGACACAGAAAGAAAATGCTTAACAATGGTATGTTTAGAGACCAATCTAACTTTAAACTTTACAAATTATGTCAATGAAATTTGCCTTGCGGGTTATACAACATATAAATGAATATTATATTTATTATTAGAGTATCTAGACAGACTAAAAGTTCCAAGGTCCCTAAAAGCCCCTGTTTCATTACCAGTTTTCAGCACCAAAAAGACTATGGTGTGTTGACCCTGGCTGGATGCCAGGTACCCATAAAGGCCACTCTATCACCTGGACAGGGGACAGAAAATACAGTTAAAGGTTCATGAGTGAAAATAAGGACAGGGAGAGATCACTCATTGATTACACTCACAGAACAGGCTGAACTTGGGGATATTAACTGAATTTATTACCAAGAAAATCAGAGCAGGAAAAGAGAAGAAAATAGATTTTAAAAAAATTCTCCCCTACTCCTTCCTCCTTGCCAGATCTTATCTCCTCCCCACCAGTAGCGCAGAGAGACTGCAGGGAATGGGAGTTATGATCAGTTCATCACACAGGGTTTCTGCCACTGCTCAGGGAGAGGAGTCCTTTCCCTNGTTTCTGACACTGCTCAGGGAGAGGAGTCCTTTCCCTGCTTCAGCGTGGGGCCCCTTACACAGGAGACACTTCTCCATGAAAGTCCCCAACATGACTCCATCCCAAAGGCAACAATTCTTCACAGACTGCTCCAGTGAGGGTTGTCTTTCACAGGGTGCAGACCTTCAGGCACAGCCAGCTCCTGTGTGGGTCCCCCACAAAATCACAAATTCTACCAGGAAAACGTCTCCAGCGTGGGCTCCTCTCTCCATGGGTCTGCAGGTCCCTGCCAGGACTCTGCTCCAGCACAGGCCTCCCACAGGGTCACAGCCTCCTCTCAGGCAGCCACCTGCTCTGGTGTGGGTCTCCTCCATGGATTGCAGGTGGATCTCTGCATCCCCATGGGCCTCCATGGGCTGCAGGGGCACAGCTGCTTCCCCATGGGCTTCACCACAGGCTGCAGGGGAATCTCTGCTGCAGTGGCTGGAGCACCTCCTGACCCTCCTTCTCCACTGACTTTGTGTGGAGAGCTGTTTCTCTCACATGCTCTTACCCCACTCTTCTCTGGCTACAATTCAAATTACTCAATAACTTTTTTTTTTTNGAGGCCTTAGGGACATTTGTATGAACCCCTTAAATTAAACCCTTCAAATGATCTTTTTAATCCTATAGAACTGACAACCATGCATTAAGCTAAGTTTATTATTCATGTCATAATGATTTATGGGCATTTTAACAAGCTACAGCCCATGTGTTATGTTGTCATGTCTTTTTGAAGATCAGTAACTTGGATTAGATATGCAAGTGTATGGATATTTCTTGTAAGATGCTTAACAAAACACATCTTTTAACTCAGGATTTCCTCCAGCTGTTTGATCAGAAAACATGTTTCTGTCAACAGTTGATCTTTAAACTGCATCTTTTTCTTCATGAAAATGAAGCGATGTTCATTGCACAGCTTACATTTATTTTTTGTTATAATTCTTATTCCTATAAACCTGTAAACCAACATTACTTCAGCATTATAAATTCAAATGCAAACTATGTAATTTTAAACAAGATTTTCTCTAAGAAGATTTGTAATAAGTAGCTTGTTAAACTGTCTGTGAAGTTTAGCTGACAAACCTAAGAGCTCTTGTTAGCAGTCAATTCTTTTGGAAGAAGTAAAATATGGTATGGATTTGGGAGACAGACAAATAGAGGAAGATAGACACAGAAAGAAAATGCTTAACAATGGTATGTTTAGAGACCAATCTAACTTTAAACTTTACAAATTATGTCAATGAAATTTGCCTTGCGGGTTATACAACATATAAATGAATATTATATTTATTATTAGAGTATCTAGACAGACTAAAAGTTCCAAGGTCCCTAAAAGCCCCTGTTTCATTACCAGTTTTCAGCACCAAAAAGACTATGGTGTGTTGACCCTGGCTGGATGCCAGGTACCCATAAAGGCCACTCTATCACCTGGACAGGGGACAGAAAATACAGTTAAAGGTTCATGAGTGAAAATAAGGACAGGGAGAGATCACTCATTGATTACACTCACAGAACAGGCTGAACTTGGGGATATTAACTGAATTTATTACCAAGAAAATCAGAGCAGGAAAAGAGAAGAAAATAGATTTTAAAAAAATTCTCCCCTACTCCTTCCTCCTTGCCAGATCTTATCTCCTCCCCACCAGTAGCGCAGAGAGACTGCAGGGAATGGGAGTTATGATCAGTTCATCACACAGGGTTTCTGCCACTGCTCAGGGAGAGGAGTCCTTTCCCTGCTTCAGCGTGGGGCCCCTTACACAGGAGACACTTCTCCATGAAAGTCCCCAACATGACTCCATCCCAAAGGCAACAATTCTTCACAGACTGCTCCAGTGAGGGTTGTCTTTCACAGGGTGCAGACCTTCAGGCACAGCCAGCTCCTGTGTGGGTCCCCCACAAAATCACAAATTCTACCAGGAAAACGTCTCCAGCGTGGGCTCCTCTCTCCATGGGTCTGCAGGTCCCTGCCAGGACTCTGCTCCAGCACAGGCCTCCCACAGGGTCACAGCCTCCTCTCAGGCAGCCACCTGCTCCAGTGTGGGTCTCCTCCATGTATTTCAGGTGGATCTCTGCATCCCCATGGGCCTCCATGGGCTGCAGGGGCACAGCTGCTTCCCCATGGGCTTCACCACAGGCTGCAGGGGAATCTCTGCTGCAGTGGCTGGAGCACCTCCTGACCCTCCTTCTCCACTGACTTTGTGTGGAGAGCTGTTTCTCTCACATGCTCTTACCCCACTCTTCTCTGGCTACAATTCAAATTACTCAATAACTTTTTTTTTTTTTGCTTCTTAGGTATGTAACTCCAGAGGTGCTATCACCACCTCTGATTGGCCTGGCCTTGGCCAGAAGCAGATCTGTCCTGGAGCTGACACTGCCTCTGTCAGACATGGCAGAAACTTCTGGCTGTGTCTCATCAATGCCATCCCTGTAGCCCTCCACTACCAAAATCCAACTACACAAATATGTTACAGTACACAATGAAGATCCATCAAAAAGGTTTACAACAATTACAGTTTTAGTTTTCACCTTGGTGTTTGGGCTTTCACTTTTTGATTTTTAACATAATTTAAATTTGCAGCAGCCATTGTGCATTTAAAATCTCTGATATTTTTTCTCATGCTGTAGTCAATCCACACTGTCTAGATAATGGGTGAGTGGAACATACCTTCCTGTGATAAAATACTCCATCTGACTCCTCTGGAGTTTGAATCTCCAGCCCAATCCAGCAGTCTCCCTCACCCACCATTGACCTGATTCTGAAATTGAGCCCTGGTTCTGTGCTAGGAAGGAGAAATGCCACTGTTCTTTAATTAATGTCATTAGTTTGTACCTACATTTAATGATTCTCAGAGAACTGAAAATGTCAAATGAAATGTTACATATAGGTAGTTGCCTATGTTCTGTGACACTATGCTAGAGCAACAGTCCTTGAAAACTATTCCAGAGAGCACAGAGTACTTATTGAAGATACTGTCTTAAATATCATCCCTGCCATTCCCAATACTGCAGTCTCCATGGTGAAATAAAATTATCTTAACAGCAGGGACCAAAAAAGTAAATTGTTCTGAAAATTCATGTCCTATCTGCCTTTTAATGCAACAAGCATCAACCCAGCACTGTCATAGGAAAAGAGAAAGAACCAGTGAGCCTTCTATGCTTCTGCTAGTCCCCACCTGTTCCAGGCCTGACTGGGATGGAATAACTATGTTCTCAGCAGCCAGTATGGTGCTGTGCTTTGACTTGTGACTAAACAGTGTTGATAACACAGCAATGTTCTGGCTATGGTTCAACAGTACTTGCACAGAGTCAAGGCTTTCTCTTTCTCCCACACTGCTTCCCCAGTGAGTGTGCTGTAGGTGAGCAAGAGGCTGGGAGGACACAATTGCAACAAGTGATCAAGCAATATTCTGTACCATTAGATGTTGTGCTCAGCAATAAAAGGTCAAGGAAAGAAAAAAAAAACAAAACAGGGATGTTGATGGTTAAATAATTTTCTTTCCAAGCAATTCTGAAGCCCTGCTTTCCAGGAAGTGGTTAGACCTCTGTCTGCTGGTGGGAAGAAGGAAATCATTCTTTTTTTGCTCTCCTTTCACATGTACCTTTTGTTCCACCTATTAGACTGGTTTTTTTTCCTCAATCCATGAATCTTATCACCTGCCTTTTCTTTTCTCTGACTAGCAGCAGAAAGGAGTCAGTTCCATTAGATGAGGTCAAAGCATGAAACCAAATGCTGAGTGGCCCATCTCTGTTACTGAAATATGGATAGAAGCAGACTCACAAGGGAAATGTCATTCACATAGAAACAGCCACAACTGAAGATTAGAGGCTCAAAATGAGTAGAGACATTTGTATGTTTTCCCACAAGTAAAATCTAATGTCTTTTATCTTATTATAGTTGCTCTAAAATGTTTTAGGCTTGCAAACAACACCTACAGAATGATGACTACTATTCTAAAGAGCATATTTGCTGAGATTTTTGTTCCTTCATTGTGAATAGACAAAATATGTTCACATAATTTACCTGATTTGTAATAATATATTTACAGACAATTAGTGCTATAAATTTTATATAATCTGCCACAACTAAAAAAGCAAGCCAGCTATAGCTGAAGCCAAAGATAAACAGAAGTACACCACACTCCAAAATCAAGAGTATCTGACCTCTTGCACTAAAACTCTGAAGCTGTTGCCAGATTATTCAGCCAGAGAATTCTGCACTCAAGCTCAATTTATAAGCCCAGAGGAAGGATGATTAATAGCCAGTCATACCGTGAGAGGAGAGAAGAAATGTGAAAGGTGTGAAAGTCAACTAGAACTGCCCTAGCAATCTGATTAACTCCATTTCAATTAGTCCTAATCATCTGTATTGTTACAGGTAAGATGACTTAACTTGTCCAAGGCTGTGAGACAGAATGTCTGCGTTGTGTTCGAGAGGGAGGGTGATGGACACTCGAGACAGGAAGAAAGAGAAGTGCTGGAAGTGAGGATCCTGTTTTTGCGACGAGTACAAAAGGTGAAAGTGGCATTTGATGTAGGAGTGAAGAAGGGCATAAGCTTTCTGTGTGTATCTGGTCCACTTCTGTCATTCAAGTTCTCTCTAGTAGTTTCCTCCAGGACTGGGGTGTTTTGTTTAGGTATGCCCTATGTATTCTAGCCATGCCTTATTTCTAAGTCCACCCTGGTGCTATTCAGTGACAGCATATTTCAAAGCCTTTTTTTGGTGGGGATGGGAACTCTACCCTTCCATGTTACAATTCTTCTAAAGCCATTTTCACCAAAGAAGTAAATATGAAAAGGTGGCATAAAAATGTAACTACTCAGAGAATGTCTTCCAAATAACTTAATGGATTTTTCCTGGACAAGAAAACACAACAAGATTTTGATTTGATACTGCACGTAACATCTAAGCAGAGACTAAGCCAGAAGTAAATCTCTTCAGCTTCTGCTTTTTATGCAACATAAAGTAGAAGATTAAAATTAAAATTAAAAATTAATGATGTGTAGGTTTATTTTGTTAATCTATATCTAATAACTGAAATGCACAGCTATGAGTACTATTAGTGAAGCTGTCAACACATTAAAGAAGACAAAATTTGTTTTTGACATAGTCATGAACACTTTAAATTCAGCTTTAAAATTCTGTATAACTGCATTTTTCAGGGAGAAAAATACCAGTTATTTTGCTATTCAAATTAATCTAATTTTAGTCCTTTTCAGCAGAGACAGGTGAAAAGAGAAATAACATCCCATAAATTAATAATTAATTCAGCTTACTTCTATTATTTACCATTGTAGCTGTAACTATTCATCACCATAGTATCTGAGCATCTTAGAAATTTCAGTGAATTATGCATAAGTCCACCAACTTGTAGGGCATTTCTGTTTTTCCCGTGTTACATTTCTGGAAGACAATGGACAATGAGATTAATGGACTGATTTTTCAGAGGTGCTTAGCCTCTGCTTGTCCTACCCATTCATTTTATTTGGCATTGCAACACACAGGTTATTGTTTTTTTGTCTATAAATTAAGGACTTTGAAAATGCCATTTTTAAGAAACTTCCTGACTTGAGATAAATTTTCTTACATATTTTTAAAGCTTATTTTGCCAGAATATGAGGTTGGAAAGCATTGAAAGAGAACAGAGAACTTATCTGTTGACGTCCAGCTTGTAGCTGATAGCTGCTGACACAGTTAGAAACAGGGAGTAAAACATAAAGGCATAATCAAGCCTTTCTTTTTCTTTCTTCTTCTTTTTTTTTAATTTGGAAATACACGTTTTCTTCTCTGCTCAAGAAGAAATGTTATGCCATTCTCAAAACACACTGCATTTATTTTAAGCATCTTTATCACATAACCTTATTCTTATTACATAATTGACATTTTTGGATATTCCACTAGTGCTCAGTCATCATAACAAAGTTAATAAATGAGGCAGAGATCCATTGTTTCTCATGAACTGAGATGTTAATGCAATCTACTGCAAAAGAAGAACAAAGGGAGGAGCTAGACGAGATGAAAGCCAAGAATTTACTTATCTCCAGAAAAAAAGGATCAGAATATTTTTTCATACATTTGCTACATGAGTATTGAACTTAGGACTGAATGTTTTGTGTAAGGAATGGAAAATAATGTTGACTGCATGCAAAGATAATTTTCTAGGTTCCCATTTTTTTACTAAAGTGCAATTTCAGTAAAACTGAAATTCTACTAGCACAGTAGGATGCACTGGCAATTCAAGATTGTGATTCTAAAAGAAAATTACACTGCTGTTAAAGCACAGATCTGCAAATCTCATTTCTTCTGGTTTTGTCAGAATTAGCCACAAAAATAGCTTTATTTGAGTAACATAGTGCTGCATCCTATTGCTTCATAAAGCATCTTGTCACATTACAAGCAGCTACGCAATTTCTCCTTCTGTCTTATTGTCTACATGGATACAAGCACATCAGTTTCAAAGGAGCTACAGCTAAGGTAATTCACAAATTGAGGTATTATCTTTTGTGAACTGAGGACTTAGCAAAAGAACAGACTGTCCCACTATACGCAGGTTTGGACCACATTTAAGGGTAGCATTTAACTTTGTACAAAAAACTACATACCATGTTGTGCACTTTTGATTATTCAAAACTGAAATAATCAGAAAACCACCTAGAGCTAATATGTCTTCCAGGAAGCCTAATGTCTTCTGGTTTAAGATAGACTGTATGTGTGCAAAAGCTGCTGTTGTGACATGTGATTGTAACAGATACGAGTCTCAGTCATCAAATATACAACTACTTTGAAAGCTGAAGTCTTCGATACTGCAAAGTCACAGATTCCTACTTTTCATTAGCAACAGCTGACACTTTCAAAAGAATTGGTAAGATTTGAGCAAGAAGTTTCAAATTAAATTAATATTTGCTTTGAACATTTATTTTCATTGGATACCTCTAAAAGGGGAAAAGGGTGGATTGTGAAATGTAAGCAAAAAATTTTCTATCTGGTAGTAAAATACTGAACATTTATGTAAATATGAATGTAAAACTGCAGTGTACAGAGTACAGCAGCCACACTGGAAAAAAAAAGGAAGCAATCCCTGGCTATTCTCTGCACACTTCACAATGTTAAAGCCATGACATGACATCCTGTCATCTATATCCCATGTACTATTAAAAATCTCAAAGACAGATCAGATGAAGAATTGAGTTATGAAAAGGTGAGAAATTCAGTTTATTTGTATATTATTAAGGATTTAGTTGAGTATTTCTGTATGGAGGGGGAAAAAAAAAACAACACCACATAAATATTGCAAAATATTTTCTATCCTCAAATAAGTATGTCTGTTACAAACATGGTCCCATGTGATTTCATGTTTGGACTTTGTACTAAAGGCATCCAGATGGTGTAGTAAGGGAGTGTTCCAAAAATGTAACTGGCATCCTTGCTGGTGGTGACAGCTTCCAGCGACTTAAAGTTGTAATTTCCTTATTCAACAAACAGAGTGAGTTTTGTGACAACACTGGAGAAAATGAGTGTCTTTAAGAATTTATGACATGGTAATCTTCACCTTTTCCATCCAGCAGAGAATGTTCCCTTTAGAGCTAGAGAGTAGTTGTTATCACACACTGCCCTTTTCTTTACCTTCCTCTTTCATTGGAACTGTTTCTAAATCTCTCTACTCACAGAAAGATATTCCTTCAGTCAGGATAAGGAAAAAAATGGCCATGATTACACTCCTGGGCATATATCCTTCCTTTTATTACATTTCTTCATTTTAACTTCACTAGGGTCATTATTATTGCCTCATAAAATATGGCAATGGTACCATTATTGCTCCTACTCCAGAAATGCTGTAGGTGTTGATAGCACAGAGAATAATGAGGACACAGATTTCAACACACTAAAAGCAATTGGAAATGCTTTCAGGTTAGCTGAGAAGCAAGCATGTAAATTGTTAGACCAGTTGTTGGCCAGTTTCCAGGCTGGCTGCAAATGCTAGAAGGTAACCCATAACCCTGGGGTTTTAACTTGTCCTTGCTAACTGAATTACATGTCCAATAATAGCATCAAATGAGAAGTCTGAAGTCTGACTTCAGTTTTTGGAGAACTTCAGATCCTTTATGTACAGTTTTTGTAAAGCTTATTCACTGTCAGTCTTGTTGCCATGATCAGTATGATTTGCCAGGTTCTGCTTAAAAATATTCTACAATCAATGCTACAAGTAAGTTGTTTGTCTGCAAAAATATCAGATAATAGCTGTTCAATACTCATGCTTATGTGTGACTCATGTCAGTGACATGAGAACATTTTTTACTCTTCTTTACATGATGTTTGACATTAAAAAATGTTGCCTGCTACTCAAAGGTATTAATCAGTTGGCCTGCAAAATGTTCCAAGAAAGAGATTAGTTTGATTTTTTTTATATTCAATGTGATTGTAAGTAACATTTATTAAAAGACAAATAACAAACTTTCTGACCTTCTTTATATTTCATAATGAAAAAAAAGGGCACAGACCCAATTTTCTTCTCTGAGGCACCTTTAAGTAATTGTGTTCGATCAACATATCTTGTTTTCTGAGCTGACTAAATTAGAACTGACTTCCTTCTTATTTCATTAATTGATACTACAATGATTATTTTCCTAACCTTGAATGCCATAATAAGCTTACGGGTTAAAGCCTATCTGGTTTGCCAAGGACAAATTTTAGAGAAGCAACAGAAGAAAAGGAATGCCTGGAAAGAAGGCTCTGATAAAGCATAGTCAGACTGAGTACCAGAGACCTGATGAGATGAGATGAGATCCTGTTATGTCCATCTGATAATTCATGACTGTCTCAACATTTTAAAGATGAGTTTTTCAGAAAATATGGAAATTATATTGCAATTTCACTTGGAGCAAGTCGTGTTATTAAGAAATATAAGCCTATATTTGGTAGATTTTCAGATACTACAGATATTCATATCATAATCATCAAATACCATATATTTTATTCATTCTGCACACTCCACCCACTACTGGTTACTGATACTAAAAAGCAGGGTTAGGAGGGACATATCCTATTCTAGTAGCAGACTTTTATGGTATATACCCCTTTTCTTCAGGAACAGATGGTAATTTGTTTCATTATTCTGTAAGGCACCACAATGTCACAGATCTCTATTGGCAAATCACCATCAGATTTATTACAGGAGGTTCACATTCTTATTCAGATTATATTAGTGCTTTATTCCATGAGTAATTCCATTGAAACTGATTAAACCACACCTTTAATAAAGTGCTAAGTTTGACAATCTGGCCATAATTTCTTCTATCTGCTCTTTCAGCACATTCGATTACAAAGTGTACATAACAAAATTCAGAAAAAATATGCAAAATCAAGAGTCAGAAAGAGTAATAATTAACGGCTTTTTAGGTAGGTGACAGATTAATGTATCGTTTGCAAGAAATAAAAATCACTAGCTGCTCAGTTGACACATACCAAACTATTTTATTTAGTCAAATGTACCTGTTTTGTTTCGAGCCAAATTCATCTGTCAGATTGAATCCTTTGAGAAAGTTAAATATATTGGCAGTGAAATAATGTTCCAATCATGTAATATATGTCAACTCTTTTTATTTAACCAGTGCTATTTGCCACCTTCTGTAGATGTTCTTGCACATTCTAACGTGCACCTGAGTGAAAGCCTTACTCTCACTTCATGTTAGCTTATACAGCTGTACAATAGAGGTATTGCACTCATAGAGGTTCAGTGAATAAGGAAATTAAATCTCGACTATATTCTTTATTTGTATGACTGAAAGAAATCGAACAATACAGGAGATTGAATAAAATTGTCAGATGTTTCAAGGCAACAGTTTTTGAAAAGCAAATGGGAGGAGTTACATATTCACTTGAAAAAAAAATGAAGCAGGTTTGGTTTTTTTCCAGTCACTGTATCAAGTAATTTTTTTCATTCTTACAGAAAAATATTCTTTTAAAATCAATATATTTACCTCCATCACAGGCTGAGATAATCACCTGGAAGGATGAACCTACCCCATAAATATTTATCTTCTGATTTATACTGTTATCTTTAAAGTCCAGTAGTATGAAGATAAAAGCTTTACTGGTATTATTAAAAAAAATTGTAAATCACAAGAGAATATTAAATGCTCCATTTTCATGGATTAGCTAAGATTAATACTTAGTCATGGAAGACAATAAATGTTGTCACATCTATAGGTACATTCATGTTAAAAGATAGGTTCATTGAACCTGTCAACTAACAAGTCTCTGTAAACTGGGCCACTGACAGAATAGGGACTGAAGAAAAGACAAAAAATATTATACATAAGGACAACTTTTCTGAATACTTCTAGGAACATCCTTATTCCACTGGAAGTAAAAAAATGCATCTGCTGAATTTTAGGGCTTTTTGTCTTCCTTCGCTTGAATGAGAAATAACTAGTAGTTTTGGAATTCAAATAGTGCAAAAATTTACCAAAAATCACCAGAACTGGCCTAAGCAGACTTTTTGAATGTATCCCTGTAAGCTGGGATTATCTGTAATACAAATTTCTGGAATCTAAAACCTCCTCACATTTACCAAGTGCATCTTCAACAGTGCTATTTATACACCATTAAGTACTATGTAAGTCACCTGGAAACGATTAGCATAAATGGATTTATTTCCTAAACTGAAACATCATTTAAAATGTCTGTGTCTGATTTTATAGAAACTAGGTAGCTCAAGACATATGCCTCCACAGACTGTGGTTTCAGGTTTGATTTAGTGACTCTCTAATCAAATAACTTACTTTTATGTAGAAGCTGCATCTCAAAGCCTGATACACTCAGTTCCACTTGAAAGCACTCTATCATTCTTCATCACACAGTGTAGAGGCTGGCACGTGTGCCCTAATAAAGTCAATCCCAAACAATCTGGAAGAGCCTTTTAAAAGTAAACTCTTGACTTAAAAACAAGCAAACAAAAACAGAACACCAGTCTTGCCAAGAGTACCAACACCATGACAAAATGCTATCATAACTGTATTTCAGGTATGCAGATAATTTGTTTTTCTAATAAAGAAATCTTCCCTTCTATTTTATTTCTGAGTTATCTTCTGTTTTCCCTTTTATTCCTACATCGACTACAAATCTGACTATTCTTCAGGGTCTAAATAACTTCTAAATCCTAACACTGAGATTTGCCTCTGACAGATTTTTATTTTCTAACTTTTTGCTTCCTTGGAAAACATCTCACTTCCCAAATGAAACAGCTTCCTTGAACACTATAAACCGCATGATCAGTTAGCCCCCAAATGATTTTTCTCATATCTTACCTTTTTATTCTTTCAGTGCTATTTTTCCAGACCTATCTCCAGCCAAAATCTTTAAAACAAGGTAAAATTCAGCTATCAAACCAGAAGAAGAATTTGTGTTCAACATTGTGTATCATTCCTTTCTACTCTTCTTCTGTTACCATTCTATATTGTCTGTTGACATCCTTTAGGTATCACAGGTGATCAGATTCCTTCTGAGAAACTATTAAATGTTTTACTTAGGGTAGAATGTAAGATTTAACATAATCATTTTTATTATAATAGCAAAAAGCTATTAGTGAAAATCATGCAAATGGAGAGTGAAAATATGTATCAGATTTAAAGATGTAAAATATCTACAGAGAAACTTTTAAGAACAAGAGACAGGTTAAATATTTCAAGATCTAAATACAAATTGACTTTAGAAGTACTTGAAATCCTAACCCATGGCTGGATCAAAAGTTTCCAGGTGCATAACTTTTATTACAACCCTAAAAATATTGTTTGTAGTGACAGTGATTCTCTTTCAATCTATCAAAATCCCTATTTCCAATTTTTTGCAGATCAGAGTCCATTGCAGTAGTTCAGTAGACTTCCCAGTTGCACTCTACAAATACTCACATTGCTGCCTAACCTTAGGCACACAGCCTGTGTGACAAAGGCACAAGCCTGTGTTCCAGATACACTCTAATGAGGCTTCTAATTCAGACTCATACAGAGATGTGTTAAATTGGGCAGTCAGGATTTCACCCTTGCTGACAATGGGACTATTTTTCAAACAGATATTCTACAGAACTATGGCAGAATCTGATTTAAAACATACAGTAATTGTAGCAGGTCTAGGACATTCTGTACTGAAACACAATACATGTGCTGAATCTAGCAATTATTTTTTCTTCAGAATACTGTGAATGTTCTGAAAGTTGCATTAAATATTGATCTGTTTCTGAGTATAAGCATCCAATCCTTCCATATTTTTGGGTTTGTTGCTCTGCATTCTTTCAGGAGTTCAGTAGTTTATTTAGAGAGCTATTACTTTTACCAGACCAGGCTTAGGAATACATAGTTCTTCTCAGAAATCAATTTAAAAAAAAAAATGTTCACAACTTATGGATAAATGAACAAACATGCAGTTTATTCTATTATTCTAAACCTTATGAATGAAAAATGTACTTACGATGACAAAACCTCCTTTGACCTATTCCAACAGAAATTTTGATTACTTGCCTTTCTTCAAGCAGGAGGATGCTTTGAAAAATACTCCAAATACTTTAAATGTTCTGCAAGAAACAACATATAGCTGAATAACCAAGGATGACTCAAACTCAATTACTTAC
Source organism: Notiomystis cincta (assembly GCA_013398075.1). Taxonomy (NCBI): domain Eukaryota; kingdom Metazoa; phylum Chordata; class Aves; order Passeriformes; family Notiomystidae; genus Notiomystis; species Notiomystis cincta. The sequence continues at coordinate 83,113 of VZRX01012516.1, forward strand.
TAACATTTTGGTTTAGTCACAATTTTATTGATGGATTGTGTTGATATGTGCTGTGCATTCAGAGAATTTGGGTAAAATGCTTTTTCTGAGAACATTTATGCAAGCCAAAGACTTGGTGTGTTCATATAAAGCAAACACAAAAGATGAATACACAAAATACAAATGAATGAATTTTCAAGGTATTGGAGCAGTCTTACAAGTTTTGCAATTGCTGAATTCTGTCTATATCTACTTAAGTAACAGCTGATTAATACCTCTTTACAAAGTGACTGGAATACACCATATTCCAGCTCTGTATACATTTTAATAATTTCCATTGACACTGTCCAGACAATAAACTTAGGAGCTCCACAAATCTGAGCAATATCTGGAATTAACAGAAGTTAAATATCCACATATGAAAGAGCAAAATGTCGTCAGTTGGATTAGCTCTTTTGCCTGTTTGGGACTAGACCAGCAACCAAAGTATATATTGTGCTCAATCATGTTTTTTCTTGTGGCAAACTAAAACTGACTTAACAGAGTTGATATGAGCAGTACTGATTTAAAAACCCAAACAATCTGATTGCAAAGAATCCGATCACAGCTACAGTGTATTTTTGAAATTGCATTTTAATCTCAAAAGACTTCTGAATGCAAGAAGACTAAATCACTAAATCATCCCTGAAAATGCGTCTGGCAACAGGAAAGCCAAAGTTTCCTGTATTTTTAAAATCACTTGTTATGGTTTTGCTAGAGATGGCAACTAAACCCCTCACTCACTGTCCCCTTCATCCACAAGTGGGATGGGGGAGAGAATCAGAAGGCTAAAAGTAAGAAAATTCATTACTTGACATAAAAATAGCTTAATAATTAAAAATATTTTTTTCTTTTTTAAATAAGAAAAACAGGAAAAAATATCAAAGAGAAGAAAATAAAACCCAAGTGATGGAAATTAAAATAATGTCTTACCACCAACTGACCAATGCCCAGCCAATTCCTGAGCATACCCCACTTCCCAACTTTCCTCACAATTTTATAAGCTGAGCATGAGATCCTTTTGGTCAGCTGGGGTCAGCTGTCCCAAATGTGTCCCCTGCCAGCTTCCCTGCACCCCCAGCCAACCTGCTGGAAGGGTGGTCTGGGGAGCAGAAAGGCCTTGCTGTAAGCTCAGCAGTGACAAAACCAGAGAGTTATCAACCACTGAGTTATCATCTTTTTCAGCAAGACATAGCCCATTCAAATTACTAGGAATAAATTTAACTCTGTCTCAGCCAAAACCAGTACAATACCCTAAGTCTACATTTTACACTGCCTCTCCACTTATGCCAATGCAAGTATTTGTGCAGTCATGAGGTGAAAAAATTATTTTCTCCCTACCCCCATACTCATCGTGTGCTTGATAGAGACAAAAGAAAAATCCTGAAAGGAGAAAAAAAAAATAATATGCAAGTAACTTCCATTTTTGTTATAATAAAAGAAAAAGTGTGCTTTAAAATCTGGAAAACAAGGACCCTGATTTTCCCATCTGACACAAATAAAGTATTTGTCCTCCATCCCACATGTAAGTCATAATTTTCTGAAATACCAGTAGACTCTGGCACTCTCTTCTGCATTTAACATTTAGCAGGCATTAAGCAGTCAGTAGGTACACAGAGCCAAAGGGACCAGAAGACATGGAATGGATCCACAAAAGATTCATCTGGTACTGCAGGAGAACTCATCCAGCTACATACTCTCCTTGGTAGCCCTTAACTAAAGGAGCTAAAAGTTCTTTACAATGGAGAACTGACAAGGGTCTTGATGCACTTCTGATTGTATAAACTACAGCTTTTCAAAGAGATTATTCCTTTGGACAAAAATCTGCTGTAGACAGACACAGCTGCCTACACCATTTTTTTTAGAGTTAACACAGGCGTACACTGCCCCATAGAGCTTTAATCCAGAGGACTGTGACAGTCACAAAGACATCAAATTGGAGACCATGCTTTTTGTTATGGAGGCATTCCCAAGAGAATCCCAGAACGAAACAAATTTTAAAGAACTAATATTCACTACCTGTGTATTATAGAGCTTTATTTTTTTGAACTATATGTAGCCATAGCATTTAACCTCAACCACAATGTAAGGTCAAGGTTTTATATTAATCTCAGAGACTTTTAAAATACATGAAACAAGACCAAAAAAACCTGATACAATAATACACTACATGAAACTTCTATGGCTTTTTGTTTTAATTGAAAAAAATGAGGCACTGATCATAATGAACAACAGACTACCCTCTAATCTTAACCTCCAATATCTCTTTGCTTATTAAAACTTCACTAGCATACCTGTTTCTATTAAAGTTCAAAATATTTTCGAAAATTTGCCAAGTGTAGGCTTTTTGCAATGAAAGCATGAAACGTTAGGCTGCTTAAAACAAACATTTATTGTAAGTAATGTTTATTCTATACAGCCAGTACACATTTGGCATTCTGTAAAGGAAATTCCTTTTTTATTTTTTAATTGAATGTGTCAATAATTGTTCTCAGTTTTGTCTCAGTTTCTCTAAGAAAAGAGTGTAGTTTGAGAGGACTTACAAACAAACAGCTTTTGGAAAACATTTATACTTTATTGAGCCCACCAATTCTACTGTGCCTGTATATTAATAACTATATCTAGCTTCCAAATAACTACATCAAAATTCATAATATATTTCGAGGTACACAGAAAGAAATCAATGAGAGCTCGTGACCCGAATTCCTTCTGATAAGTATTATCAAGAAACTACGGTTCATCTCCTGGCAGTTTTCTAATACTTTCCACAGCGCTTTGCAGAACCAAGTAGGCTGAACCTATAGGATGGATCATGAGCTCTAGGGAGAACTCCCCATAGATGGAGGCCAGACGTAGTGCTTTTAATCTTCAACATTTGTTTCATCTATACTGTATCACCAGCTATGAATACTGCAGAATAACATTCGCTGCTCTGTGCTTTGAGCTTTTGGGGTGGCACAGTGATACCGAGTACAGCTGGGCCTCAGCTCTTTCCTTTTAGACAAATATTCCACAGTGAAAGGTACACATACACAACACAACACGGCAAAATATTTATGCACTTTTAAATATTTTTTTAAGGATATAAACAAAGGCAATTTGCTTTGTACATACTTTACTGGTGGTGAGGGCACGGCTGAGCCCCTCAGCCGTGGGCGGGGGGGAGAGAGAGAGAGAGAGAGACAGAGAGAGAGACAGAGAGAGAGACAGAGACAGAGACAGAGACAGAGACAGAGACAGAGACAGAGACAGAGACAGAGACAGAGACAGAGAGTCAGACAGAGCGCCCCGGGGGAAAGCCTGAGCAAGGAGGGCAAAATGCTGCCCGGCAGCCAGGGCTGAGCCAGGGCAACCGTGCCAGAAGCAGCCCTGCCAGCCCCGAGGGGACAGCGGCAGCAGGGACCGAGGGAGGAGAGAGAGAGAGACCCGGCAGGGATGGCCCTGCGGCCAGGGAGAGACCTCGGTGGGGCAGAGGTTTCCCTGCGGACCCTGGGAATGTTCCAGGCTGGAGCAGTGAAATGTGCGAGCAGGAAGGATCGGCAGGCTGACCGCAGTCCCACCATTCCCCATCCCATTGCACAACCTCGGCAGTGGGGAATGGAATAATGAAGGTGAGTCTAGGAAGAAGGCAGCATGGAGGGAAGATTTTTCACTCTTTTCTCACTGTCCAGCTCTGTTTTTAACTAGGAAAAAAAAATTAATTTTCTCAAAGTTTTCACTTTGTCCATGATGGTAGTTGTCTTTACCTTGCCCCTTAAACTACCATCTTATTTCCTCCCCATATTGTGTAAGAATGAAAGTGAGAGAGCAGCTGCCTGGATGGGATCTGTCATCTGTCCATGGCCTACCCCACACAATTTTATAGAACTTTGGTTAGTATGAATTCTTCATTAAAACATTTGCTTGCAAGATGGTCTGGGTGGGAATATGAGTATCCAGGGTCAATCCCCCCACACTTACTTACAACCCTGAGCACATACTGATTTTTTTCCAAGACTAAGATGGAAAGACGAGTCAGATCCAGTTTGTGGATGCTCAGCAGAATCTCCTCAGAGAATTATACAAGGGCCTGAAGTCCGCAGAACAAGTATAATTCTTAGAAAGATCTTTAAGTAAGATCTTTCTTATTTATAATAGGACTCAGGAGAGTTTGCTTGTTATATTTGTAATACTGCTGGGAACAATACTCAAATATACCAAAAGCATTTGCAAATTAAACACAGTAAAACCACTGGATATGAAGACTATATCATTACATAGGTAAATCTGTACTTGTGTGGTATTTGCAAACTTTCAGGTATAGTGTAGTTGGATGTTTTCAAGTGAGTTCTCAGTGAAAAAACGTTTTCTGTGCTAGTACATCTTGTTTATTGCTAAGCCTTAGTGTCACAGAACTTGTAGCATAAAATGAACATCTGTGTAGTGAAGTAATGCTGAACTGTGCAAGGCAAAAAGAGCCTACATAGGCTATAAAGATGATGATGAAATTGTCCTTCCCTATAATGGGAACTAAATATGTTGAATTTTCCTGTCACTTTTCTGTGGATCATATCAATTTCCTTTAGATGTGATTTTGTTATCCCACCTAGGTCAACTGTACGACTTCCATTTTTGAAAGATATTGCTGTTCAAGTTCATCAGCAAATCTGTTGGAAATCTAAGCACAAGACTGTTTCTGTCCAGTTCTTATTCCATCACTCTCCAAAACAGACTGAAATCATAAATACGAAGGCTTTTTCCTAAGAAGCATTAACTTGCTACATAAAGAAGATAATTATAATAATTGAATATGGTGACATAATTATCAAATGACAAAATCTCTCAGCTAAAGCTGAGGGATGCTTCCTCTGACTCCTAGTCTTCTGCAGACAATACATTCATGAATCAGGAAGAACCATAGACTTATAAAGTGGTTGGGTTTCAAAGAGACCTTAAAAATCATCTACTTCCATCCCCGCCGCCACAGACAGGGAACTTTCCAATAGATCAGATTACTCAAAGCCTCACTCAACTTGTCCGTGAACACTTCTAGGGATGAGACATCTACAACTTCTCTGGATAATCTTTCCAGTGTCTCACCACCCTCACAGTAAAGAATTTCTTCCTCAATAGCACTGTCCATGTCCCTGAGGGAACACCAATTGCCACTGGTATCCACCCATGCATCAGGCAGCTAACTGCAAATTTTTAGGTTTAATCATCCAGTCAATTCCTTATCCACATGCGATGCAGCCATCAAATCCTTGTCTCTGGTTTAGAGACAAGGAAGTCTCAGTTGATCTAGTCTTTTTGGATTTCAGTAAAGCCTTCCATGCTGTCTCTCACAGGATCTTTCTGGACCAAATGCCCAGCACACAGCTGGGTAAACACATCACACAGTGGGTGAGGAACTGGCTCAAGGGCTGGGCACAAAGGATTATACTGAATGGAGTGACACCAGATCTGTCACTAATGGGATTCTGTAGGGGTCTATTCTCAGCCCTGTGCTCTTCAACATCTTCATAAATGACTTGGACACAGGAGCTGTTGACTCCCTTGAGGGCAGGGAGGCCCTGCAGAATCATGAGGACAAGCAAGAGGGCTGGGCGGTCAACAACCATATGAAGTGGTGATACCAACTGGCCTGTAGCTCTCTTGGAATTAACATCTGACCTTAATATCTTTGAGAGAAAAAAGGAAATTAATATCAGGCCACTTCTCAAGGATCTATATGCTTGTCTTAGCAGATATATATCTCAAATCACACATTTTAATACTAGTTCAAAGTTCAAAATACTAGGCCAAAATAGTACAAGCTTTATAATAGTAATGTCATCTGAAACAACATGTGTGATGACATTTTACTCAAACATAAGAAATCTCATACTGCTTTAAATCTATTTTCATGTGTTTATGCAACTCATCTCAATGCCAAAGGCAGGTGGGATACTAATGGACAGCTAAGGAATCACTGATTTCTGAAAGTAGCTTCTTCATTTTTTCCCTGGCAATGGAATTCTTAATCTTAGGTATTTCAGAAGCATCTTACTGTAAATTTAAAGCTGGGTAAACTGCAAAAATTGCAGTTCCTGAAAATATTTTGTTGAGTTCAGTGGTACACTAAATATACAGTCTCTCCTTACACCCATTAAAAACAAACAAATCCAACCCAAACCCAGAAAACAACCGTCTTGTTCATTATTTAATATCAATGATGTTTTCCCACTGTTCATAGAAATGGAGGAATAATTTAAAAGCAACCTAAAAATGCTCGGTTAGACTTTATGCCATATGGAAGGAAGAAGCATGCAATTGGTGAGATATAGTTAGTTCTTTAAGGTACTTTTTGTTTCCTAAACTGAAGAAAAAAAACCCCAAAACAACAGATTTTAGTTTATGAGACAAAAATATAATTCTCTTCACTAGATTTTATCAGAAGGTTGTACAAATTAGTATCTTGTATGAAGAAATACGTTAGAAGTTATTTTCTCCCCACACTTCTATTCTGCTATTTTAAGTAGGGAAATTTTTATGCTGTTACCTCTTCAACTATATCTTGAATAAATTCAAAATGATTTGACAAATCTATATGACCAAGCTTGTTGCTCTGAAATATTAAAAAATAATTTGGTTGCCTCTTATGGATAGTTGCTTTTGATTTTTAAAGACTCTCTTTCTTATCCAGTAGCTCTGAAAGGATATAGAAGGCTTTTTTACTGTCATTTATGCAATTTCATGCTCAAGGCTAGCTTATAACCAAGAGATATTGGCCAGACTGTTCACAGGAAAGCTTTCTCTGAAAAACTGGTTAATGCTCTGCATCATCTTGTAGAATGATGCCATTTAACCTTATTTTGACACCCAGATGAAGAAAATGAAGTCTCTTCTTAATAGTCTATGAATAAGTTAATACCCCTAGGACACAATAATCCCTGCATCAAGGAAAATAGAAGGATCAAATCTTTGTTAAAATTCAGAAGAAGATATTAGTGAATGTGCATTACATGAAAATATCTGTTTCAGCAAAAGTAATAATTGAAGTAAATTTTCTGAGTGTGTTATAATAAGTAACCTTCAGCAGCTTTTTCTAGCTATTGAAGACAAGCTTTCAGAGGAGTGATGTTCGACACATGAAACTTTGATGTGTCAGCTGTTTAAAAGACAATACTGATAACAATTTCATTGCTCTTTTAACTAGTCCCCATATTTCTATTATGTGCTTCCTCTGAAATTTAAAAGTAAAAAGAGGGGAAATGAAGTTGATAGTAAGGAAGCAATGGCACAGATGTTAGAACAGTACTAATTTATAACATCCATAAAATGAAATTCTTGGTTCCAGTAAGATGACTCACATTTTGCTCTTTAAATAACATCATACTTAACCTTTTAACTACAAAAGTTTGATTCATCTGAAGATTTTTGATTCTTTATAACTTTGTAGTTATAATGAGGTGTAAAATGGATTGTATGTCAAAATTTGACTCAGATCATATATTATCTTTCACATCATAGAGAGAACAGAAATGAAGTTTCTATGTAGAATAAAAACAAATGCATATAAATGTCAGAACTCAGTGAAAAGAGAGCAATCTAAGACAAAAATGGTAGGTATATATATATTCTTTTTTTCTGTACTCCCTGAAAGCCACTCTGAAGGGTCAACTGAAAAAAAAAATCCAACTGAGATTAACAACTCACTTATAGCACCAAATAGTAAAACATTGTTTTGAAAAGTGAAATTATTTACCTCTCTGAAAGCATCTTACAACAACACAAACTAACAAACTGATGGTCCTGTCTATCATCAAGTCAAATATTTTTCTTATTTTTACTACTTTTAAACTCTTCTTTTGTTTTGGGGGAAATATACAGCCCACAGAATAGCTTTAACTGAGGCTGGTTTCTTTCCACATTTCAGGCACATCTTATGTTCTAAAGCAAAATTTCAGTTTGTTACTAATACATGAACAACAGACGCTGTTACAAGTGTTTCTAGGCATTAAAGATTTTTTTTATCACAGCTTGATTTATTGAGCTACAAGATAGAAATAGGATGCTAAAATTCTAGGCTATGTGATCACTTCCTTTATTCCATTATTCATAAAATCTTTATTTTTCATGTGATGTTTCAACAGTTCTTAATTTGGCTTTGCATTTTAGAAAGCATATAAACCAACGGTGCATAGCAAGAAGAAAATAATGGCCCAATGTTCATGGCTGGCAAACAGTATCAATGATCTGTGATAAATTAAATTTTAAAACATGTTTATAAAGGAGGAAGAGTATTCTGTTGAATTTGTTTATGACTGGTGAGGAATTAAGGGAAATATAGCTTTCAAATTCAGACATGGGTTTTGATTACTCTTATTTACTTACAGCACAAAATTTTAGTTCTGAGATGAAAAAGCAGGTTTTTCTGGAAAGCAGATGAAGAGCTTCTGGAATTAATGCAACATAAATGTCTGTTTTCTCCAGACTACTAATCAACTGATTTTCACATTAAACTCCAATGTCATTCTAAGGCATGTTGAATTTTATTCCAGAGAAATTATTTTACAGTCAGCAAATCTATAGAGTGACACGGTACACAAAATACAGGCAAGTGATCAGGGTATTTCAGACAAAGTACTCCATTTCTGCAGATTTAAGGTGGTTTTCTTGTTTACTGGACAGATATGTTAAAGGAACTCTTGATTGGAGTGGTTGTATCTCTCAGTCAGTCTGCTTAGTTTTCATTTTGAATTCTGCCACAGCCTGCTTGCTTGCAATGTGACTCTTAGCTCAAATGCATTCCATGAAGTAAAATGCCTGAAAATGGTGCCTAGGTAAGAGCTTAGACCTGCATGACATCTGTAAATTGAGAGCCCTGGTGGCCAAACCTGTATGTATGCTAATAGAACTACTGACACCCTGATGCAACCAAAATCTGCTTCTGCCTTTTACTTCCAGCAGTTTGAGTTTTAATTCATGCCTGCATAGTTCACACCTTAAATACCTCCAATAGGTCTCTCAAATTCTGTCCCTGTACCCCTTTACAGCTCAATTAAGTTCACATTGTAACACCTACAAAATTTAAAATCTCTATGAATTCACAAGCACTCGAATTTAAAGATGTAATTTTAGATAAATAAAGGAAGTAACCTGCTAACTGAATGGTAGATTGCCACCCCATTGCTCTTCTATCCTCCATTCAATTTAACTTCTCTAAGTTGTTTCTGATTTTATATTCTTATCATGCTGCTTCTTACACATCTCCTTCCCTGGATTAAAAAATATAAACACTACCTCACCCACTGCTCATCATATTCATAGCGAGTCTTTCAGAGCAATTTGAGAGACCTCTGAGACGAGATACCCTATATTGCTTCTCATGTAAATAACACAGTTACAGGCTTCATGTCCTTATTAATCACTTAGGTTTTTACTTTTGAATTGAAATTGCTCATTGATCAACCTATAGTGAGTTTTCCGCTTTAGTAACCAGATCACTTTCAGGAGTGGGTGCATTTAATTTTGAAATCTGTAGCAGTTGTGTAGTTACAGGGTGTCATCCCCTCCTACAACTGCATTGCCTTCATAAACACTTAATTTCCTTCAGTATCATAGTACATATTGACTTAATTTACTCCCTCAGCTTCCTTTTAATTTTTTTCTGGTTAATAACCTTCTTTACTATCACTTGCAAACTTTGCTCTCTCCCTGTTTATTCCATGTTCCTGATTAATGAACTAAACATAAATCAAAACTTTGTTAAGCTGCTGTCATGGTATAAGCTGCTATTGAGTTGTAGGCTTATGTTTTTGCACATGATAGAAATTGGAAATGCATCCCATCTTGTTCCTAATCTCCATGTTTTTTTCAAATTTTGACAGTCTTTTTTAAAAATATATTGCATTGTGAATGTTGTTCAAAGGCTTCATGGGAGAAGAATCATATAATATTAACGCTTTAATTTTGTATTAAAAAATCTATCTCATACATATGCAGAGGTGAACAAATATAACAGGAACCAGTTAAAAGACAACTCACTTTACCAAACCTGATATGTGAAAATATAGATAAGTACCAACAAGTCAAATGTGTCTTAGTAAGATTTAACCAAATGACAGCTTAAAAACCCAAAACACTGAACATTACTTCATTCTTCATGACCCTGCAAATTCTATAGAAATTCAAAGTAACTTAACAGGAGTGAAAAATCTTTTTATACTTTAGTGAAAGAATTTTTATTGTGATAAAACAGATTGACCAATCTCTCAACCACTGGGCAATTGCATCAAACAGAAAACCCAGTAAAAATCCCAGCCCAAACTGAAAATATTCACTGTGAAATTCAGGATAAATCACACCTACTTAGAGAAATGTACTGTAGACATGCTGAATCTGTCAAGATTTTTACAGTAAGCCAAATCAAAATTGTTTAAGCTGATGGATGACAGATATTTGAATATTGCATAATGATGCTGACTTTCATGTTGACATCTAAGCAAGAAAACTGATTGCAGGTATTATTGTCCAAAAAAGTCTGTTATCATGGTTCAAATAAACCCAAATCTTTGCCTCACAGCATTTCTAACTTTTGGCTATCCTTTTATCTTATGTTTACTATCTACAGGAACAACAAATACAACGAATTCACTGAAAGGAGATTCATTTCAGAGAAGCCCATATCTTCAATGAATATATTCCTCATTGTTTCTATACTCCTGTGCAATTGCCAGAAGTAATTGCCACAAATGTTGCAGTCATTCTCTCACTATAACATGATATTGAAAGACCATACAGATATGCATCTATTTGTGGATAATGGGATTCATGTATGTCATACTTTGCAAAGTAAATGAACCAAGAAAAAGATGCAAGTGAAAAAGTCCCAAACTATTAATTCAGAAGCAAGACAGCAACTGTTACATATCTTAGATTTAAGTACAGAAGTTTCAGATCAGACTGTGTCAAGATTACAAGTTATTTTGGGTTTAAAAGCCATTTTAATGTTCACTTTGCATATATTTGTATTAATTTAAAAATAAAATTACACTCTACCCATGTTTTCAGCTTTCTTTAATCCTCCTTGGTTTTGCTTATCAACAACTATCATCTTCGATCATTCAGCTATGTGATGTTTGCTGTCAGGTATAGTCTTTCCTTCCAAAGGAAGAACATGAAGGCTCAGAGAATGAGCAGAAGCTTAATGTCATCAATTATATGTGACATATAAAAAGCCAAAAGGTGAGAAGTAATACTGTGGGGGATTTTCAGTGTAGCCAAACCTGAAGGCCTGGCTAGGGCATTCTGAGCTGAGTATTGGATTTGACTGATAAATTTTGATCTTGTTAGGAGATGTTGGTATGCACAGACATGTCTTCTCTCTTTTTTGTTTAATACTTTTTAAAAATAATGACATGATACTAATAAAATACTAATAAAACTTCTGATTAAACAATAATTCCTAGTTTTCAGCAGAAAAAAACCCACCACCCTGAACTTTAAATACACTTTGTGAGATAGATAAGATACAAGCCTGCAAAAAGGTAAGAAGTGTTTGGATTTTCTTAAAGGGACAAAGTAGTCTCTTAAATTCAAGTTAATTAATTGAATAAAGATCACAGAGAAACTTCAATCAGAAGTGCACCCAAGCATGTTTTGTTCTAAAGAATGCACCTCTTATGCTTTTCAGCACAGTTTGAGTTAGTTTGCTGAAAATCTGGTAATCTCCATGCCAGATCTGATGGCCCATCTGTTGAAGATTTTGTTCAACACCAAGTGCTCATAAATGTTTCAAAGGAAAACAAAGAACTTCCCTGTGCTTGGTAAACAAGAAGATAAAATTAGTTTGTGACTAAAGTTATAATAAAAGTTCCCTAGCATGACATTAATCAAAATTTAGGTGTCAGCAAAGGTAGGAAGAAGTCTTTATCATCATGTTAGCTAAGTGGCAGGAAAACCTGCCTGGAAATGTAATTCAACCACACAGGAAATCTCTTCTTTATACTTGGAAACATGAAGATTTTATCTCCTCTTCCTGAGGGGATTTATCTTATCTAAGGGCCTACCCTCAGTAATATAAAGAATTAATCCTTTAATGCTACAGACTTTGCATTAGTCATAGCTTGTAGCAACGAGTGCTAGAAAATAATTAGTATTGTGTAAAGAAATTAAATATTTAGCTTTTTTTATTAATTGCTTTCTATTTCATTAGTACCCTTGTAAATGTATTTTGCAATATTTAGCAAGAATTCTAATGCCTAAGCTATCCTTTATTTAACAGCTCTCATTTTCAAAAAGCCCTACTAATTACTGATATTCATAAGACTTTTAAAAAATGGAATTGGAGAGTCCATATAAATACTTAAGCATTTCCTTTAGCATACATAATTCTCATTGTCTCTGGGCTGTTTTACTGTAGGAACATTTTACCACATGACAAGGGGCAAATTCTTTGTTTTCTCCTATCTGGGAAGTGTATTTAATGTCCAAATACAGAACAGCTGGAGAGTAACCATGGCTCAACATTTTGAAACAGTTCATTCACAAGATCTGTAGTTGAAGTACGGTGCTCAAAACAGAATGTAAGAAAACTGATTGTCTGGTATTGGGATTCATCTCCTTTTCAGTATTTCAGTATCTCCTCTGTATGAGTCTGCATCTGGGAGAGCTGCTTCAGTTCCCCCATCAATAAAATGAAACTCGTAATTTTAGGGTATGAATCTTATAACTTCTTCCAAATATTTTCTTTAGATTAAGATCAATCGTGTACTTTGAGCATCTCTTTCTTTTCACAGATTATAAAGTTTAGCTGCACAGTTCTGAAGTGAACAATTGATCCAGTGCACCTGTCAACTTAAAGCTACCTCACAAGTTAAAGCTGCATGTATGTGCATAGCTGAAACCAGGACAGGTATAAAAGCTATTTTTATTGCAATCTCATCTGTACAAACATCTTACAAAATTACATCAAAGCAATATAGGCTCATTTCTAGTGAAGGATGTATCCATGTTCACAATACCTGCAAATTACACAATTAAATTTCTGAACAGCCTTTTATAGTGGATTGACTTTGGCTCAATGCCGGGCACCCACCAAAGCCTCTAACTCACTCTCCTTTCCCAGCTGGACAGAGAGGACAAAATTTAATGATGGGTTCATGGGTTGAGATAAGGACCAGGAGAGATTGCTCATCAAATTCCATCGCAGGCAAAATGGGCTCAACTTAGACATATGCGTTTAATTTATTAAACTAACAAAATCAGAGCAGGGTGATTGATGAGCGACCTTAAAAATATCTTCTCCCCACCCCTCCCTCCTTCCCAGTCCTATCTCCTACCCCAGCAGAGCAAGGAGACAGGGGATGGGGTTAATGATCAGTTCATCACTGGAGGTTTTCTGCTGCTCGGGGAGGGGAGTCCTTCCCCTACTACACGGTGGGGTCCCTCCCACAGGAGACAGTTCTCCATGAACTTCTCTTATGTGGCTCTGCCTCAAGAGCAGCAGCTCCCTGCAAACTGCTGCAATGTGAGTCCCTCCCACGGGCACACAGCCCTCCCAAAACTGCAGCGGTGTAGGGCTCTCCTTCCATGGGGTGCAGCCCTCCAAGAACAGGCTGCTCCAGCCTGGAAGCAAGGCCCTCTCTCCATGAGTCTCCTGTGGGCTCACAGCCTTCTGTCAGGCATCCACTTGCTCTGGCATGGAGCTTCTCTACGGGCTGCAGGTGGATCTCTACATCCCCAAACACTTCCATGGGCACGGCTGCTTTGCCATTTTGGACTGTACCCCAGGCTGCAGAGGAATCTCATCTCTGGCTCCTGGAGCACCACCTCCCCCTCCTTCTCCAATGACCTGGGTGTCTGCAGAGTTCTTCTCCTTACATGTTCTCACTCAGGTCTTCTCTGGCCATAATTAAAACTGCACAAGTTTTCGTTTTGATGTCTTCTTAAATATGTTACCACAGAGATGTTGCCACCATTCCTAATTGGCCCAGCCTTGGCCAGGTGCACATCCATCTTTGGAGCCATCAGGGATTGGATCTGCAGGACATGGAAGAAGCCTCTAGTAGCTTGTCACAGAAGCCACCCCTGTAGCTCCCCCCACCGCTACCAAAACCAGGCCAGGCAAAACACCTGTATTCATCCTTGCTCATTTTTAAACAGTAGAAGAAGTCAGTTATAAAATTCTGACACTTAAAATTTATAAAATTATATCAGCACTGACAGAAGTTGATGACTCTTACATGATTCATCCTGTTACAAGATGCTTTCTCAATGCAGAGCTCAGAACAGAAGCATATTGTATATGTCACTTCGAGTCCTCCTTCAGCCAGGCTTAATTGATGTCTGCAGAACCGCACAGCACCTTAAAATCACTACAGGAGCTGATGCCTCTGATGCCAGTGTCTGATACCTACAGCTTCCATAACACAATGGCTTTAAAGTACTGCTGTGGATTTTGATAATGCACAGAACAAAGGGATTGATAGTCTGAAGGAGAGTAAAATTCAGTGGTTTTCTTAATATCCTCATAGTATAAAATATGATGGGCTGTAGGAGCTGTGAGTTGATGTAATAAACACCATGCAGTAGGAAAACAAGAAAATCCAGCTAGGCTCCATATTACAATGCCCATGACCAATATCTTGACAAAAACTATCACTAATAGTATTCTCTGAGCTGAAGGGGAATAAACTAATAAGCTTATTATATCAGAAAAAAAAAATTGTGAAGGCTGAGTATCTGTATGCAATAATGAACATTCTTTAACTGGAAATAAAGGAAGTACCAACTGTTGCACTGAAAACTGGTGAGATTCACTCTTGATTTACTAACAGCTGGAATCTCTAATTATCTTAATATAATGAGGTGCTTTAATCTTCACTGAAGTATATTTCAAAAATCTATCCAATGATTTTTTTCATCAGAAAAATGCACTTAAACGTAATCTGTCAACAGTGTGTGCAGTCCAATTAAATTCTGTTCTTGGCTCCAGCAGCTTGCTTTCACCTGTTGAGGTTACCTAAATATTCCTGCACTGCAAATTTAATTTAGGGTGCAGTTAAAAAAAATGCCATTTATTTTACAAGTTTTATTTAAAGATGTGGGGTTTTTTTAAAAGAAAATCCGTAACAAAAAACAAAAAAAATCCCTCTAACCAAAAATCCTACATAGCAAGCACACAATTTAGCATTTGTATTTTTCCATTGGGTTACTGCAATTGCACACATAAAAGACAGGAAAGGCTTCTGAAAAGCCATTTTCAAGACAAACAATAGGCATCTTAAGGATACCCAAGCTCCTCATTTTTAGGGTATGCATTCTGCAATGATATCCCCTATTAAGACTGCAATAATAGTCTGTATACTTACAATTGTCATACTGGAGAGTTTTTCTTGAAAATCCTTCAGAAGGATTTTTAAAGGAAGTAGACTTTTCTCAAAAATTAGTGGGTTTGTATAATAATAGGTCCAAACAGAACTTGGTATTTCCATTTAAGAAATAAGCAGAAACATAAACTACATTGGGAAAAAACCCAGAACCAAACCCAAGATGGAATCCAGAAGGAGAAATAGGTTTAAGTTCTAATATTCTTCATGTCTGAAAATTTGGAGGTCATAACCCCAAATCTTTGAAATGCATTATGAAACGATGAAAGAGCTGAATATTCCTCTTAGTTTATTTGCTCTAGATTTAAATATCCTTATTACATTTTTTCAGCTCATTTTGAAGTTATCTTTACTTTAGTTGTCAACATTTAGGACTTTTTTTTTAAAAACCAATATTGTTATAAAGCAGAAGTGGCTAAACAAGCTTTGGGAGATGTTTTATAAAACTGTTTGAAAAGTGAGTTGGGGTATATATGAGTCAATCCTATCTTCATCTTTGCTAATTCATTCAGAAGACTTTTAACAGCAGGAGGCTGGGAGGTCTTCTTAAAAAAATCCATTCTCAAACAGACTATGTAAATCCAGATGCTGATTAATTAATATAGTTTTTATTTAACTGGTTTAATACTGATGTCAGGCTGATAGATCTGTACTTCACTACATTTTTCTAAAACTTTTTTTTTGTTTAAGTAAGTGCTACATTTTCTACCCCAGCTTGGTAGCAAGGAAACGGATAAACTTCTGCTTAAAAATACTATTAGTAATTTATGTGCTCTATCCCTAAGTCCTGTTAGAAAGTAAATGCCATTCCAGTCCTGCTGACTTGTGAGTGTTCATGCTATCAACTTGTTCCATATCCTCCTCAATTTCAGACTTATCCTCTGCTGAGCCATCAGCTATGATGAGTTCCAGCACGTGAATTTCTGTCATTCTTTCGTAGTGTAACCTCTTGAAAAATTTTAGCTTTTCTGTACAGGTCTTGCCTTCTCTAAGCACTCTTTAACAACCTGATCAGCAACTAGATGAGCAGACCTGCTAAATGTTTGGATTTTGTTTTTTTTTTTTTTCCTGCTAGAAGAAATTATTGGTGTTTATGTTGATTCCTATGTCAATTGCTTTTCTAAGTCTTTTGGATTAATTTAATTTTAATTTTTTTTGCCAAGGTTCCACATATTTTCTGCTTTCTTTGTGGAAAAAAGCTGTCTTCAGCTTTTTAGACATAGTTTCTTATGTCTAATGATTTTTGTTATCTTTTGGCTAAACCACCTTTTTTTTGTATTCATTAGTGATGCACTTATTGGAAGGTATCCTTCAGTAATGGCCCTATAAGGATTTAATTACCTTAGCTTTGCTCTTCAGTTTCTTCCTTAAAAGTTTCTTTATTTTTACACAGAATACTTTTGAATGGACCTACTGGCTTTTGTAAATCCTGTGAGGATGCTAAATATGATGACAATCATTGTTAAACAGTTATTTCTCAGTAAAATCTTTACCCAGATCCTGAACTCTGCTTGGCACTAAATCACAGATCACATCTCCTCTTGCAGCCTCCCTGTGCAGCTGTTGAAATGAAAGAAATATGAAAGAAATAATCAGCACATTTAAAACTTTTTCCACTGTGTTGCATCCTGGTATTATGTGTGGCCCATGTACACAGCAGAGGAAGAGCAAAGAGGAGAAAATGAAGTTTCCCGCCATGCTTTAATTTCTCTTTCTGCCTCTTTATGTATCTTGGCATGTGGTGATAAATGACTGTCTGAAGACTCACTGCATGCAGATTCTGCATTACTACCTAGGATGGTTATTTTATTTGGTTTGATTCTAGCTGTCTTTAACTTACACTACTAATTTGTGACCAATATGGCTTACCATGAATTTTTTTGTATTTCAGTGTGCAAATGCCAGACTACCCTCCTTCCACAAGTCTGCTGTCGAGTAGTATGTCAGAGACATCATGTATGGCCAGATATTTCAGTTTCTTCATCTTGTTTTTTGTTGTACTCCTCTCTGAAAATTGGGTGACACACAAAGTAAATGTTAAAAAGGCTAAACTAGATTGTTTTCATATATTGGATATGGCAAGGGTACTGCCTAGGAGATGTGACATAATGTTAATGATGAAGTTGTGGTTTTAAATATCAAGAATGACAATTCCGGTTAGCTTTTGAACTGTAATACTTGGGAAAAAAACAAACCATGAAACCTGGAAATAGACACTTTATTATTAATGTCTTTTTCTCTTTTATGATTCCTTTACTTTTTACTTTAGGGTTATTTTTGTGGATGACAGTCATCAGCTGTTACTTCTACAAATAACAGTCTGTCATGGTCTTTTTCTTTGCATTTCTTACATGCCTCTAATACATTTTCCAGACAACTGAACGCTTGAACAGCAGAAGCCTTTTCTGCCCTGTAAAGTGAAAGGATTTTGGTTTCAAGAAATGCAAAAACTCATTCACAATTATCAGTAATTTTGTTTTAGGGAAAGACGTGCAGGACATGGCACAACTGGGCAAGAAGGTGAAATAGTTCAGCTGATAAATTGTTACTATGTGAGTGAAAGAGTGACAAAAGTAACATTAATTTATATTTTTAGCTCTAATGATATATCCCTAAAGTCTATACTCTGTTTTGGATTTCTGTGCTAGTTAGAGTGAAATTTACATTTCAGGAAATAGGAATCTTGTAAATCAAAGCACTGAGGAGGAAAAAAATTATGAATTTTAAGTTTGAAGTTACAGCTATTCAAATTTTCCCCTTTGAATACATTTTTTGAGGGAGGTACTAGACCACTGTACCATCCTGTGACATACATCAATACTAAATGTGGAGTGACATTTTACAGCAGTAGTAACACAGGGCTAATCACCATGCCAGCCATTTACTTGTTCTTAATAAATGGTGTTGATTCCTTTTGGTGATGCTTCATGGTGAAATATAAGCCAGAGGAGCAGGGAAAGAGTTCTGATGCCTTCCTGCATCTATTCAGAGACCTGAATTAGTCACACATCAAAGACAGACTTTTCATCATTGCCACTGATATCTGAACTGACCACACTCTAGCTTCTCAAAATTTCAGCTTAAAGGTTTATTCCAAGTATATGGTAATTGTGATGTTCAAAAAATTATGTATCTGAACAGGGCTTGTCATGTCATATGTTTGCCCAAGTTATCAGAAGTTTGCCCAAGTTATTTTACTGCATAAAGGAACCTCCTGATAAGGAAGGATTTGGAATATGGACAAAATTACATCAGTATATTCTAATTAAAATGCCACTTTCAGCAAATGAAATCACGTTTATATCTATTTCTACAATTATTTCTACAAGAACCTTCAGCAGATGGACAATGCCTCCAAAAACATGGCTTAAAAACTTTCCTCTGCATTTTGTTTCTTCTATTTTCCAGAAAACTGTCCTGGAAGTCTTCTTAACATAATTTTCCTAACATATGTACTAAGACAACAGCTTCCTAAATATGACCTTAAATTGTTATCAGCCTGGAAAATCTTTTTTGTTATTTAAGTTTTGGAGATTACACTGCACTTGTGAAAATTTGAACCATTTCATATACAGCTCATCTCCCAGGCAGACTACACAAAAAGGAACTATACATGCATATAATGAATAAATGAATCATTGATGTTTTGCTTCAGCATATAGTATAGTGAGCAAACCATTTCCCTTATTTTCCTTCTCTTCCACCTGAAAGCATTAAACACCTGTAATGCTCTCAGTGTGTGGACAAATACCACCACACACAACTCAGTTATTCTATTAGCTTTCCTCAGCAATTTCAAATTGTTGTTTAAATCATCTGACTTTCTTTTGTGACGTTCATCTGGAAAACTTATTTTCATAAAGGCAATAACTTTTTATCGTTGATTTGATAGAAATTTTGCTTCTATTACTATCTATTAGAGATTCAAACCCTAGACATTAGAAAGAAGACAAGATTTATTAACAGTTTGAACACTCAGTTCAGGCTGAGTCTTCAGGATTACAGCAGACTTTGTTTACATGAGGCAGGCTCAGAAGCTTAAGGTACAAATATTTCCTTCTTTTCTTTTTTTCCTAGTATTCTTTCTTTTCTCTTTGAACAGGAATATTTACTAAATACCTACTTAGCACCACCTGTTCTGCCACATTCTCCACAAGTATCAGCCAAAGACAAGGAGCCAGATATCAGAGTGCAAACAGAAACAGCAGAAGATAAAGAACCAGGGATTATCAGAGGCAGCACATGCATATGCTGGGTTTGGGCGGGATAGAGTTAACTGTCCTCACAGTGGCTGCTGTGGGGCTGTGTTTTGGATTTGTGCTGAGCACAGGATTGATAACACAGAGATGTTTTTGTTATTGCTGAGCAGGGCTCACACAGAGCCAAGGCCTTCTCTGCTTTTTGCGCTGCCATACTGGTAAGGGATTTTTGGGTGCTTAGGAGGTGGGAGGAGACAGGTGACCTCAACTGACCAAAGGAATGTTCCAGATCATATGAACTTGTTCTCAGTATATAAAGTGGAGGAAAGTAGGAGGAATGGGGGACATTTGGAGTGATGGTGTTTGTCTTTGCAAGTCACTGTTACGCATGGTGGGGCCCTGCTCTCCTGGAGATGGCTGAACACCTGCCTGCCCATGGGAAGCCCTTGTGTGCACAGCTTTTGCTTTCCCTCTTAAACTGTCTTTATTTCAACCCTTGAGTTCTCCAGCTCTACCCTTCTGATCTCTTTTCAATCTTGCTGGTGGGGGAGTGAGTGGACGACTGTGTGGGCCTTGGCTGCTGGCTGTAGTTAAACCACAACAATGTATGACAGCACAAACATCCCAAGAAAACAGTAGATTTCAGTTTAATCCTTCCACTGTGATTACCTACAGTGGAGTATAATTCTGCATGGTTCAAACCACTGTGCTGTTAGATACCTCTGTGTTTGCAACTGCATGGTTCTTGCCTGAGATCTGGGTATCCTACTTCAAAATAATACATCCTTATGTTAGAATATAAGTGAGAATTCTTTCAGCTCCAAACAGAAATAGGGAAGAGTATAGTGGTAAACAAAATCAATGACTTAGAAAAAGTAGTTCTAAAATACTCAGCACACATAACCTCTTGTCCTTCTTCATCTGAAGAAATAAGATACCTTGCAGGAAAATGTATCCTGAGAACTGGAACCGAATTTTAAACAAATTGCTATGTGTTAAAAATGTAACACTTATCACCAAGGTGAGCAGGAAAGAAGCCACTTTATATGCAAATTCCTGTGCTACTCATGAAATCAAAAGTCTGGTATACACTCAGCAACATAATTGTGCAGTGCACAGGCAGACACACACAGACAGACATGACTGCATCAGAATGGTCTGTCTTAATGGCATATATATATTGGTAGAAACCCATAAAAGAATGTTAGGAAGATATCTGGAGGTGCTAGGTGATGGTTTTTCTTGACAGGCTAATATGCAATGCTCTTAGTAGAAATTGAGCGCCATTGCTGAAAACAAGAAAAAAATCTTCTGTGTCTTTTATGCAAAGTAAATCTCAAGAAAAAATAGTGCACTTTGGCAGCACCCAAAACTTAGTTATCCCTTCAGGAAATGCAAGTACAGATGCATGC
Organism: Notiomystis cincta; assembly: GCA_013398075.1. Taxonomy (NCBI): domain Eukaryota; kingdom Metazoa; phylum Chordata; class Aves; order Passeriformes; family Notiomystidae; genus Notiomystis; species Notiomystis cincta. The sequence continues at coordinate 104,095 of VZRX01012516.1, forward strand.
TTTTAACTTATTTTGTTTTGTTGAAATATTTTTTTTTTAAATGTTAACAATTATAGGGTCACACTGATGTAGTTCAGATTATGTCAGCACTTCAGCTGTGAATATATTTTCAAGGGACTTCAACTTGCCTAAAATATTACCCAGAACTTCAATGTGTCGTGCAAAAAAACAAAGTCTGGATAAGAACACTCTTTTATGATTAAGACTTCTCTTGCATTTAATATAAGGTTTTAAAAAAACTTTGAGTTTTTTAAGTCTGAAGGAGAAATATATATATTATTCATTGACAAGTCTCTGTTTTATATACTTTCTTGCTGAACTTCAGCTACATTGTTTGTTATATTCAAAAGAAGCTCCAATTTTTCCAAAAGAATGCAGTTTTCCATATAGACCATTTTTTTCCTATAAAATGAGTCAACAACAGTAACTTCAAAGTTATGTGGAATGAAAACATATGATTTGCTTAATTTGTGGTAAAAAGATTGCCTAGGTGAACCAGAAGGAAAAATAACGTTCCTAAATTTTTTTTCCCATCCTTATGCTGATTAACTCCATCCAAAAAAATTCCCATTGTGCAACACTGAAGGCAGAATCAAGCCCAAGTCATTAATGAAAACTCTACCTTGTCCCATTAAAGAAAAGAACCACCAAAACCCCACAACTCCACAATGCCATACCCACACTACTGCTGTTTCTTTGACCAGTGACTGTCCTCAAAGGAGCTCTTCATCTCTTCATCCTTAGAAGTGCTGCTTTTAACCATTACATCCCATTCTATTTCATGAGGAAATCTGATATCCATTTTCCAACATTTAACAGCAAGGAACAATTGCTGCCAATTGCAACTTGTAATATACATAGCCCTGTGTCAATAATGCTGGCTACAACACTCAGCTCACTGGCAAAGATTTCTATTTAATTAAAATAAAATGATACCAAACTCTCAGTAGTCTTTCAGAAGCCATGCTTAAAAAATACACTTCACAATACAGGTTGTTCAATTAGTGAGCTCCCAAATAGGTGCAGTCTGTAAGACACCAAAAATATTGCTCATTAATCCTGTGGTGCCAAATCATTCTGGAGGACAACAGTAAGTTGCATGGCTCAAAGAATGACAGGAAAACTGCTCTGACAACAGAGTAGGGCTGATTTAACAAGGAAGTTAAATATGGGCACTATAAAATTAAGGAAAAAGTGCCAAAAATATTCATAGTAATTATGACATCAAGACTTAAAAAAAAATCTTTAAGATTAATTTCTTTAGGAAACAAAGCCATACACTACAGAGATTTGAAAAATTGAACTTTATGATAAGAGCAGTCTTTCTGCAAAGCAGTTTAAAAGTGGATTACTAGCCAAAAATAACTACCATAAAAATAAGTCAAAGAAAAGCAGGAATCACATTGCAGTAATCCAGCCAGGGTACTTCTGTACAGAAATCAGTTATTTAGTGTTTGAAAAAACATGTGTCTCATCAAATGTGGAGTAGCAAAAACCCAGTTGAAGAAATCACATTTCAAAATGCACATACTATCTTTCTCAGAAGTAAAAACTTTAGAACAGTTAGGATGCTAAAGTATATTTTTTTGAGATTATGGAACTTCAGTGAGGTGTAGCTATCACAGACCAGGATTCAGTTATATAAACCTTTTAGACTTAGGTGAAGCTGGAAATATGCCTGGTGCATTGATTTTAAGGATGCAGTCATTTATTAACTTAGGCTTCACAAAAAATGGGTTAGGATTTTGTCTGAGGTCTCTTTTGCAAGTGTGAACTTTTGAGATAATTTACTATAAATCCAAACTTACTTCCAAATGCAAGGACACTTGTTATTGTTTAACTCCCCTACAGTTCAGGTCATGAAAACCATTTTCAGGCTGGTTCATTTTGTTTCCTTGTTTATATTCAACATTAATAAACAAAGATTATGATAGCGGATTTCTCCTGTGATTTTTAAAATTATTTTGTACCTAAACCAGAGATTTTTGCTTGAAACTGAATTTGGAAACAACCCAGAAGTTAGGAAAGTTTAATTCTGTAGCACATATGCCTTTTAAAAAATACTAATTTTCAGAAAAAAATGTTTTTATTAAAAATAGCAGACATACATTTTGCCATTTAAATGCACTTCTCAAACAGGCAGATGAAACATTGAATATGGACTTTCATATACACAAAAATACATTATTCAATATGAAATAGATGTTTGAAACTAGTGATACAGATGTTTGTCCAGGATTCTATACTGCTAGTTTAGCTGGCTGGTGGCACTGATACAGTGTTCTATGGAGCATTTACTGGCTTACAGGCATTAACTGAGAGGGTCAGTGTTTACTTTTCTTCCAGTAAGACACAGGAAGACAAAGGTCAATGTTCTTCTCATGAGATATGATAGCTAGATATTAATAAATTGCTATACTTACATATATTATTGAAATAGACATATATTGTCACAAACCTACATTTTTATATATCTAGAAATAAAAAGGTTAACATCCCTTACAAACAGTATTTCTGGAATTGCTTTCCTTCGAAACTAACATTTAACAATGAGATGAAATCCAGGGCAAAAATAAAATTCCTTCCTCTCAAAACTTTTATTTAGAGTAGTATTGGAATACTGCTGCAAGCAATTCTATATCTACATCTGACTGACTATTACAGTTAAGTAATTGTTTAGGTAATCTGTAAGAGTGGCATGTTCCAGTCAAGCTGAAACAAGTAATTGCCATGCAATTTTCTTAGTCTTTGGGCAGTTGTACTTAAAATGTTTCATTTAAAGTGAGGGGTTTTTATGGTTTTGTTTATCTGCTTTCCCTCTCTCTTCATAGAATCTCTTCTCACATTTTTCTTCTGGAATGCCCATGTTTTGGCTCCATGTCTTTTTCAGCATCTAGACAGAGTTGTAAAAAAGGCTTTACCTTTTAGGCCAACCAGTAATCACTTCTCAGTTCCATCTTCTGCGAATAAAAACCCCAGAACTAGTGTACAGAAGGGCACTGTTTCCTTTTGTTATGACCATCACAGAATTCATATATTCCATGGTTCCCGAAGAGTGGAGCAACTGGAGAAGATCACTGGATTGTGGAAAAATGCTGAATGTCACAACTGATGTTTGTAAGCACCTTTTAATTTTTCAACAAGTCATACTCCTCAAACCTTAGAAATGCTTTTATAGCTGACTACTGGCTCACAAACAGGCAGATATTTAAACAGGATATTATTTTCCTTACACAGTTATCCACAGGAAAACAAAAATATGTGGGGTTAGTCATGTTGTGCAGGATGATTTCAAAAAGATGATGTAATGGATCTTCAAAAATCCAGATTTGTAAGCAGACTATCTGCAAATTAAGCCAGCATCATCAGATGTCATACTTAAGGTCTGCCATTTCCCACAGAAAATCATGTGGAGTAGAGTTGAGAAAGCCATTAACTCAGTAAATTATAGGGATTTCTTCATTTTCAAGTATATTGCTTAGTGCAAAAAGGTAAAAAAAGTAATTTGTCTTACAAAATAAGGACTAAACCCACTATCAATCCAAATAGCATTTTCTCCATAACTTATTTTTGATGAGCACTGAAGGATTACTGGGGGGAGAAAATCACTCAATAAAGCTTAAACATTATCATTTGATTGTTTAAGAAAAGTCAAATAAGGTGCAGAAGACTTTTTTGCAATTGGATTTTTTTTTCTAAAAGAATCTTATGTTTTGAATATGGAATGGTTGCAACTCTAAAAAATCAATTATGGAAATTATCCTTAGATTATAAACTAGCACATTATTAGTGCATAATTAAAATACAGAAGGGAAACAAGTTTATCCATGAAGCACCTCTGAATCTTTTGACTGATGGAAATTACGACATATAATTTAAACATTTCTTAGGTTGATTAATTGTGTTTGCAAATCCATCAGGAAGGATACAAATCCAAAGTGTATAACCATCTACTTAGTGAGACTTTTTTAAAACTCAATTGAGGCCTCTGTAAAATTTTAATTTTTTTTACTTCCAGAAAAAAATGTTACAGACTATGTTTCTAAGGAATGTAGCTGTGGTCTTCACTAAGATCTGACACAAAAAATTGAGAGAACTGATCACACAGACTAATTTTACATATTCCAGTGTTTATATTTGCACTTGCAGACATCTCTCCTAAAGCATCAATCATGTGATAAACCTTAGTATAGTGGTTAATTTGTTGATTATATGCAAGAATTATTGGCCAGGTTTATTTCAAACTTACAACAATTACACAGTGCAAGTTGAAGGAGACATGAGGATTTATATGCCTAAGGAACTATTGTCATTATGATTTCATTGTATGCATTGCAAAAAAAAACATTTTCCACCAAACTGTGGAAAATATTAAAGGAATAATTAGTTTTCCTTTAGTTAATTTTCTTCCTGTGTGGAATATAAATATAAATACTTGGACTTAAATCTCAAAAGTTTATACATATAATGTATTTTACAGAGATAAACTGTTCCACTGAGATCTGTAAGGCTGTTCACACATGTATAATGAACTTCATATGTAGCATGTGGTGAGCTCAGTCTTACCTACCAACATGCAAGGGGGAAAAGATGTACAGGTAAACAATGAAAAGAAAAATTATTAATGTGCAAAAATATTTCATGTTACATAACTTTCATTACAAATAAGGACACTTAAATTAAGGACACTTAGAGTGCAAGAGCTGACCACCCCTATGCATAAGAAATAAAGCAAGGCAGGCAGGAAACAGTAATGACTGAGCAAGGACCTGCTGCTCAAATTGAGAAGTAAGGAAAAAAATGCATGTCAGTGGAAGCAGGGACAGGTTACCTGTGGGAAGTACAAGAATAGCTTGGATGTGTAGGAATGGGATCAGGGAAGCCAAGACACAGATGGAATGGAACTTGGCAATGGATTTGAAGAATAATAAGAAGGGATTCTATCAGCAGATGGGTCAGAAAAGAAAGGCCAACCAAATTGTACTCCATCCCCTGATGGTATCAGCACAGGCTGGGGGATGAACAGAACGAGAGCAGCCCTGCTGAGAAGGACTCAGGAGTGCTGGTGGATGAAAAGCTGGATGTGACCCAGCCATGTGAACTGACAGTCCAGAAAGCCAAACCTGTCCTGGGCTGCACCCAAAGCAGCGTGGGCAGCAGGGCCAGGGAGGGGATTCTGCCCCTCTGCTCTGCTCTGCTCAGACCCCACCTGCAGTGCTGCATCCAGCTCTGGGGCCCAGCACAGGAGAGACATCCATCTATTGGAGCAAGTCCAGATGAGGGCCCACCAAGGTGATTAGATAGATGGAGCACGTGTCCCATGAAAAAAGGCTGAGACAACTGTGATTTTTTTGTCCTGGAAAAGAGAAGGTTTTGGAGTGACCAGGTGTCCAATATGAATAGGACACCTCATGCACATGAATCAAATTACTCTTGTAGTTCTATACTTCTCATCCTAGCCTCTCTCCTTTGTCAGCAAAGGACAGTTGTAATATTTTTGTGAAATATCCAACTCTATTTTAATGAGCAATATCTTGAAATACTTTTCCCCAAGTTGAGTCTGTTTTGCTCCATCAAAATAACTGGCCAGTGATGTCCCTGTCCTCATCTCGACAAACTAGCTTTCCCATTTCCCTGGTACTCCCTAGAGGAGTGGGACTGAGAGAGCAGCTGAGTGGGGTCTTGGAGATGGCCAAGGTCATCCCATCACATTTACAAAGTTGTCTGCCAGTGGTAGAGGGCAGCAAGGTTTTTGCATGCTAAACAAGATATTGCAGTCCATTCTCATAATCTGGGCTATCAAAAAAAATCACAAGATAAATGTTGTAATATTATGTAATTTGAAAAACCTTTTTTCTTTCCAATACTGAACAAAGTTTTAGAATGTACAATAATTCAAAGCTGATGTACAACATAGTTCATTCACACCTGTGTGAGGTAAGGTAGTTAATAAGGCAATATCACTAATGGCTCTAAAAGCCTGAAACCTTTTGAATGTTCTCAGCATTAGCAAGCAATTTCTAGACTATTTCTAGGGAATTTAACTACCGTTACAGAAACCATTTTCATTTTTATAAAGCATTTCTTCATGTAAAAAGTTTTCAGCTCACAGGTGATATTTACTGAGACAACTAATATGCTATAAAATTAGAGGAAAAGAATTACAGAATAGATGAGTGATGTATTTGAAGGGCCATGTTCTGACATTCTCAGTCTATGAACTGGATAATTTTATCTTAATTATACACTGTAATTCCACTTCAGTAATTAACAACCCTTGTCACCATGCATTTTGTGGTCTACTATTCTCAGGATTACCTTTATTGTTAGTCTCTGTTGACAGTGCACTTTCTTGGAGGCAATTTAAAAACTTCTAAAACTGAAAGAGCTAACTGAAGACAATTGCATGATGCCAAAGATGTACACTAATTAGAACTATCAAAATATCTGAAGGATTAAATGCATCTGCAAATCTGCAAGATTTGCAAGGAAACTGGAGGGAATAGGTTATGGGAAACAATCTCATAAATACAGCACAGAGAAGTACTGGCCTTAGAGTGAACTCAAATCAACAATTCTGGCAAAGCAGATTTCTCTGACAACAGGCAATTTGAAAGCCAATTAACATATGAATTGCAAGCAGGACATGCAATAAAATCTCATTGTGCTATTGAAAAATAATAAAACCAGAAAACTTTGCAATAAAATCTAAAATGGGAAGGAGGTGCTGTTCTGCTAGTGATGTTACTAGTCTAGTGATGATCCTTGCATACAGAGGGTGAGGCAGAGCTTTCCCTGTTCTTAAAGCTGCAAAGGCTAATCTGACATCAAGGACAAGGTAGGACTCTATTAACTAATAGGTGTGGGAAGAGCCAAGAATATTAATGTGTCTAAACTCTGCCACCTCCATCTGGAGTGGCCTTAACATAACTCCTGCTTAGGGACCCCTGGAGTAAGAAAAAAATATATTTAGGCCTGGTGAGAAAATGAGCGTATCGAAGGAGGAGTCACATTTGCCAGCAGTCACATTTAAGTTGCTCTGTGAATGTGAGATGGCTGAAGGGTAACTCCACACATGTGTGAAGGCAAATACTCACATCTGAGTCCCCAGGCTTAACACTTAAAAGATGGGCCATGTATTTTGAGATCAAACATGACAATTCAAGTGGCTGTAATTGCAGGGCTCAATCAGCTGATGGTGTAGACACTGAAATTCCTCACCACTTAAGGAGTCAAAAGCTTTTAGTTCAATTATATATAATGTCATTTCCTGTGTTGTATCAGGCAGATGCTTTAGTAAACTATTTTCAGAGTAGAAAGAAGGCAGTCTGTAACTGAGAGATTACTTCTGGATGCTGTGCTATATATCCCAAGAGATGATTTAGTAGCAAATTTTGTTTGTGTCAGCAAATATTATACCAGCAAATATTATACCACCATTGTCAATACATATCATATATCATTTGCTATAAAGCACAATCCAGCCTGCAAAAATAATGCCTTTTTAATATCCAACACATCTCTGAATTAAAACAGCTCTTGCTTATTATACCAGTAACATAAGAGGACATCAAGTTCCTTCTTCCATCTTTATTGTTGGGCTTTCTACCATGCTGTGGTAAGATAGCAGCACATTGTACTGTTTGTCATAAGAAGAGAGAGCATCCATGATTAAAGTCCTGTGATCATAGTACAGTGCTAGTTTTAGGCACAAGTCAGATATACAATAATAGCTATTTGTGTTTGTGCTTATGTCAATGAATAAAACAGTTATACATACAATATCTCATGGCTTTGTTTAGGAACAGTGATTTCATACAAAAGCAATGAGGATTGCATTTTAGTATGTGATCCTTGTGTGACAGACAATGGTTGGTAACAAAACACCTACAATTCCTATGAATTTTTCTGTTCAATATGCATAGGCAGGGCACTGTGAATTTTTGCATTATACAATGACAGAAGATCAACATTTTTCTATAGGACTACAAATCAGTTCTTCGAACAAATATTACCATCATTTTAGAGGGCATAATATTTGTTGTATACAGAAATAGAGAGGAAGCTATCAGTAACATCTCTGTAATTTAGTTATTTTTTCTTCTGTTTTCTGGTAGATGGTTTATTGATTAGTCAATTTGCTCATAGGTGAGAATTTCCAAGATAATGTTTCAGAATAAAGGTAAGCAGACTTAGAAAATGCAGCATTAAGTTCATAGTGTTGTAAGACTGAGACCTCATCTATATGCTACAGTTTTGATATTAAAGACTATAAGGTAAATTTCAAGATGAATGTCTAAACAAGCTGGTTCAGGTACTGACAGTACCATAACTCTCTAGCAGCAAAGATCTGCTTCAGATTTCTTGACATATAACATTGATACCAAATTTTACAAGGGTAAAATACAGCATGTGTCTATTTTATGAGTAGATTTTGCTACTTAAACTCATCTGGGGACCAATTTTTCAAAGTAGTTGTATTAAGTGATCGGCTTCCCATTTACTCTGAGCTGGAAGGTACCTGTACAAGCCCTTCTATGTAGGTACTAAACTGATTTTGAAACTGGTCAGCAAAAGACACCAAAATACATTGACTATTTTGCTCTTTAATACTCATTTTTACGTTAAATTTCTCCATTAATTACATTCCAAATTATTTTTCAAAAGCTGTAGACTTTCTTGGTGAAAGAACAGCCCTTACAAATCTTCTGATGAAGGTCAGCATAGAAAAGCATTTTTGATGTAGGAATTATTGGTGCAAAAGTCACTGAATGTCGTAAGAAAGCACAGGTAACGCCACTGGCTGGGATAACTTTCTCATTGATTTTTTGGGTCATTTTTCTGTACTTAATTTACCCACTTTTACTGGAAACCTTTAAAAGTAATCACAGCTCAAGGCTAGCTGCCAAATAGATTGAAAACTGAGCTTATATCACTGCACCCCTTCTGTAGGCTGATTGCTCTTCTGCTATACATCCACCTCTATATTAAACAGTCCAGAATAGCTGCTAAAGTTCTAGTGTCTAGTATACACTCAGCTCTCCTAGATATCCTCTGTGTAAGCACAATATTTGTTTTTATTAAAGACATCTTGTAATAATCTTCTTCCTCACAGAGCACCCCTGAATCGCTCTCTATGACAAATTCTTCATAAAACCAGATGCAAGTTTCTACACGGTTCAGCTGAGTGTACTTGTTCTCAATACTTCCAAAGCTGTATGCAGAGACTTATTACACCAAATAACATTCCTTTGGCAGTCCCTAAAATGTACTGTCTGGGTTTACTTGCTCCTGCACTACTACAACATTGAATATTTTTATTTAACCCTCTAGAGTGAGGCATGAGTGACAAGACTTGACTGCAGATTCTCCTCTTTGTTGTATTTTTAATAATTTCAAGTCTGTCACTACTCAGTGATGCTGGATTTTAACAGATATCAATTAGTCTTCCTGAAAGACTAATATTTCACCTCTAGATGCCTCATCTTCGAGCTAAAAGTCCATATAGATTTGTAAAGATTTTACAGAATCCCACTGGTCAAATTCTTAACACTTCCTAATGTAACAAAAGGTGAGGTAGTTATAGGGATGTAGCTTTTTTTTGCCAATACATCCAGAGAAAATATTTAGGTCCTAAGCTGGAAAGTTAAAATAAAAGAGTATTATTATACAATAGAGTATATAGGAGTGTCTATATCTGTATATATGTATGAATATTTTTGTAAGAATAAGAATCTTTTTAAGCATCATTTCACAGATAGGGCAAAGACATGCAGAAGAAGTATAAAAATTAGTAGAAAGAGAATTGAATGCTTCCTAATTTGAAGGCAGTACCCAGATTAGTACCCAAACTTCAGTATTTTCTCAGTACTAAACATTCAATTATTTTGGTGTGAACAAAAATAAATTACATGTTTTACTGCACTTAGGAATATACAGATATACCTGCACAGATATGAATAGATTACTGCAGATTGTCTGAGCTGACTAGGTGTGAGACAGCATCAGTAAACCCTACTGTCTAATTATCTTGGTCCTTCCTGGTCGGCTGAGTTCCTGTCTGTGGCACAAATAGAGGTTCCAGAGTGATGCAATGAGGCAGCAGACTTGGTGAACAACTCAACTCCTGGACCTGGAACTGAATCACAAACTCGTGGACACATAGAGTCATTTAGACTGGAAAAAAATTTTAATATAATTGGGTTCAACCATGTCTAAATAGACTAAAGCATGTGCTAATGAAATGGAACACACTCTACACCTTTATGTCCTGATATAGAGTTTAATGTACTTCAGCTGAGAAATAAACTGCCCATGAACTTCAGTGGAGGTAGAGGACTTCTGAAATTCCATCCTCAGTAGTTTCTGATATATATATATATATAGATAGATAGATAGATAGATGATAGATAGATAGATAGATAGATAGATAGATAGATAGATAGATAGATATTAGGATGGACTTCAGCAAAAATACTAAAATGTCAATGATATGATTCAAATTGAAAATAACTAAGCTACTGGCCACTTAGTATAGTTGTACACCAGGAAGCTTTTTTTTTTTTTTTCATAAACAAAATTGCTTTCACTGTCACAGCAGGTTCTCAACAAACAAGTAAATTTGATCTTATCCTAAAAGATATCACACCATCAAATTCAAGAATGACAGCAATAACATTGCATATTAGAGATTTAATACTAGGGCTGAAGAAATCCCCAAACTGCTAGATCTCATAAGAAAACATCTGTAAACTTGTCTTTTCTCACAAGTGGTTACTATCAGGTTGTCATATGCACGAATCTTAATTAAACCTTTATTTTATCTTTATATATGTCTTTTGTGCTAGACAGATTTCATGTAAATGTTCTAAGTTAAATTCTGCTCTTTTTCTCTAAGCTTCTATTCTTCACATACTGCTGAGTTACATGCAGTTAATCCACCTGTAGATTTGTACATTTCCTTTGTGCTGTATCAGATCTATGTATTTAATTCTTTGTAAACATTTTCCTACCTCTTCCCCAGCTCTGCTGTAGCCAAGCATTGCTGGCTGTGCTGTTTTCTGCATCCAGTTCCCACAGGAACTCTCTACACCTGCACTGCTAAGCATTCCTTGATGAAGTTGTTCCCTTTCCCCAAGACCTTTTCCCACCTCTCCCTTTATTATGCCCCTGAGTTTTCAATGTTCTCAGCAGCTCCATTACTGACTGCTTCAGGTAACAGAGAGTAGGCCATTACCTGCTGTCTCCCAGTGCAAGCCTTTCTTTGCCTTGGACATCTTCTGATTTATCAGACCAAGACTGGGGCTTGCTACACCAGTCTCACAGCAGGGCCCAGGAAAGACAAGGGGAATTTTGGCAAGGTGCCACCAGACTGCAGAATTTATCGCATTAGCAAAGTTGCTCGTACAATGGGAAAACAAAGGCAAAAGTGGGCTGAATGGCTACTGGGCCTCTTTGCCATAAAAATCCCCCAACAGCCAATAAAGGCAACAGGGATGTGATTTTGTCTCATGTCCATTGGGCTGATTGTCACAGTGTTTGGTCCAGTCTCTGTAGCTGGACTGATGGGCAATTAGAAGCAGGATGAAGCTTCTTCAGTGGTCCCATGAGCCAGGAAGACCCAACAACTCCCAGTGATATACTTAATTTTCAGAGCAGCAAAAACATAGCTGTTTACACAGTGTGGAGGAGTCACAAAGAAACAAGACTCATCCCTCCTCCTGCCAGTGGACCAGGCGGTTCACTGCCAGTATACACGTAGCCACACCTGCTGTATTCTGACATTTTTGGTATCTGGAGTTCTGTGTCTCTTGTGCCTGACATGCAATTAGCAATTCTCAGGAAAAGACAGGGGAGGGAGGATTCAGAGCAGCGAGTACTCAGGTGCACCAATTCTTACTCTTTCCTTGCTATATGTCTTGCAAGCATTGTCTTTGTGCCCACTCCTACACACACTTCCAACGTCCCTCATGTGCCAGCTGTGCTTTGGTTATCCAGACAGAAATCTGACAGCAGACTGAGGAATGTTGCTGGGACATGGAAAGTTCCTATCTTCAACTATCTCAGCTGTGACTAGGAGCCTGCTGTTGCTGGTTGGAGCTGTTGTGTTCACGAGTACATCATGGGAACAATATGGTCTGTGCTCTCATTCAAGGGGCTACTGTAGGACTGGGGAGAGAAAGGTACACAGGAGTGAAATGTTGTGTATAGATACCTACTGCCACCTTTCCAGATGAGAGATGATTCTTCCTAATACACACTCTCTCTCTGAGCTCTTGATGGGTACAGATTTCAGCTATGAAATCTATATATGAAATCATCAGGGGACCAAGCAGTGGTCTGCTACTCTAGCCATAGCAAGTTGTAGGTGATGATGAATCACAGATGCTGACCCAGATAGCACAGCACAATTTCAGTTCTAAGATGAATGGTTCTAAGTAACATTTGTCTCCTAGGTGTGCTCCAAAGGCTGCTGGGGAGGGCAGAAAACATGCCATGCCCCTCAAGTCAGCCTTGGATCCTGCTCCTATGGCAGCTATGCTGACCAACTGACTGGAAGAGGCCTGTAAGGTAGTTTCCTACTCCAGCAGCCAAGGCAGCAACTGAAGACAAGAGCAGCTGAAATGTAGACTTCATGGCTGTCATCCTTCTGGAAGGAGTGTGGGCATCATGTGTTTGCTGCATCCCCTATAGGAAATGTAATTCTTTATCTTATTATGACTAGTGCTATATTTTGCTTTAATAGTGATAATGCTGTTAATGCTGTTGCTAACTATTAGATATTTTGTTTAAAATTACATGACTATTATGTTTCAATCAAAATGAAGATTAATCACCAGAAAGAGTTACAGGTAATTAAATTTAATTTTAAGTAGTATTTAATTATGTTGTAATCAATTTGGTTCTGATACACCTAGAAAAACACATTATTTTACCCTTAATTTTATATTCCCCAAATGTCTGTGTATATGAAAGTGAATGATGGATTTAGAGTCTAATTATAATAAGTTTCATAAGACAGCATACAGATGCTGTTCATCCAGAGAGAATGTTGAGAGGTAAATCTGTTTTGCAGATACCAATAGTTGTAAGAGAAATGTTTTCTTGTTAGCTCGTTTAATGCAGTAAACTCTCTTCTTTCTAATAAGAATTATCCCAAAGGGAAGGGAAGAAAAAAGATAAAGAAAGAAAAAG
>VZRX01012520.1:0-17628 GCA_013398075.1 Notiomystis cincta
TGTCCAAACCGGGACATGAGGTCCACCTGGGTGGGGTTCCATCAAGGAGTCCACCTGGGCTGGAGACAATAACGAGGTCCACCTGACTTGAATTACCATAACCAGGCCCACCTGGGTGGGAGTCGTTGAGGAGCCCACGTGAGTTAAATCACAATAACGAGGTCCACCTGACTTGAATTACCATAACCAGGCCCACCTGGGTGGGAGTCGTTGAGGAGCCCACGTGAGTTAAATCACAATAACGAGGTCCACCTGACTTGAATTACCATAACCAGGCCCACCTGGGTGGGGTTCATCAAGAGGTCCACCTGGGCTGGAGACAATAACGAGGTCCACCTGACTTTAATTACATAACGAGGCCCACCTGGGTTGAATTACCATAACGAGGTCCACCTGGGTTAATTACCATAACGAGGCCCACCTGGGGTTCAGCTGGTGGTGCTGAGCCCTGGATGTGTCTTTGGGGTTGGACTGCCTGGTGCTTATGGGCTGTGTGTGCCTCAGCTGTGCAACCTGAGCCAGCAATCTCATCCCCTCCTCTCCTGCAGCCCTTGCTCCCTGTGCTGTGGATGTGTGGCTGCAATTACAGGAATGAAGAAGATCCTGTTCCCCTGGGGATCTGCAGTAGTGACCACTGCAAAGTGGGATGCTGGGGGCTCCAGGACTCGAGGCAAGGTTTGCCCAGAAAGGGACACTGATCTCCATTGGTGATCCATCCCTGCTTCCTGAAGGACATTCCCCTCACTCTGAAGCATCCCATGGCACCTGCTGGGCACAGACCTTGTTAGCTGAGCCATGCTTTCTCCCAAGGCTGAGTGTGGCATTCCCAGGCTGCCAGACTTGCCAGCACTGTGCCACAGGGTGTGCCTATGGCACAGTGGGGCTCACAGCAGGATTAAAGGGCCTTTGGGCTAAGTCCAGGTGTGCAATTAAACATCATTTCTATGTCATGGGGCTGCTCCTGGAGCTGAAATCAGCCGTGGGCAGCTGCAGCTCCTCCTCAACCCCGAATCACCCTGAGGCTGCTGCTTGCTCTGCTGGTGCCAAACCCACTACTTTTGAAGATGATCCCATCCTCCTGCTCCTGAGAAGGTCTCCTGCCCCCTTCTCTGCCTCTCCAAGGGAAAATGGGCTCCAGCAGCTGCACAGATATTTGCTGGGGCTGAGCACAGGAGCTGCTGGAGAAGGAAAAGGTGTGCTGCCACCATGGAGCAGTGGAAATGTACTGACGCCGTTGGGCAGGGCGGGACGGAGCGGAGCAGCCCGGGGTGCTTTCAGCACAAAGACAGTTTTTCTTGTGAACAGCTCCAGTCTTGCCACAGGAATGAATCTGGGCTGGGGCTGAGCTCACACAGGGGCTGGATCCCAGAACAGGCTGCTGGGATTGGCTGCACCACTGCCAGGCAGCAGCTTTGTTTAGTAGGAGCACAAAGTGAAACCAGCACCCAGCTCTCTGGGCATGTGAAATCAGTGCCCATCTCTTCCTGGTGTACCTGTGTGGGAACAGAGGGTCTGGGCATTTGCTGGGGTACCTGGAATTGGGTGCCACAAACTCCCCAGGTGCTGCCCTCTCATTGCACAGCCCAGCTGGGGCTGCCAGTGTGTTGCAACTGGCTCAGGATCTCCTCCAAATGCCAGAGTCCAGCACAAGGTGAATTCTTTTCCTGGCAGACCTCCCTGGAAATAAACCACATGTGCCTCAGCGGGCTAAAATCCACACAGGGAATATGTCTTCATGAAACAAACAGTTGCTCTCTCTCTGTGTGTTTCCCCTGTTATTGATTAATGCCTCTTAATGACTTGGACCTAAAAAAATCTTGTAGTTGCCGCCTGTCACAGAAGATCAATGGGGCAGCATTAGCAGGAGTTAGAGGCAAACTGTCCCGGGTGAGCTCTCTGCCGAGGCCAATCTGGGAGCAGCACAATCAATAGTTCAGCATGACCTCTCCCTCTTGCTTGCTTTTTTTCTCCTTGAGCTGGTTGGGCAATAAAGTCTGCTCTGAGCTTTCACCAGGACTAGATTATAACTATCCAAATTGATCTGATATGTAAAGGATAAAAGGGCCTCCTAAGCCAGCTGTCTGCACTGGCAAAACTCAAGTGGCTGCGCAGACGGGGTCAGACCCTCATTAATTCCTGGATGCTTGGGACCCTGCTCATGCCATGCGTGAAAGCTGGACCACAGTGCTGGAGGGAGTCAATTAGTCATGACAAATCCAATCTGACTTCTCCCCAGAGCCTTCCCAGTCAGCTGCCTGGGCTGCTGGTGCCTTTTCACGAGTGCATCGTCATTGAAGCCACCGTGCCCTGTCCCTCCCGTGCTCTTTTGGTGATACCTCCTTGTTTCTCTCATTTCCCTTTCTCCAGAAATTGTGGTGGGGAGGAGGGAGAGCCTCCCTGTTGATTCCCATGCTGGGAGATGCTGCAGTGAGCAGATGTGTCCCAGGGGAAGCGTGGGGGTCCTGGGCAGAGGAGGCGAGGGGGGTTCTCCTTTGCTCAGACAGCCACTGCCTTCTTGAAAACCTTCTGCACATCCCTCCAAACTGCAGCCTCTCTCCTCACTGAAGATGATAAACAGGGAGCACCTGGAAGATGAAGGCTGACTTAAAAACTGTGTCCAGAGCTGCTCATCCCACCTGTACATCTCCATCTCCTCCGAGCCCAGCTGAGCCCTGTGCCTGCTCCAAGTCTCCCTGGCCAGGCCTGACCATGGGAGCCAAATGCCCACGGCAAAAGCCCTGCCCTGGCTCTCGTGTGGAGGGGCTGGGGGCTGGCAGGGGCTGGTGAGGGAGGAATCCCCTGGGCTGTGTCTCCCAGAGCAAGCCCTGCTGCTGAATAACTCCATAATCTAAGACAGTGCAGGGATCTGCTTGCTCAGCCTCCAAGCTCCTTTGGAAGCTCCTTTTCCTCCCTGGCTGGGAAGCGCCCACGGTTGGCACATGATGGAAATCCCAATGAGAGAAGCTCCTCTTCCAGAGCCAGCACCGCAGGGCTCCCAGCCACAGCCACCACCCTTTGCCTTTAACCCCAGCCCTGCCTGCAGAGCCCTTGATCTTCCCTCTCTTCCACCTCACAGCTCAGGGCCAGGGACATCCCTGGGGCATCCCCATCCCAAGAGGAAGGTGGTGAGTGAAGAGTGAGACCCCCAGACAGTCCCCAGCAAGCCAGGAGCTCTTTGAGGGCTGCAATCCTGACCTTAAACATCCAATGAGCCTCAGCACCCCCATTCAACCCCCCTTAACTTCGTAGTGCTTAATTACAAGTAGCAGGGATTCGGAGAGGAAGCGGAGGGGGCGAGCACAGGACAGATTGGAGGGAAGATTGTACTGGGGGTGGCAGGGCTGTCAAGCCAGGAACACAAGAGCTGATTAGCATTTCTAATTATAACCGCTGCGCTGAGCCCGGCAGGGCCCGGCAGGCAGCAGAGGCAGCTGACGGGCTGTGCGGAGCCAGCTGTGGATGCCACGCAGGAAGCGCGGGCGATCAGCCCCAAATCCTTCAAAGATGCACAGAAAAGAGCATTAAAGCCTGGATCCATCATCTCCGGAGCTGCGGCGCTGCCTGGGAATGCCGGGTGCCATGGCAGCCCCCTCCCGCCCTGCCCTCGGGGCAGAAATCCCTCTGGTTTGTGATGGATCCTGATGCACGGGAGAGGGGGATGAGCACGTGCCCCTATTTTGGCTCGGGGTCCTGCACCCCGCTGCTGAGCAGCAGCTCTGGGCACTGCGGGTGATGCCCTGGGCTGTCCCCAGCTGCCACCCCACACTGGCAGCCCACCCTGAGGGAGGTGGGCAGCACAGGGCGCTCTGAGAGGGACGAGGGGATGGGTGGCTGGGGGTCCCTGCTCGCGAGTCAGGGCCGCTCTTGGCTGTGTCTGGAGATCGTTTACTCATCGCCATTTAGTCGGGTAAATATCGCGGGCCAGCAAATGACCGCTCCAGGGCTGCGGCTGCCTTCCCATGTCCCGAGGGCACAGTGCTCCTGGGGACGTGCCCGCAGAGCCACCGCCTGGCAGGGAAGTGATCAGAGGCCAGCGTGCGGCACGCTGCGGGCTTAGCTGGGATTAGCAGGGCTTTGGCCGGGAGAAACTGAAGCGACTTAATCAAGGCAGTGAGTGAAAAATTCCCAGGCAGGAGATGAGCATTGGCTGATCTCGGCATCTTCTGGATGCTGACAGCGCCTGGGGGACCGTTTTCCCACCCACCTTCGAGCCACACAGCGCTGGGTGCCTGCCTGATGCTGGGAGCCCAGACTGGCAGTGCCAGGGGAATTTTGGGGATGCAGCCCAGGCAGTGCATCCTTGGTGCCAGGTGCCTGGGATAGAAACCAGAGATGGGCACCATGGGAAGAGATTTCGCTTCCCTTGTGCGTTGAATATTTAGGTATCATCACACCTGCAGAATTTTTATTACTCTTTTGATTGGATTAATTAATCATTCAGTGATAACTGCTCATTAGGCATTCTAACAATCAATGCTAATCACTTAATTACTTGGCGTATTACAGCCTGGGATGGTCTGCTCATTCCTAATTAGATTCACTGGACAATCCACCCCTGAATTTTGCAGAGCCCTGCAGCAGAGTTCTGTGGGTTTCAGGCCACCCTCGGCCCTGGCCCAGGTGTGTCTTTTCACATCTCCATCGAGGGTTTCATCACCCACTCGTGGCCTCCAAAATCAGAGTTCAAGGCACAGGGAGTGCTGGAGCAGGGTGAGCAGAGAGCATGGAATGCATCCAGCAATGCACCTTCCTGTCCCTGCTGTTTCCCAAATTACCAACCCTACCAGCAAAAATAAATCACAGAGGCTCTTCTTTTTTTTCCTGTATTAATTAACACTAAAAATAAGAACCCCCAGAGAACCATCCTGGCTTCAGTGGGATGGTAAAACCTGCCTGGATGGGGGCTCTGGGTGGCAGAGGTGACATTTGTCGTCTCTGTCACCGTGGGCAATGTCAGTCCAGCCCACACAGAGGTCAGGGCACAGCACTGGAGCAGCAGGGACCTCCTCAGGATTAAAAGCAGGCAGCAAATGCTGCAGAATCTGGGGGGTTTCAGTCAGTTTTGTGTGATGCTCCTTTATCATCACCGCTCGTAGGATTAGTCCAGCAAAGGCTTTTGCTCATTAGGCCCTGATCACTCAGTGTTTGACACTCACACTGCACAGGATCTGGGCTTGCAGTGACCAGCTTGTTTTCAAAGGTCATTTTGAGCCAGATTCAAAAGGAAGGAGCAACCTGAACCGTGAAAAGGGGGCAAATGGATAATCTGAAGATTTGCTGATAGCAAGCAAGGAATTATCTTAACGATGACCTTGTGACTGAGCCTCCCAGATCATTTCCCATCGTATTATTTGCTCTCTGTCTCCCTTGCTCTAACTTGCCTGTGCACACTGGATCCCCCTGGATGGGCTTTCCCTGGCCTGTCTGACACAAGGCAGCCCCTGTCTTGCTGCGAGGTTTCCCTGCCCAGCCGCAGTGCAAACACAGGACCAGCCAGAGGATCCCTGCTGCTGGGATTCAGGGTGGGGAGAGGAGGAGAAGGAGCAGCAATGATGGGCAGGGCTCAGCCCCGAGGGGATGCAGCCCCCGAGCTCTGCTCGCGGGTTACCCACTAAGGTAACCGGGGGGCTCTGGCGATCTGTCTCTCGAAACAGCTTTAAATAAAACTGGAGCTGCTGTGAGCGCTGGGGGCCAGGTGGGATCAGCATCTCCACAGACCCCTCCCCGCTCTGCCAGGACCATCAGCCAGGGCCGGGAGAGCCCCTGCGCGGTGGGGCGAGCCTGGGGATGGCATCCCCGAGTGGGCGGAACCCCGGAGCGCGGGGTGGGCCTGGGGAAGAGACCCTCAAGTGGGACGCGCGGGTGGATGGGACCCCCGGGCTGTGGGATGCGACCCCCGGCTGGGATGCCCAGCTGCGGAGCGCTGGATTCGGCTCGAGCCGGCGGGGCCGAGCGGGGCCGTGCCGGACCGTGCCGGGCCGTGCCGGGCCGTGCCGGGCCATACTGGGCCGTGCCGAAGAGGGCAGCCGGCCGGGCAGAGCTCNCGCCGGGCCGGGGGGATGCGCTGGGATGGGGGGTGCGGGCTCGGGGATGCCCGTCTCCGCATCCTGGCACCGGCCGTGCACAAAGGGACGCTCCGCCTCGGGCCCCCCGACGCCCGGTGCGAGGAGCTGGGGCCGGGCTCCGGCACCGGGGGGTCTGGAGCGGCACCGGGGGCCGCAGCGGTTGCATAACCCGCGCCGCGCTCCGCCGTGCCGGAGCCGGGGAGCACCAGGGCAGCCCAGGCGGCAGCCCGCAGCGCTGGGTGAAGCCGCCGATGCAGCAGGGCAGGGATGGCTCCTTCCTTCTCTTTCTTTCTTTCTTTCTTTTCCCTCCTCTTCCCATCCCTGAGCTGCCGAGGGGCCGGGCACCTGCCTCAGAGCTCCAGGGATGCCGGGGAGCAGGGATGTCAGGGATGCTGGAATGGGTGTTTTCTCTGCAGCCGTGGGATGAGCAGCCCTGACTCTGGCAAAGATCCTGGACCAGAGGCGTTATCCTGGAAGGGATGAGGGGACACGTGAGGGGACACCCGGTGGGCAGAGGGTGCTGGCAGGAGGTGGGTGCAGAGCTGGGACTGCTGTGGAACAACCCCCGTGTTCCCAGGAGAGCCACGGGGATGGAGAGGGATTTTGTGATGCTGCATCCATTTTGCCTTTGAAGTCAGCCCCAGCCCAAAGTCACTTCCAGATCCTCCAGAGTCGCCCTAAAACTAAACAGAGCAACTCTCACAGGGTAACACCCTTGTGTGCAGGGCAGGCAGTGAGGACAGGAACCCCTGTGCCTTGAGACTGAGGTGCTGGAGGAATCCTCAAAATCCAAGAAAATCTCAGGGGAAGCTCTCATTGAATTGCACCCTCCACGTTTTTTCCCACCATTCAGGGGATGATGAAGTCAGTGCTCCCCATGCCATGCTCAGGCCACAGTCCTGACCCCCTTTCTGCCCCAGGAATGTGATGGATTCTAAGTCAGCATAAGCAAAATTGACATTTTGGCTATTCCAAGGTTTTCCAAGAGCTCTCCAGTGGGAAGTTCCTGGAAGAGCCCCTTTGCTGGGGGCTGGGTGCCTCACACACCCACCCTGGGCAGTTCTGGGGGGCTGCTGTGCTGGGGGGATCTCAGGGTCTCAGTGTGTCTGACTTCAGGGCCATGAGCTGGTTCTCAGCTCACAGGAGCAGCCACCCACGCTTTGTCTTTGCCAAGTCCTGGCTGTGCTTGGCTTCTCTTTAATTTAATTTCACATTAATTAGTAGTGCCATTGCTTGACAAGCAAACCGGGCACCCTGGCCCGCTTCACACTTCAGGGTTTGCAATTAACGGGAGAAATAGCACGATCTCGAGGCAGACCTGCCTGCTCTCACCCTCACCTGCCCATTCCTGTGGCTCCCAGAGCCCCAACAGCTCCTGGAGAGGGGCTGAGGAGGAGGTGTTTTGGAGCTGGGAGTGGGTTTGGGCTGCAAGACCCAGACGAGGATCCCTGGTGGGTTTTAAAGGCTGCACCCACTGAGATCCAGCCCTGTCCCAGCAGCAGGCCATGGTCTCACTGGGGTGAGGACGGAGGGGTGTTTGGAGGGGGTCAGAGGCCAAGAGTTCAGTAGAATTATCTATAGAAACAGGATGGAATGGTTTGTTTAAGGCAAGGATTCATTCCCTGCCCTTTGGAAGTGCTGGGCTCTGCCCCCTGTTACAGGAGCCCGTCCTGCAGGAGGCCAGGTGGCAGCAGCGCTGCCGTGGCAGGGTCAGGGGGAGGAACAAAGCCAACCAAACAAAATCCTGCTGGGAGCCTCACACAGAGCATCACCCCTGAGCTCCCAGGGTTGTTACTCACCCGCTCCCACACGGGAGCTGCTGTTGGGAGCTTCCCGTGCCCCGGGGCTTTGTGAGGGGGGTTCTGCTGAGAGGGGTCTCCCCAAACTGGAGCAGAGCTCTGGGGTACCCTGAGCTTGCACAGGGCAGGAGGGTGGGAGGACGTGGTCACAGCTCCCAGGGATGCACAGCATCCTTGCAGCCCAGCCCTGTAATCCCCCTGCTTTTAGGGAATTTTAAGTGACCTACTTGCAGCAGGAGTTGCATAAGAGCCTGATGAATATATATAAAAAAGGCTGAAGGTTCCCCAGCGCTCAGGTCGGTTTGTGTGGCAGAAGCCGTGCTTGGCCAGCTGCCGCTGCCCTGGGCAGAGCCTACCCTTCAGAAAGGCTTTCAAAAGCATTTCCTCTCCCTTGCAGGGCCGCCTCCCGGGCATCAAGGTGAAGTACCTGCTGGTGGTGTGGCTGGGCATCTTCGTGGGCAGCTGGGTGGCCTACATGCACTACTCGTCCTACTCGGAGCTGTGCCGCGGCCACGTCTGCCGCATGATCATCGTGAGTGCAGCACAGCCCCCTGGCTGCTGCCTGGGGCGCTGGGGCAGCCCCATTCCCAGCCTCCCAAGCCCCAAAGCTGGGATGAGGAGCCCTCCTGGCAGCTGCTTCCCTGGCGCTGTCCCTGGCATGGCACGGAGCTCGGAGCGGGAGGGGTGACCTTGCCCTGGCAGGGCGATGGTGAAACACTTTAATGAGATGTCAGAGGGAAGCAGCCAGGGCAGGCGTGGCAGATCCCTGTCTGTGCAGATGAAGCTGGAATGTCAGGGCAGGGAGCAGGATCTGTGGGCAGGGACAGCATCACACCAGTCCCCTCTGGGCTCTGCAGGGCGGGAGGGAAAAGAGGAGCAGACGGTCCATGGTACCTCTCTGTGACTGCTGCTGAGCCCCAGGGAAAGCACCAGAGCTCCTCGTGGCAGCTCAGCCCGGTGTGTTTTGCCCCTGTTTGGGGTTTGCAGTGGGGTGCCCGTTCCGTGTTCCCCATGGCCTCCCAGCAGGGTGTCCCCAGGAGCGCCGTGTGTGCCCCGGCAGGGGAGCAGGTCTCAGCCCAGCCCAGGCGAGGAGGGGGAGCTGGGCTCTGTCAGAACAAGCCTCGTTGATCAATCCCTCAGCAGAGAAGGGAGGCAGGAATTGCCATAACAACAGCAAGGATCGTTTAATTTGATTTTCTGCCTGGCTCCGACCGTGGGGTCTCGGGCGTTAATTCCTGCTGGGGCTTCCAGACACCGTGTCTGGCCATGCCCCCTGTGAGTGGGTCCAAGGGTTAATTCCAAGCAGAAAAAAGAAGGGAAAAGATGCAGTGAATGTCTGCAGCTCCTGCTTCCAGCCCCGAGGCTGCTGTGCCCTCCCTGAGGAGCTGCAGAGCTGCAGCCTCTCCTGCCCAGGGATGTCTCCAGCTCCAGCCCAGCTGGGGATCAGAGCCTCTGTCTGTCCCTGTCCCTGCCACCCCTGGGGCTGGGGCTGCTGCTCTGCTGAGCTGCCTGAGCCTGTGCATCCTCATCCTCACCCAACTCCATGCTGCCCTCTCCTCTAGCCCTGGAAGTTCTCCCAAACCCCTGGATTTGCAGCAGCAGCATCCAGGAACAAGTCCCTGAGGTCTCTCCAGCAGCAAAGGGGTCCCTGCCAGCCCAGCCCCACCATGCCCAGAGCACTGAGCCATCCCTAAGGGCCAGCAGAAATCTGCCCTCACTGAAGTCCTGTCTCTCCTTGCCCTGCCAGTGTGACCAGTACAAGAAAGGGATCATTTCTGGCTCCACGTGCAAGGACCTGTGTGAGGAGCGCAGCCTCCTGTTCCAGCACTGCCTCTCCTCCTCCCCCAGCCAGCAGGTAAGGCCTGTGCCCCCCACCCACGCCAGGGGATGGGCACCAGCATCAAACCCTGCAGATCTCCCCCTCAGCCCATCCCCAACCAGAACCCAGCTCCCTCCACTTGCTGTGCTCCAGGTGTACAGGGGGCTCTGGAGGGACAGGGAGGTGATCATCAAATGTGGCATCGGGGAAGCCCTGAGGGCCGACAGCCGCCCGGACTCTGTGCCCAGGAGGGACGTGGTGCTCTTCAACAAACCCACACGGGGCACCTCGATGGACGAGTTCAAGGAAATGCTCCTCAACTTCCTGAAGGTCAGTGCAGGGCCCCGTGGGATCCCACAGG
Organism: Notiomystis cincta; assembly: GCA_013398075.1. NCBI lineage: Eukaryota > Metazoa > Chordata > Aves > Passeriformes > Notiomystidae > Notiomystis > Notiomystis cincta. The sequence goes on from VZRX01012520.1 coordinate 10,045, forward strand.
CCTGGGATGGTTCCTGTGAGGTGGGAACACCAATTGTGTCTTTCCTTCCCTCAGAGCCAGAGCTCCTCCTGCTCGTGCCCCCCACCCACTGCTGGGTGCCAGTGCCATGCACTGGATTAGTGGAGAAAAACCTCCATTCTCTCCCAGGAGTTCTTGGTTGTGAGATTTCAGTAGCAGCATCCCTGGAGGCCGCTGTGCCACGGCTGTGGGTGGCATCTGTGCCTGGCAGAGCTGATTTGGTGGCCCTGGTAGGGGTTACCCCTCTTGGGGCTTCTGCAGCAGTGCTGGGGTGGCAGCTCTGGCAGGAGGGTCTGGCAGGAGGGTCCAGAGCAGCCCTGAGGCTGGTAAAATTCTGCTGGAGCTGGGTCTGCCCACGGTGTGACACTGGATTTTCTGGAGTGTCACCACTTCCTCCTCTCCCCAGCTCAGTTCTTTGCTCCCCCAGTTTGGCTTTGTGAACGTGGGGAGTTCTGAGGGTCTGACGCCACTTCTTGTCCTGTTTGCAGTCCAAGCTGGGGGATCAGCCATCTCTTCCCGCCCTGGTGAGCCGGATCATCACCATGGCAGACGTGAACCGCGACAGCAAAGTGTCCCTGGCAGAGGCCAAATCCATCTGGGCGCTGCTTCAGCTCAACGAGTTCCTCCTCATGTTCTCCTTGCATGAGAAGGAGCACACGGCCAAGCTGCTGGGGCACTGTGGGGACCTTTATGTGACCGAGAAGATCCCCCACACGTCCCTCTACGGCGTGGATGTCCCCCCTTTCCTGCAGTCCCTGCTGCCTTCCCTCGTCCACCAGCTCATCCACCAGTGGTTTGCGCCGGCCTGGCCCCGGCGCGCCAAGATCGCCATCGGCCTCCTGGAGTTTGTGGAGGAAATCTTCCACGGCACCTACGGGAACTTCTACATCTGCGAGAGCAGCCTGGCCAGCGTGGGCTACAACGACAAGTACGACTTCAAAATGGTCAACCTGAGGAAGGTGGCCACGGAGATGACAATCAGAGGCTTCCTCAAGGGCCGGCACTGTGAGCAGAACGGGGACTGCACCTACGGGCGGGACTGCACGGCCACGTGTGACAAGCTCCTGAAGCAGTGCAAGGGCGACGTGGTGCAGCCCAACCTGGCCAAGGTGTGTGGGCTGCTGCAGGACTACCTGCTCTACGGAGCTCCCCTGGAGCTGAAGGAAGAGCTGCAGAAGCAGCTCCGAACTTGCATGACCCTCAGCGGCCTGGCCAGCCAGATGGAAGTGCACCACTCCCTCGTGCTCAACAACCTCAAGACCTTGCTCTGGAAAAAGATTTCCAACACCAAATATTCCTAACGGGGGCAGCACGGCCCTGGAGTTTCCAGTCTGCAGGCTTGCAGTGAGGTCCAAGGGCTGAAGGCCTGTTCCTCCATCCTCTCCCCCCCAGGAAAAACACACCCTGCACAAGGGAGTTCAGCAGAGCTGCAGCCCCTTCTCCTCCATGGGAAACCAAGCATCATGACTTCCACCACCCAGCAGGATCAGGGATGGGTTGGCAGGAGCCGAGCTGGGACACGGAGCCGGGCTGAGCAGGCTTGGGGGAGGAAGAAGACACGGAAAGGGATAAGGAAGCAGAGCCCAGCTGGGCGCATCAAACTGTTCCTTGATGAGCAGGAAAGCAGAGCAAAGCGATGGGAATGAATCATTCATGCTGTACTTGTCACATCTCCTTTTGAGGAATGTCTCTGATGTAAATAAACAGCTTTTACGTGAATCACACCCTGTACATCAATAGCCAAACGAAGCCTGTTAAGTACCAGCTTGTTTGTGATCTAAAAAGGAGGAAAAGGTAGATTTCCCCATTCAAAATCTCTCCTTAAGTGTCTGAGTCATCTGCCACCAGATCCAGCTGTCACACAGGAAGCAGATAAGCTGTCTGGAGAATCGTGGCAGTTCTCTGGTTCCATTTTTAAGTGCCTGACCCTGACAGTGATGCCGTGGCTTGTGTGAGGCTCCCCCCAGCTGCTCCTGCCCCAGTTGGGAATTGGCAGCACAAGCCAATCCCTCACGTGTGGGCTCTGGAAAGGTCCGAGGCCAAGGATGGCTTAAAGGCAAAGGGCTAAACACGAACTGTTCTGCCCCCTGGGTGTGCTCGGGGGGTCACTGCCCACCACACTCAGAGCAGGGATAAGCCAACCTCTGGGTTTAATTCTCCAAAAACTAAGCTGGGCTTGCTGGGCAGAGGCTGAAGGTTAATACCAGAGTAATCCAGTGCTTCTCTCATTATTAAAATGAATTTCCAGGCAAAGCTTTTAGCAGGTCTCCAGACATTTTTTTTTTTTTTGGCTGTGTCTGCACTCCCAGGGCTCCAACTATGGCTGTTTCCTTGAAATGCTCAATTACAGCAATCTTCCAGCTCTGGGCAGGGAGGAAGAGCTGGATAAACTCCCCCAGGGCTGCTCTGTTCCCAGCACAGCCGTATTCCTGCTGCTGGAGCATGTGCTGGGCTCTCCTGCCAACAGCTCCTTCGGGAAGTGAGCGTGCAGCTGAGGTGGAGTCACAAAATAAACCCACACCTGACACTGCAGCACCGGAGCTGCAAATGTAGGAGCCCTTTGGGGACAAAGATCAGGATTTCCTTCTGTTGGCTCTTTAGGATCCTCATCACCCCTCTCTAGGGGTGCTTTGGTGGCAGGAGTGCTCTGTGTCTGGCACAGCCACCAGAGCTCACTCCCTGCTGAGGAGCTGCTCCTGAAATGTAATTTATCCAAGGAAAAGTTGGGCACCCCCAAGGATTCTGTGTTTGAAGGGTTCCTCAGCCCCTCGAGTCAGCCTGGACTGGGTGTGGACTCTGCCAAGGTGCAGGTGCAGGTCCACCTGCAGGGGAGGGAGAGCCTGGGCTGGAATTCCCTGGAATTCAGTGGTGAAGCTCCACACAACCCCAGCTCCTCATCCCCATGGCAACCAGCTCCCCGACAAATCCACTTCCTCCTGCCCTTAGCAAAGGAACCCGAGGCCCTGCCAAAATCCCCTCCTCAGGGCATCAGAAAAGCCATTGTTCACCCTCCCCTCCACTAAATCCCTGCTGCTCCCTTCCCAAAAAGCAGGGTTAAAGCTCCTGGAAAAGTGGAGGAAAACCCTTTCCTCAACATCAGAACGTGAATGTTTGTGAAGAGGTGGCCCCTGTAGCTGACAGACCTGGCCCTGACAGCTCAATTGGAACAAAGACACTTGTGACAATTGCTGCACCACCACCTCATTAATCCACAGCCCCGTGGCCCTGGACACTCCCAGGAATTCTGCTCATCACTAATTAAAAGCACAACGTGAGTGCAGCTTACAAACCACACGGAGTACAGGAGAGAAATGAGGAAAGGCAAAGCTGTTTTACACTCAAATTCCTCCACATTCCCCACAGGAGCTGGAAAAAACAGCCAGGATACTCCAAGACTGACAATCAGATCTCACTGGACGCTGCTGCTGCTTCTGCAGCACAGCTTTGTGCCCAAGGGGCAAAGGTAAAAACCTTTATTTGCTTTAAAACAATCCTAAATTCTCATAGCCACAAATGTTAAAGTCTTAAATCCTAGAATGGTTAAAAAATAGCATTACTTGGGGTGCTACAAACACACAGCATAATCATTTCAGTCTTGTAGGTGGCATCTTTATTTAGTTGTTTTTTTTAATTTAATTTAAATCCTTCTTAACCATGTAGAGAAAACACAGATGATCAAGTTTTGGGAATCTCCATCAGACGTGGATGCTGCCAACCAGTTTTTAGTTGCTATGTTTGTCAGGGATTCTGCAGCTCATGGCAGGATCTGCAAATAGAAAAAACAATTAAAATTAAGCTCCTGATGTCAGAAAAGTTGAAGAACAGGCAGGGAAAGGAAGCAATAACGTCAATATTAATGAGCTAATTAACCCCCAGCATCCAGACTCTGCTGCCCTCACTGTCTGGGGATTTTCCCAAGATTTTTCACATCCCAGAGGAAATAAAGCTTTTTAAGAGGAAACCACATTTTAATGCCCTTTTATCAGGAAACTTTTAGACAGGGATTCCCTCCAGTCCAGAGCCACAGGAACATTCCCTGCCTGCAAACCCGGGTGGCCCAGGACCCCCAGCAGGGACACAAGGACATGGCAGAAATTTAGGAGAAGCTCTTTGTCAGGACATCAGAAAGGATTTGGGAAAATATCTGGCTGGGGGAGTTTAGGAAAGGGATCATTTAGGAGCAGGATAGCCTGCTCTGAGTTGTTCCATCACTCCCTAAAAACCCAAGGTGAATTTGCCAACCTCTGTGCAGAGCCAAGCTATTAATAGTGCAGGGGAAAAAAAATCTGGGCTTATTCCAGCTTTTAAAGCCATGACATAAACCAGTCCTTGATGATGAAGGGCTGTGCTATGTGCAGAGAGATTTTTAATTTCTCTCAAAAGCACTTTCATGCAAAACATTCACGTTTTCCACAGCTGAGAGCCAGTTGTTCCATCAGCACAGCAATATCCATAGCCTGGGAGTGCTGCCTGGGGAAGGGCAGTTCCAGCAAATGCCATCAGGAAAATGTCCATGGCTCTGCTGTGCCTTCTAAAGAGACACTCAGGGCCCACTGCAGGACCCCTGGGGGGAGGAAAAACCCCAAATATTGACTGCAGGGCTAAAAAAAGTCAAGAAATGTCAATAAAAGAGCCACATCTCCAAGCATAACCACATCCCCACAACCTGATGAGCATTTTTTTCCAAACCCAATGACTTTTGCCAATTAAATGGTTCACTTTGCTCCACCGAGGCCCCTCTGGCCCTGTAATGGCCATTTCATGAGGGTTCCCTTTAGCACTGCCTGAGTTGGGCACTGCTGAGCCTCAGGGGCACAAGCCCTGCGTGCCCAGAGCTGCTCTCACTGCTCTGCTGTGTCCCCCAAGAAGGGACAGTGACACTCGAGAGGATTTGGATACAGGGACACCTGAAGCTCACCTGGAGCTTCCTTTGCTCTTGTGCAGAAACCAACTAAACCCTCACCCTGTGCTCAATAAATTCTCATTTGTTTTCTGCCTCTTTTACCAGCCACAACATGAGACAGGGAGATCTCACCTTGGGAAACAGGGCCAGGCACTCAGTGCTGCACTGAGGTCACTTCAGAGGGTTTTTAACAACACTTCAGGTTTTGGCATTAATTTTTGGCTTGATTTCTTTTCCCTCAGTCCTTTGGTGTGAAGAAATAACACCTTTAACATGTGAAGCATCTTCCTGAGCTGTCCTGCTCTCGAGTCACTGTAAGAAGGAAAAATATCTTCAGTTTCCTCTTTTTTTTTTTTATAAAGTGTTGAGTTGGTTTTGTTTATTCTGTGTCTTTCTCCCCCCCAAAGCCAAGCCTGATTACAAAGCTGCATTTGAGGGGATTGCTGATTGCACCTTCTGCTCAAACCCTTGGAAATCAAGATGTTGGAAGTGTTTTATCCACGTTGGGAACAGGGTGTAATTTCCTTCACATGCTAAACCCACACCCAGCTGTTTCTAACCCTGTCCATGTTTTGGAAACAACAATTTAAGTGCCTGTTTCCCCCAACCTCCTCCACTGCCAGGTGCAATTCCTGAATCCTGCACAAGTCCAGGTGCCCTTTCACAGGCAGCAATCAAGGATTTCTCACAGGCCACGAAGGGTTGTTGAGGGTAAAAACAGAATTCAGGAGTGGAGCTGACATTTGTAGCTGTCCTTGTAAAATTAAAAATGGAGAAATTTTAATTGCTCTTCCAAGGGATCGTGCTCCACCTTGTGCTGAGTGTCTGGAGAGAGGGAACAGCACCAAACAACTCCTCCCTGACCTCTGATGATCTCAACATGCCAGCAGAGCAAATCTCCAAGGACTCAGTGAATCCCAGACTCTGCCACTCCTCGCATGAGTGTGCAGCGACAGCACAAGAGGAAATGGTTTCAAACTGCCAGGTCAGATGTGGAAATCCTTCCCTGTGAGGGTGGGGAGGGGCTGGGATGGATTTCCCAGAGAAGCTGTGAATCCCTGGATGCCTGAAGTGTCCAAGGCCGGGCTGGACAGGGCGTGGAGCAGCCTGGGACAGTGGAAAGTGTCCCTGACTGAGCGAGGGGCTGAAGGACAGTGCCTGCATCCTGCCCACCCTTCACTGCTTCCACCGAAGGCACAGGAAGAGCACCAGGAAATGTCAGGTTGTTGAGCAATCCTGAGAGCTCACGGGGCTCGGAGCACCAGGGAAGACCTCGCCTGTTGCTGTCTGCCACCGAATGACACAAACGTGGCACTGCAGCCACGCCTGCAACACGAGCTGGGGCAGGGGCTGGGGAGCTCCCGGCGCTGCTGCTCACCTGGGGCTGGGGCACCTCCGCGTCCGCCACGGCTCGGGGCTGCCTCTGGAAAAGTGGGAAACGCAGGGACAGGGTTTAGCCACACCCCAAGGCCTGGTTACACTGTTACTGTTTAACTGGCAACAGGAACCTCAAAGAAGGAAAGTAACAGCACAGGAATACCGTTATTTTCTGACGTGATTAAGGTTGGTGACCTCCAGTGTTGTCACCGAGCTTCAGCCACATCACTTCAGCAACACAAGTGGCACCCACAGGATCTGATTTTCAAGGCTAAATCATCAGAAACCCTGGTGCAGCCTCTGCTGCACAGATCAGGCACAACCTGGTACACCCCGATCTCACATTCAGCTTTTCCCCAGTCTCCCACCGAGCTCCTTAACCATGTCAGGCTATCAATCACTCTGAGTGCTCACGGGGTGCAGAACAAACGAGCGTAGAACATAGCCTGGCTTTCTCTTGCCACTCTTTGACACAAAGATGCCACAGCAGCCATCTCTGCAACGCCAGTGGCAGCCTGGGGGGGAAACAACCCAGAAAGACTGAAAAAACCAGCATTAGGGGTGCATGGAAGTGTTCAAGGCCAGGCTGGATGCAGCTCTGAGCAGCCTGGGACAGGGGAAGGAGTCCCAATCCAACCCAAACCATTCCATGGTTCTGCCGGATTTGTAAGGACAACATTTTATCACCTACTCAGGTATTCACTGCACGTGGAGATTCCAAATGGAGATTCTAATTCCACTTACAGTTACAAGGGTGGCTGGAGCTTGCTTGGGCAGCCTGTTAGTGAAGGATCACCCTTCCTTTTGAAGTCACACCATCGTGGTCACTTCATTTTCTGTCCACTGCCAGGCTGAAGAGAGAAAAATAAAGGAAAAATGCCGTTAATAATTGCCTAACAGGCTTTCTTTGTGAAACACGGCATTCAACTGAAAACCAGAGAATCGCTATTAGAAAATACCAATGATTCATTTAGCTACTGAATTCTTTGAAAACATTTTCCTGAAAACATCGCAGCCTTTTCTTCCCTTCTCCAATGGGGTGCATTAAAATATACACAGCTGCATAAGCTTTATATTACAGCCATATATATATATGNCTCGCTCCTGTCCCGCCGCAGCCGCTCCGCGCGGGGGCCGCGGAGAAGCGGCCCCGGCCCTGAGGCGGCCTCGCCATAACGCGGCGCGGGAAGGCGCAGCCGTGGGGCCGCCTCAACCAGCACCGGTCTCCTGCGCCTGGGGGACCCAGGGCTCCCCGCTGGCCCGGCCGGGAGAGGCCGAGGCCGAGC
>VZRX01012520.1:20874-46647 GCA_013398075.1 Notiomystis cincta
CCCGCCGCATCCGGGCTCGGCAGGTGCCGTCGGTGCTGGCGTTTCCAACATCCACACCCCCCGCTCCCCTTTTCTCGCCACCCGCAGAACTCCTTCCACCACACCCCGCACAGTTTTTCGAATCATCTGGGCAAGATTGGCATGTACAAGAACGAGAGCCTGAACACGTCCCTGGAGAAGAGCCACTGCACCGGCTCCGACACCTTCATCACCGCCTACGAGCACCTGGACTTCCACCCCAGCTACAACCCCAGCGGCCCCTCGCACTGCAGGGACCAGCCGATGTAGCCGGGAGCTTTTGTTCGGGCCGGGAAAAACAGCGACAGGCAGCCCGGATACCGAGCGAAACCCACTAGATTGCAGAGGGAATGCTATAGTAGTGATATATTAAAGATTTAATGTGGTTAAGTGTTAGGTAGGTATCTCCCGTGAAGCCTTTAATCTGATTTATCAGCGGCATATAAATATTAGAATAACATACATTACATGTATGTCCCCTTATCCTCTTCCCTGTCACTAATGATCCTTTACACTCTTGCCTCGTGTGCTATGTATCATTAAAAATTAAGATCTAAACTGCTTCTCTACTATTTAATGAATAATCAATCTGCAGGTTTGCCAGAGGTATTCATTAACTCTTTGGATTTCTTGTAGAAAGTTCAGGTTTCTTCTCTCTCAAAACTACAAAGTTTTAAGAAATTATTCAAATGATGACAAGTAAGCAAAAAGGAAAATGTTTTTAAGTTTTATTGGAACAACTGTAGTTACAGGCAGAGAATTGGACAGTGACTGCACTGAAAGAACAACTGAACATTTTTGGGTAAAGATGAGTTTTTAAGAGAAACTACTCTGCCCATTTGGGGATGAGAAACAGTCTCACCTTACATGTGTAACATAACATTAAAAAAAGAACATAATATTATTCAAAATCTTTGCTAAAAATATAAATAATGAATGTAACATTATGTCCAAACACCACTGCAATTGATATTCTTCACATGGCAGAAAATATTCTGCAACAGATAAACAAACCAAGCAGAAATGGGCCTGAAAAGTCAACATTTCAGAGATTTAACATATGAAAATAAATAATTTGCTGTTATTCTTGTATTAGACTCTAGACAATGCCTGGAGCTTCTTAGAACTTCCCTTTCTTCTCCTGAAATGAGAAAATAACAAAGTGCTGAATCAATAGAAATACTTGTGACAATGTTACATATATTTTTATCCACAGATTTTTCTGCAGGTGGCATAATATAGAGATAATGCTGCCTCTTAAAAGTACAAATGGAGTGGATTCTGTCACATATTTTCCCACTCCATCTGAAAACACCCACATCTTCCTCCCTGCCTCAATTTCTTCCCTTTTAATTTTATGCTTGAAACCGGTTCCTTTGAAGAGTCTTGGCATGCAGTGTGTCTGAGTGTTCACAGGTTAGACCAAATACACTTTTTTAGAAAGAAATACTGGTGCAAATTCAAAATATCATTCTAAAAATGACACATTTTACCATACAGGATCTACCTGAAACAGTCTCTTTCTACTCTGTCTTTTGAAAGGAAGATTTTCACGTTTGCAGACAGAATTATGTGAGGCTGAACTATCACCAACTGAAGGGATAAAAAATGAAAAAGCTTCTATTTTACCAAAAGAAATAGGGGCAGGGCTGGTGTGTTCCTGCCTTATATGAAGAGCAGCTACACATCACAACACTTGTTCCTAAAATAGCAGCAAAGAACTGGTAATAAAAACTTAAGGGAGTCCTTGTGGTCCTTTGAGGATCCTTGAGAATTATTCCCAAAGCACACAAAACCAAAAATGAAGCAATAAACCTCTTTTTTTTTTATCTCAGAGCTGTGGTACTGCAGCCAGGATGCTGTAACTCAGCAGAGCCATAAAAAACACCAAGTGGTTTAATCACTTAAAATCTAAATTAGCAAGTTTTGTGTTCTGACTGGAAAGAAAAATTAGCATTGTGCATGTTTAAAAAAAATATGAACCAGCACTCATTAAATAAAGGTAACTTCTTTACAAGGTTTAGAAGAGCTGAGTTTATGGTTCCATGTATCTACTGCAAGGAGGGATTAATTAGTGTCTCAGGAGGGTGGGAATAATGGAAAAAGGAGTTTTCTGGGCACTGCCCAGAGCTGGCACTGGAGGGACAAGGCCAGCAGGGCTGTGCAGTCTGTGCCCACTCCAGGGCACTACAAGCAGGAAATAAAATCTGCTTTTAAAACTGTTTTTATGCAGATTCAGCCTTGAGAGATTTGAGCTGCAGTCCCAACCTTGGTACCACGTGTGGGACTCTTGCTCATGAATTATTTCCACTCAACACAATCCTTTTTACTCCTCAGCTGGGCAGCCTTTAGTGATGTGTAAGAGAGATTTCTTACTGCTCCAAAGCACCAGACCTCTCTTTTCTGAACAAGTGATGAGAACTGGGCCAGGATGAGGACACTGCCCTGGAGCCCTGCTGTTCCAGTTCCAGGGATGTTCCTTGACACACATTTAATTACACAAGGAAAGACTCCACTTCTTGACCACAAACACCAGGAAAGGAAACTCTCGAGGTTCTGCTGCCACAAGCACCATTCTCACCTCCCAAAAGCCACCCCTTTGTATTTTGTAAATCATCCTCCTTCATTTTTTTGTTACAAAGAATTCATGACACCCTCAGTCAGGAGGGAAGAAAAAGGGAACACAAAAGTTATTACTCACTCAAGATGATGACACAAAACCATAGGAGCACTCCAGTTTCACGGTCCATGGGTGGAACCTCATTTATTAAACATTAGAAACTCAGCAATGTACACCATTTCCTATATACAAATCAAGTTCATCAATTAAAAAAAAAAGTGCTGTTTGAAATCAGGTTTTATTTAAAGCACAAAGTAACTGGAATTGCATCTTAACTGGGAGTGAATCAGGTACTGAGGACAAACACACAGCGACAGGGGCACGAGACACCTTTGAAGTCTTAATGTGGATTTACTGAAAACTTTTGAGGAGAAACATTCAGCTTTTTATACAAACAGTACAGAGTGCTTCCAACATCTCTAGGAAAATTAAGTATACAGTTTAAATCCTTTTAAAGCAAGGTACTTGGAAAACTTCTAGTTTAAAATACCAGCCTATTGACCTATTCCAAACAAAAGGCTCAAATCCTGCAACGGAATCAAGGCAGAGCAAAAGATAAACCTGTGGAGAGGGACTGCAGGCACTGAGCTAAGTCAAAACCACTTTTCCAAGGTATCCTACCACAAAATGGAGATGAGCTAACACACTGACCTTTAAACAACCCGGCCAGCCAACCCCAGGGCTACAAAAAGGTGGCTGGACAGTCAGAAATGCCAAGTGAGCACTAAAAACATGTTTCAAACGTAGCTGCACGACAGCATCAACACACCAAGGATGTTTATTTCTCTACATGCCACAGTTACTACTCTATGCTACACCGTATTTTGCCCATATTCTGCATCACACCAGCGACACCGTGGGATTCTGGATCCAGTCTTGGCTGCTTTTGCTCCATTTTGCAAGTTTAAGGCCAGCCTGGAGGAAGACTCCTGAAGTGACTGAGAAACAAAGTGATGCTAAGTGGTGGTTTGGCTGAGTGAAGTTCTGCAGAAGAGCAGACAAAGAGAATATCAGATCAATTCACAGGGACAAGATGTGAGAACAAACTCCTCCAAGGACTTCACAACACACAAATGAAAATGAAAGAGCCAACAGCTCCAATTTACACCTTCTGAATTTGCAGTGAAACCAGTGTGGGGGCACTTTTTTTGTGTGTGTGTGTGTGATATGAATGTGCTACTTCAATCCCGTTGAAAGTCAGTACAAATAAAAAGATAGTAGTGAAAAATTGCTTTATTCTGGCTGCTGGAAATGGAGGCAGAGAAAGAGCCTGAAGAACAGTGCTGAAAATATCCGTGGCTGAAAAAATCCGTTTGTGTTCTGACTTCCTACAGCAAACCCAGCTTTGCTTTATTGCACCAAAATTGTCAGTGAAAAGTTCACAGAAATGTAACATTTTAAAAACCACTTCGGAAAAAGGAAAGTTAAGGGCACTCAGTTCCAGAAAGTTCATTCAGGAAACCAAAAGCCATCTCTGGGTAACTGCAGGGCATCAAAAGGAGATAGCTGAGAATAACGAGGAGCTGTTTGACCCCTGCAGGCCCAACAGTACAAAAAACCAGGAACATCCAGGGAAATCCAGGGAAATCAGTTGTCTGAACAGACACTCTCCTTCACTTGTCTTGGACTGCAATTGTGCTTGGAATCATCTGCCAGCAGGAGGTTCTGGTATGTGAAAGGACCTGGAGCAGCTGCTGAGATCACTTTGCACAGGATGAGCAGGCAGAGCCATCCACTTGATTTACCTGAATTTGCATTTGTATCTTCCAGGCTGGATCTCCACTCCCTCAGCTGCACCCGAGTTCTGCTTAGGGACCTCGGGGTGGGGAAACCGAGCTCCCAGCAAAATCCCACCCCACAGAACCGTCCTAAGGCAGCTCGAGTGTGACCAGTGTCAGATCATCTGCATTGCTATCCAAGGCTGTGCTTTCCCAGGATCTCTCAACAGGTTCCCAAATCGATTCTGTGCACAAACAGGTTTCCCTTTGAGAGACAATTAGAGGCCTCATAATTTAAAGTGTGATTAGCCAATATCTTATCTACAGTAACTACAGCATCCTGTAAGAATGCAAGCCCTAAAAATCATTATAAAAAATATTTCCTTAGAGCACTTTAAATAATTTACAAAATTCTACAAAAGCTACGTATGTCTATCCATGATATCCCTGTTAAATAGAATTATTTTCACATTAGTGTGTGTATGATATACAGGTATCAGCATCTCTCACTGCCTCTCCTTTCCTGTCTCAAGTTTTACCAAGGTAATTACAATCAGAGTTATTTTATAAAAAGACTGCTAGTGTAAAAAAAACAACAAAACCAAAAAAAAGTACTTACATATTTGAAACCTTTTCTTCCAAGAGGGAACCTGGGCAGTCCCCTGCAGGTAGGTCAGTACATTTTGCACAGGTTTTGGTTAAAAATTCCTGCCCTGTGTGTACTTCACTAGCAGCTTCCCTGTTCTGCAGGACAGGTACTTTTCCTTCCATTTTGGAGCTGGATAACTGAATTTCTTCCTGCCTGTCAACTTTTTCTTCCTTAATGCACATCTGCACACTGTTATCTGCACATGCTCCTCCACTATTATGCATTGCTGCTGCTGTCACATTGCATTCCTGCCTTGGGCAAGCTAAACCTGGATCTGGCCTCTTGTCCAGCTGGTTATTCCCTCCCTTACTGCACACCTGAGCACTCTGCTGAGCTGGCTCTCTGCTGACTTTATCTGCTTTTCCCACACTGCACTCAGGGCGTGGAGCATCCACAGTGGAGTCAGCCCAGCTGCCTTTGTGGGTATCTCCTTCCTCCATCCACATCTGGGTGTTCTCAGCTCTGGAGGTTCCTCTGCAAACCTTATCAGCTTTTCCTGCTGCCACACTCCTTTCCTGTGAGGGAAGGCTGGGGTGTGACTGATCCCCTGGAGCATCAGCCTTCCTGCAACCCTCAGCTGCCTCTTGGAGACGCTCAGCACCTGCACAGGTTTCTGCTACATGGGGACTTGCCCCTCCCACAGTGAGTTTCTGAGAAGAACTGGATGCTTTTATTGCTGGTGTAATATCCCCACTAAATTCACCTTTTGGCAAGGGGTTAAGTACATCTGTGTGCTGGGAAGCTGCCTCCATTCCCAAGGTGCTGCTCTGGGTGAGCAAACACTCTGCTTTCTGCTTTTTGTTCAAAAGCATCGATTTCTTCCTGTCCCGAGCATATTTCAGACCTGCAATAAATTTACTTGAGATTTTTAGTTGGAAAGTATTCTTCCTTTTAGATCTGGGCTTTGCATTCATGACTTTTCTTACTTTGCACCCTTCATTTCTGCTGGGTTTTGGGGGCTCTGTGTTACGGACATTCCTTTTACCTGTTGCACTCCCAGGTAACTCCCCAGCAGCACCACCTCTGACCCCCCCCAGTCCCTGCTTAGCTTTTGACTGACCAGTAGTAGGAACATTCTCTGCAGAGGAAGCACATCTCCCACTGCCAGCTAACATTGCACTTTTCCCTTCTGTTCTCTGAGAGTTCTTCATCTCCTCAGTTTGCTGAGCCACCTCAGTCTTTTTACTCTGGCCCAGCACGAGGTCGATCTCATTTTCCACCGGCTGCTGCTTTGCTTTTCCTTTAGTACCAGTTTGTTTGGTCGCTCTAAATAGGTCCAGACTTGCATCACCTTTTTGCATCTCTGAATTGCTTGCAGAGTCTTTAGCCTTTTCTGCCAAAAACCTCCTGATTTCTTGCTCGATGCTGTCATCGCTGTCCACTGCGCTGCTGTCACTGGCGTCTGACACAGCTGGGAAAGCACATTTTCTATTTTTAGCCCCCCGCTGGTTTGAAACTGGTTTAGGTTTATTGCCTTTTTTAAGCTGTAAGTTGAATTCCAGGTTTTTCATGGTTTCTGGCTTGTCACTGGGAAGTTTGATGTTGTCTGGAGGGTTTCTGACTGCATTCTCCCTCGCAGCTTTCCTAGGTTTTGAGAGGCAGCTTTTCAGCAGTGAGGGATTTTTACATTTCCACTCGTTTTGTTGGAGGTTGCTGAACTCATCCAGCAGCTGAGTTTCTGTCTCACTGAATCTGACTTTCTTCTTGCACTGAGCTTTCTGGTCCTTGGATTTCTTCTTCAACTTCCTTTTAGACCGTAACAGGTCCTTGATAGCACTATCCAGGTCCTCATCACTGTCCAGAGAGCTGCTCTCATCACCCGACCCCTCTCTCTCTGGGGTTTGGGGGGGGTTTTTTATAGGTTTTCTTGTGCTGCTCTGAACCTGCAGAAAAGGGTTTACAGAATCCAAGGCCACACATCTGCTGCCATCAGAGCCAGACAATTTGGGAGACATCACCTGCTGCTGCCTCGGGTCTTTGCTACTCTGAGCATCCCGGAGTTCAGCAGGGCTGCTCAGGACGTGCTCCTCTTGGAGCACAGGGAATTTGGAATAGTTACCTGGCTGGAAAAGTCCCTTCTCCAGCTGTTCAGGTGGTTTTGATGCCCCTTGTTTTGCTGTTCTGCCTTCCCTTTTAAGTCTCCTCTTACGACTCAGGGATAATTTCAGTGTTTTGGGCAGAGAAGGCTCGAGGGTCCCGGTGAGGCTGTTTGGATCAGAAGGCAAAGGCATCTGGATGGAGCGTGACAGGCTGGGAGGTTTTGTTCCAAGGTTTTCTGACTGTGCTTTCAGAGCCAAAAAAGCCCTGATTTCTTGCTCTATGCTGTCATCACTGTCCACAAGGCTGCTGTCACTCTCACAACGGGAGGATGAGAGAAGCTGGGGAGAAAAGAAGGAGTCTGCAGTGAGGGATTTGTTGTCACTTCCCATTTGGGATGGCATGATTGTTTTGGAAATATCCAGGATAGCTTCTGCACACATGAGTTCTGCAGATGTGTCTGCTCTGCAAGAGGCCTGCAGTGTGAGCTCACAAGCAGCAATCTTGTTTTCTGGAAGTGCAAAATGTCTGGCTTTTTTCAGTGGTTTAAACAGCTTATTAAAGTCATTGCTGGTGCTTTCTAATCCTGTTGACTTGGAATTAATTTCCTTTCTCTTGTTGCTTATAGGGTTTTTATGGATTTCTGGTGAGGCACTTTTTGTGGAGCTAATTGTCAGGCTGGCAGAAATGTCTGCCATACCCTTTGGATCAAATTGTTCCCTCTGCAAAGGGACACAGTTTGCTGCATGACCTGCCTCTTTCCTGATTTTCTCCAGCTGGTAAAGCTGAATGGCTTCTTCAATGCCATCATCGCTGCTCGAGTCAGATGTGTGCATGCTCTCCTTGATAAGTGCTTCCCTTGGCTCCCAGTAATGAGCTCCACTTCCCTCATTCTGCTCCACGAGCCAGGGCTGGCTGGCAGTGGCCATTTCGAGATATGCTTGGTTCACCTGGCTGAAATCACTGGGCTCTGCTTGGATTTTTGACTGCAAACACTTGGACTGGGTGCTGGATTTCTGCAGCTTGGGGTGGTGTCTCAGGAGCAGCGCATTGCAGCCTTGCTTTAAAGCACCACAGTTCGTTCTGTTGGCTCCTTCTTTGTTGCACTTCAGGACAGATCTCACACGGGAATCCTTTTTGTCCTCCTCAGTAACACATTTACTGATTTCTTGCTGCTTCTTCTCGTTCAAGAACTGCACTATTTCAGCTTGTATGCTCTGCTCGAAGGAGTCATCGCTGCTGATGCTCTGAGGGGAAGCAGGCTGGAGCCTTTTCCCGATTCCCAGGTGGTCAGACAGGTACTCCTCAGAGAGCATCTCGGCTTTAAATTTCACCGGGAGGAGGTTACTCGCCACTTTGTTCTGAGAGAAGTCTCTCTTAAACCTTTTGTCTCTCCTCACATTCTCAGAACACTCTGCATTCCTTGGCAAGGACTGGGCACTTTTGCTTTTTGTTTTCAAGTACTCTTGGATGGCTTCCTCTATACCTCGGTCCACAGAGTCGTCGCTGCTGTCAGAATCGAGCAGGAGAGTCCCAAATTCCACGTTCTCCTCCACCTCGGTGTCATCGGACTCCTCAGGGCTCCCACACCGGGTGTAGGGAGGGTGCTTCCGCAGCAACGTGGTGCTGGATGGGACTCTGGGACCTTTTTCTCCTTTCTGTTTCTTCTGCATAACACAGCCACACTCATTGTTCATACCCAGGGCAGGCTCTTGGCTTTGCAGGTTGTTTATGATCATCTGAACTTTGGCGCTCACGGAGGTTCTGGTGACGTTGCCGTCGGATTCAGGGAAGCAAACGGGGTATCTACAATTCCTTGCTGGTCCAAAGGACTCCCATTTTGTCTGAAGAGCTACCAGAGGAGGAGCATCCATAAGGAACATTCTAGCAGGCCACAGCAAAGTCCACGATGGAACAGATTTTCACACTGGTCTCTCCTCCATCCTAAAACAAAGGAAAAAAGGAAAATATTTATTATGTGTGCTCCTTCTGGAAATTCCATGTAATGATCCTGGTAACATAAATTGTAAATTATTAACACACAGAACTACTGTGCCAGATAATCACAGGAGCTACCCCTCAGCATCACTTTAATGGGTAAATCAGTCACTCCTGCCACTGGGGATAAGGTAGAGCACTCACCATTTGTGGTTTGTAGTATTTTCTGGCAAAATCACAACCCAATTCAGGTAATTATCTCCACCTCTGAAACTCTTCCTGCACTTTCTAGTCCTTTTGGCATGTGCTCCTAACTAATGATGTACTGCCCAGACCCCCAAAGACTCACTGTGATGGTACTCAGTGCACTGGTGTGTGCAACCCCCTTGACACTGAGGCTGTCTGAGTAGTGTCACAGAAAACTTTGTGGCAAGAGAGAAACAACAATTTAAAGGAATTCTTTCATAGTGGGAGTGGAGAACCCAGCAAAATACTCTACTCATTGTTTCCTTTGGCATAACTGCCCTTTTTAAGGAACACACAGCTCAGCTTTCCTGTTTTCCAATGAAAGCACATGGCACAGGATGGGTGGATGTGGAGAAACCTGGACCATCATCTGGGATGGTGGGACACAAATCAACTCTTCCTCAGAGAGCAGAGTACTCACACAATACCCCAAAATGGCTTTTACTAGATCTGACTTGGCATTAAACACACACAGCTGAGGGACTTGGGGCAGCTCAGGGAGAAGGAAAGGGAACTTATTTCTTCCTGAAACACACTCTACAGCAATAACCCTGAGACATCAATCATCCGGCCTCACTGCAGGATAAAAGCTCTTGGCAAACACAGATCTTGGGGAGAGCACAAAAGCAGGATGAAGATTAGGAGCTACTCTTTGTGTTCCAGTAGAAACCTCAGACAGAACGAAGCTTTGGTTTGTGGAAGAGTGGAAAAAGCCACCCACAAAACTCCAGTTAACACCCCAAAGAGTTCACCACCTCCACACGGTCCCGTGAGGGGCGAAGGCTTCACCTGCGGCATCATTTGGTAGGATCAAGGGTGACAGTAATTCCCAAAAAACTACAGCAGCTGGGCGATTCTTCAGGCTCCACACAAACACAGTGAGTCCCAGCTGCTGTGACAGCAGACTCTGCCAACCTACAGGGACACGATTTTCCCTCTGAAACCTCTCTGACCTTGCACTTGTCAATTATTCTCTAGTTCTGGTTTCAAATTAATCAGTGGCATTAAATATTTTAAAAAATTAATGACTCTAAACTCGTTAAAGCTTCTGTTTATTTACTGAGAGTAAGGTAACATAACCAGGGAAGACAATTCTTCATCAGACTTCGCTTGGGCAAATATAAATTAAAAACATTTTTCCTTGTACTAAGCAGCTAAGGATCAAAAAGACAGAAATTAGGATACCTCATTACCTAGAAGCAATGCAATTAACACACTTTAGCTCCCAGCTTCATTAAAAAATAAAGCCCCAACGTTTTTCCTATTAACCTATTTCCACAGTTTTCAGGGAAGGGGCAGGTGCCTTCGCTATCCAACACCTGGACTGGGGGTGTCCCACAAGAATTACACGGGATTGGGGTGAATTTTCGTGTCCCAGCACCCACCCAGGGCACCCACAGACAGTGAGGTGACACCTTGGTGCCATTGAGGGGGGACATGAGGGGACACTCACCCTGGGGATATTCCTAGAGGGTGTGGGGGGAATGAGGGGACACACTGAGGGTAGGAGAGGCCACTCCAGGGGCAGTGTGAGGGGATTTGAGGGGACATGAGGGGACAGCCATCAGGGCCAGGACCCAGGCAGGGTCTGAGGGGACATGAGGGGACAGCCATCAGGGCCAGGACCCAGGCAGGGTCTGAGGGGACATGAGGGGACCTCACACATCCAGAAGGAGAGGGCCACCCTCTGTAACTCTGTGAGGGGAAATGAGGGGACATGAAGGGACTCCCACACAGGGGGTACCTACAGAGAGTGTGTGAGGGAGGGACATGAGGGGACACGAACTCAGGGAGTACCTACAGTGGATCTGTGAGAGGACACCCACCCGGGTGGCACCCACAGAGCCGGTGTGAGGGGACATGAAGGGACACCAAGCCGAGGGGCACCCACAGAGGCTGTGTGAGGGGACAACAAGGGACACCCGCCCGGGTGGCACCCACAGAGGCTGTGTGAGGAGACACGAAGGGACACGAACCCGGGGGACACCCACAGGGGCTGTGTGAGGGGACACGAGGGTACCCCCAGCTCGGGGCGCACACCGCAGGAGCTGCGACGGGCCCCNCCGGCGCGGAGCGGAGGGAGGGCGGCGGCAGCCCGGTAACGATCGTAACGGAAGGGCCGCCGGGGGAAGGGGGCACCGCGGCCTCCTGCAGCAGCCCCGCGGCCAGGGCCGGGCTCCAGACCGCGGTCCCGGCGCGGACTGGGAAAACAGCAGCGGAAAGAACGAGACTGCGCTCGGGTCTTGTGTCAGAACTATGCGCAGAGCGGGGGATGATCCGTCCGCTCCCTTCGGGGTGCAGCGGGGGTGCCAGAGTGGGGGAAACTCAAAATATCGGCGGGATGCAACACTTGGCTGTCCCAGGCGCGAAGTTTGGGGGTGCAGAAGGAGAACTGAGGTGCAGAGAGCCAAGGCCTCTGCTTTCAGCTGCTGAACGGTCGGTGCTGGGGCTCCTGCAGCTGTTGGGTTGTTGGAGGCTTCACATAGTGAAACAGCAAAGTTTTAGTGCTCTAATTCATCCCTGTTTTGTTGAGGGTTTTCCCCGGGGATACACTGCCAACCCTGTGTTCTCATCCCTGTGCTTCCAGAGCAGAGCCGAGCTGTGGGGATGCTTCCTTTCGGGACAGCCGTTTCAACCTGCTCATTCCTGAAACACACAGAGTGAGTCACAGCTCTGAGTCTATAAATCTGCACAAGCACTTCCATTCCTTGTCTCTGGCAAACAAAAAACCTGGTGCCTCAACCCAAAGTGCTGCCTGTTTTCACTTTGTCAGTGCGTTTTGTTTCCCCGTGGGGCTGGAACACCTGTGTGTTTCCAGCAGAGGAAATCAGCATTTTTTTGTTGGATATCATCAAAATCACAGGGGAAACGCTCGGGCTGGGAGATGCCAGGTGGGGAGCAGTGGGTATGGAGGGTCCCAGGCTGAAAATGGAGTGACCAGCAGTGTTGCACTCTTTTTGTGCTCCCTCTGTGGCAACACATCACAAATATGGGGCTGACATATGGCGAGGAACAGATTTCCACCTGTTTTTATCCCAGAGATTTTTTGTTTTGTCCTCAAAACGTGTATTTCCATGCCCTTTACTCATCTCCCGCTTCACATTCTTATTTTTCCTCTACCACCAAACCAGGTCTGACCCTGGGAATGTGGGGCAGGACCATGTTTCAAACCATCAGACACAGTTACAAACTCATATTAATTTATCAGCTGCTCTTGCAACAGATAAAACAGAGCCGATAAGACACTTGCCTGTGTGTTCTTGTCCCTGGGATATGTAACGTGCTTTTATGTTCTGATCTGGCTCGCTTGAACGAGACTGCTGAAAACAGCACAGCCAGCATCTGTGTGCAGGAGGAAACAATGGACTTGCTTTTCCTTCACTGCAGAATTGCAGCCTGGAGGTGAGGAAACTTTGCTCCGCTCACCATATTCCTCCCCAGCGCCTCGGCAGAGGAAAGAAAGGGCTCTTGTATTCATGTATCCTCCCGGGCCAAGTCAATTTACATGTGAATGCACTTTTAAAATAAAATTAAAGTCAAAGCTGTGGCCAGAAGCCTGATAAATGTTTCTGTGCACATGCAGTTGCTTGGGAGGGGGGAGGCTGGCTGCTGCTGGAGAGCTCTGCTGTGCCCAGCCGAGGTGGCATTTGTGGCTCTGTGTGCCCCTTCGACTTGAAAGAAGAGCAGAGCTTGTCCCCGAGGTCCCATTAGGGGTGATTTGTCTTCCTGATCCCTGATCTTGGTGGAAATGAGAGCAGTGGTTCCCATCCCCACTGGATGGATGACAAAGTCACGAGCACTAATTGGAGCCGTGGTTAGAATGGCTGCAATGGCAGGGAAACATTCGTGTTCCCAAAATGAAACATCTCCCCACACCTCCGGATCTGCTCCTCCTGTTTGCAGGGATAGGTGCTCATTACAGGTGCCTCTGGATACCTTAGAGGCTGAAATCACAGCTCAGGTGATGGCTTTTATTATTTTTTTTTCCAGCAAGAGAAAGGACAAGATTAAAACCAAATTAGCAGGAATAAAAGGGCAGATTTTGTTGTCAGGTAACCTGTGGTTCTGTGGCCAATTAATATTCCTACATGGAGCTGTGTTAAAACACCACTCATGTTCTGCTGTGCTGGTGTTTTTTTGGGAATATGGGTCATAGCTGATGTTGGCTGAGGGCACATCCACGCCTAGGGCAGGAGGGAATTTGATAATCTTGGGTTCTTCAAACCCCTTGCTGGCAGCAGTTTTGCATTCTCTGAGCACCTCTTCAGCTTTTGGGGCAAAACTGATTCACATCAGCACAATCCTGCTGTGACCATTGAGTTTTTTGGGGGGAAAAGCAGCAGAGAAAGGAGGTAGATGGAGCCCAATCTGATTTTCTCTGACCCTCAGTATTTAGGGTCCATTTTTCACATGGCTCCAACTGAGCTTCAGGACACTCAGTGCTGGCCCTGCTCCAGCATCTCCCTGCCCTGCTCAGCTCCTTCAGTCTGATCTCAGATGATTTATTAGATGGAGAACAACTGGATCATGTAGTAACATGGCAAATTGAAGAGTTTAGTTGTTATTTAATAAATGCCAAGGAGACTCATGAGGCCTTGAAGTTATAATAGAAAGATCTAATTTAGGAAAAAAAAAAAAAGGGAAGAGAGATGCCTGTGAAAGCTGCCAGGAAGCAGTGCTGGGTATTGAACATTTCTATTTACCCTCTGAATGGAACAGAGATGGTCTGAGCTTCCTTTTAGCAGAGCTGGATGCTGCCCAGGGAAGCAGCACCTGAGGCAGGAGGAGGTTCAAGGGCAGTTTTTGGTGGAGCTGAGCTCCTGGAAGCTGTGCTTTGTCCTGCCTTGGAAGATATCGCTGCTATAAATCGCCTTTTGTTGATGGATTTTTTTCAGGAAAGAAACTAACTGGCTCCATGAAGCAAATTAAAGTGTATTTATAGCACAGGGGCAGGTTTCAGAATGCATTTAACATTTTTGAGTCTAACCTGGTGCACTTCCTATTCATCACTGACCATTATACAAAGTGCAGCTGAAGGTCTCTGTGGGGCACAGCTCATTGCTTTGGAAGATGTCCCTTTCCCTTGTTAATTCCAAGTGTATCTGGCATAAGAACACAAAGTGAAAAACACAATTTAGTGCCCAGAGTTTTAACTTTAGCCCTGACCTTTCCTTGCTACCATGTGGCAGAGACCTCTAAAATATCAAAGGAAATGATGGCTCCTCGCTCATATTCTGTACCTGGAACCTTTTAATGTTGTTTTTTTTTTTTGTTTGTTTGTTTTTTTTGTATGACTCATTCCTATCTAGGTTAAGTGATAAATATTTCATGTTTACAATCCTGGACATGGGCCGTGTGGGCTTTTAAGAGTTTTCTTTACACAAATCCCCCCTTTCTGTCCATCTCCGCGGGCTTTGCTCGGAGGCAATGCTGTCAGTATTCCCACAAGGACACTTCCAGCTGCCTCCTGTGCTTGCCACAGTTCTGCTTGTGCCCATTAGGTGTCAGACTCTTATCGGCTCAGTCTCCAGTTCCTGGGATTTCGAGGACGGCACGAGAATATGAGAAGCCAGAGCTGGTGTGGCTTTTTTTGGGATGCTCTCTCGCCAGCGGGTCCTACCCAGAAAGGGCAAACCGGGAGCTGTGCTGCTCCCTGGGCCACCAAACGGGGACTCTGTGCTGGCCTTGTCCCCGGCTTTACCATCTGGGATTCCTCCAGAGCCACTGCTCATCCCGGGGCTGCAGAAGGAGCATCCGCAGGCAGCAGCTCCTGCCCCAAACCTGCCGGGTTTTGCAGCACATTTGTGTTTTAGGTCACCTCTCGTTGCATTCCTGAGGTCAGCTCTTCCCATTGCAACAGCTCCTCACACTGCTCTTGGCTCTGCAGGGTCGCCGAGGTGTTGTCAGAGCAGTGATCAACCTCTTCCCACCTTGTCCATCACCCTTTTGGGATGAGCAGTTGGAACTGAGTGTTGGTGCTCCGTGCCAAGCCCTGCCGGCCCCACGAGTGCAAGGTGCGGGGGCAGCTCGGATGTTTCCTGCACCTCAGGGCTTGGGAGCACTGCTGAACACGTGGGGATTCATTCAGAGACACAAAGTCAGGCTTTTTTATTTCACTTTTTAATGAACCATGTGCTGAGTTTCCCACAGCAACACTTTGATTCCAGCCACGAGCCAGGATATAAACACGGGCATTTGGTGCCATGAGCTGAGGTGGCTGGTGATGAAAAGGGGTCTGTGAGCTTTAAAATGGCCTATTTAAAGGGCAAGATCAAAGATGTACCTGGGGATAGATACCTGCCCTGCTGCATGGAGAAAAGCCAGAGTGAAACAGAGATGCTGCACTCACTTTATATTTCCAAAGGAAACTGCTTTGACTTTGTGCTGCAGTTGCTGAGAGCTTTAATGGGGCAGGGGGAGGGAGAGGAAACACAACATGCTCCAGCTGCCCTCATTACTGCTCCTCTGACTCTCTGCTCAGGAATCCCAGCACAGCCATGGACTTGCCCACCTGCAATTACCAGGTCCTGCATTTACAGAGTGCTTTTCCTGACCTGCTGCTCACCCAGGAGCATCCCCGCAGCCCCCTGTGAGGCAGAGGCTGCCGGATTCCTTCTGTTGAGCAACTCCTGATTCCCAGCAGAGCCATCCTGAGCACTGTCCCAGCCCCCATTAGCTCTAAACTGATATTTTTAAGAGGCATCTTCAGCTTTTCAAATCACCTTCAAGGAGTGCTCTATTTTTAGCCTCCCTGGACTCTCTTGGCTGCAAACAAGCGAAACCTCTCTGCGGTGAATTCACAACAGGGCAGCTGGCAGGGGTTCAAAGTGTCTGAAGCGCAGCACGATGGAAATGAGTTGTCCCCGAGGTCCCTGTGGAGCAGGCTGAGCCCACGGAGCCACCAGGGGATGCTGCCTGTCCAGTCCCACCAGGGCTGGGGTGCACAGCCTCACCCAGCCACGCCGCTGCCACTGCCAAGTGCTCTTTGCACAAGCGGCTTTGATTAAGGATTTGCAAACAGCTCCTGTTTGGTTCAGCGCTTAAAATGCTTCCTTAAATAAGTTTTGGATCGAGCCAGAGATCACCGCTGTTTTGAATTTTCATCAGACTGAGAAAACGTGCTGCACTGGGGGTTTGTGCAATGCTTTGACTTGGGTTCTCCTCCAGCAGAGCAGCTCTGAGTGAATCGCCCTCAGCAGGGCAGCTGTGCAGAGCCAAAGCCTCCCTGCTGCTCTGCAGGGTGGAGGCACCTCCCAGGAGCAGTTCCAGTGCTTGGAAAACGGGCTGATGGTTATTTGAAGTATTCCTTTCCCCTCAGTCTTCATTCTGCTCTCCCAGTGGGCCAAAGGCACCTCCCAGTGCCCCAACCTGGAGAGAGGGAGGGCAGGAGCATCCCAGCTTCACACAAGGTGCATCTGCTCCCACTCCACGTGTCCTCCTGCTGTTTGGGGTCTCTTAGGGCCACGTCACACAGCCAGTGATGGGAATTGTGGACTGAGTGCAGTGTCAGATTGACCCTCCCATCCTGCAGAGCTGTCAGTGATGGGGAAATGTTGACTGGCAAACGCCTTGAGAACAACAAATCCATGGCAGCTTTGGAGACAGAGCAGGAGATCAAATCCTGTCCTAGTCAGCATTAGGAAAAACGTGGTGTTCAGAGAGGTGCTTTCTCCTGGATGGGGCTCGTGCTGCTGGCATTGATGGTTCTTTTAAAGTGTTTCCTCATCCTGATCTTGAATCCCCTGGCAGTGGTCTGGGCCACAAACCTTCACCAAAATGTGGCTCAACAACACAAATTCCTGTCCCAACTGGCCGGGAAGAACCAGAAGGGGAAAAAAAGCCCATTCCCATTACCTGAGGTGCTTTTCATTTTGCTCCCTCTTCCCTGCATCCCACCCTGTGCAGGGCAAGGGCTGGATCTGACCCCTGGCCAGGCTTCCCTGCCTGCTCCCCAGCTTGGCTGGGGCTCAGGAAAGCCACGGGCAGGGCAGGGAAGGTGCGGAGGCAGCACCTGGGGCTGTGTGTGCCTGCGTGGGACGGGAAAGCCGGAGCAGCTTGAGCCGTACGTGCTGGGAGGAAGGAACCGGCTGCGAGGAGCTGGTGGGAGGAGGAGGAGGAGGAGGAGGAGAAAACTGTGTGTCAGCAAACGAGGCAGATTGAGAGCTGAGACGTGTTAGTGGTTGTGTTTGGGATATGATCAACGCTCCCTTGTGACTTGCACAGCCGGCAGGGGCCCGAGTGGTGCAAATAGAAAATAAGAAATCAGTGGGAATGGAGCTCCTACATCCATCCCCTTGTGCTGCAGGGGAGGGTGAGGCCCTCACATGCCTTGCAAATCCAAGCATGGGCTCATCCAGCTGCCACGGGGCAGGAGGTGGGCGAGCTGGTGGGGGGCACAGGGCAGCCCCCTGCTCGGGGAGCTGGGCCACCCGTGCCCGGTGGGTGCTGCCAGCACAGCCCACGCCGTGGAGTGCAGCCTCCTCTTCCTTTGGATACCTGTGGATATTGCCCTGAGGGTTTGGTCCCCAAAATCTCTGTCTGGAGACATCTCCACCACAAGGAATCAGAAACCTGCCACTTGTTTGTGGCTTGGCCTCAGCACCCTGGGGAAGGGGGAGCCGGGAGCACAGGGTGGGAAGAAGGGGGGCTTTTCCTCACCCCCTCGAATTGCTGTTGTGGTAATTCACGAGTGTCACTGGCACATCTGTTCAGAGGGAGAGCAGTAATACAGGTCCAGCTGAGCGACAAAATTGCTTTCAGGGCTGTTGATTCCCAGCTCGGGGTGTGTGGTCAGCCTGACTGCAGACTGAGGATTTTTAATTTAGATTTTTCCCCTGTCGTTTGCCCTGTTCCTTGCAGGGATCAGTCACATTTAAAGCAGGCAGAGATGGGATCCGTGAATCCTATCTCCCCTGTTCCCATGCTCTGGGATAGATGGGCCATCTGGGCTCATTCACCAGACCCTGAAATCACTCACACAGCGCCTCGATGAAGGATTTGCAGCTCGCTCATGACCAGGCTGCCCTGATCACCCTTTTCCTACAGCTCCTGTGCCTGCTGGGTGTGGACTCTGCTCGGGGGCCGTTTCTCCTCTAGATGGTGCAGCTGCCTTTGGGCACCACCGAGGCACCGCGGTGCAGCCAGACCCCGACCCTGCGGCAAAACGGGGGCGCAGCCAGCCCTGGGCTCTCCCCGTGGCCCCTTCCCAGCCTCTTGGCAGGATGGGACACTGCTGAGGGACACAGCTCGCCGCGTGTCACCTGCCCGGGGCTGCGCGCCAGCTACCTGTGGAGCAGCATCGCTCTGCCAGCCTTGGGCACCGCGGCACTGGGGGGATGAGAAATCCGTCTCCTGCTATTCCTGGCCTCTCTGTCCTTGGCAGAGCTCGTCCTGGCAGTGCCCGGGGGAGATGCTGGCAGGGCGCAGCGGAAGGCGGAGGAGAGGGGACAGATCCCGGGGGTGACCCCGTGCCTTGCGGCAATCCGGCTCGTTCCGTTCACGCCGGGCACAGCCCGGGCCGGCCGGAGGAGCCGAAATGCCACCGTTGTCTTCCGTTCGAGCCCCCGGCCGCCTGCAGTGCCCTGACTCATCCCCGGGACGGGAGGGATGCGGCTGCCAAAGCTGCGGGGCTGGGCAGGACGGGGCAAGCTCGGGTACACGCAGAACCTCAGCTCCCACCTGCAGCTCAGCCTCTCCGCCCACCCCAGGGCAGCCAGGAGGACACACACGGGGATGTTCTGCTCCGCCAGGACCCGTTCCCTGTAGGAGCCATCTCCTCGCTGCAGAGGGACATTTATGGCTTAGGGATTGCGTCAGGGCAGAGCGAGCTCGGCTGGGTTTGGCAGCCCCCCTGAGCCAGGAGGACATCGCTGAGCCAGGCTGGTTGGATTTGGGATCCTGCAGACAGGGGAATCCTGGGCAGCTCTGCCTGCCATACTCCCCACTTGTTTAGCCTAAACCCAAATAAATACGAGCCTAATGATTTGAGTGAAACAATAGGAGACATTCCAGCATAAAGAAAGCTTTTCTCCTATTAAGCTTTGCTGGCAAGCTTTAGAGCCTGTATTTAAAATAAATGTTATGTGTGCATTTAAAAACACACCATATGTTCTCCCGCAGATCTTTCTGGGAGCTGCCGTAGCGGGGCTCTGGCTGGATCCCCTCCTCCCGGTGCCAGGGAGGGTTTTGCTCTGTGCTGCCCATGTGAGCAGACCCAGAGCCCTGTGCCCTGACTCCTGCTCCTGAAGAAGCCACACCAGGGACTCTCCATGCCCCACAACACGAGTTTCTGGAAGTCTCCGCCCGTGAGCGCGAGTTGCAAAAGAAACTCTTTATTTTTGTTGGCGAGCTGATTAATTTGCTGATAACCTGCCCTGCATCCCTGCCACGATCCCCACCACTCTTCCGGCTGCAGCACCAGCCTGGTTTTTGCCAAGCAGCCCCAAACCCGACGGCAGCAGGCTTTGGGATGGCTCAGTTCCCCCCGACCGCTGTAGGTGGCACTCCGGCCCCGCCACCCGCCCGGCTGCCAGCGCTGCGCTGGTGCTGGCACGGAGTCAGGGGATGAGCTCTAAGTTTACAGCAGATTTTCCCTTCTGACAGATTACTGCTTCATTTGTAACAGGAGAACTTCTCATTAAGTACATTTTTGACATTTTGTTGAGAGGAGGAGGGGAAAAAATAAAATCCTCGTGTAGCCGAGCGTGCCGGAGCATGAGCGCGGCTTTGCGGGTTTGGGGGCTGGCATGGAGTTATTTTCTTTTTTGCTTTGGCACCAGAGTCCCTCTTCATAATTATTCACTTCTGAGCACAGTTGCTGCGGCTGGGAGACAGGCACATTGCAAAGAGAGCCCAGCTGAAAAGCCAGGAGGGCTGGGAGGTGGCAGCTCCCTGTTCTGGCAGTGCTCAGATTCCAGTGCTAATCCAATAAGGTTCGATTCAAGTGCGTTTTCCAGGCAAATCCAAATCTAACGGTTCTTCTCATTGCTCTGGGCACTGTGGGAGTGCCTGGGCATGCCAGGCTTTGGCTACATTCAGGGCTTGGGGTCCCTGGTTCTGCCAGAGACCTGTGGCTGCCTGCTGGGGACATCCCCGGTGGGACCCAGCTCACCTTGGGCAAAGCTCTGCTCTCACCATGTTCCCCTTGCAGTATGCTCTAAAGGACAGAACAACAACTAATTTTAGTGTTAATTATACCAATCAGCCTTGATGGAAACTCGGGAGTGAGGTTATTATCACTCTCTTTTTTTTTTTCCACGGTGTGGAATAGCCCTTTTGGAAAATCCTTCTTCTTGCAGAGCCACAAATGTTTTTTCCTCTTGGGTTTCTTTCAAGTGAAGAAAATGCTGAGCGAGGCTGTTGCCATAAGCTCCCAGGACATTTTCATTGATCCAAATCAAAGAGCAAGCATCAAAAAGCACTGTGTGACGTTATGGAGGCATTTTAATTATGAAAAGTGTTGCAAGCAGCTTAAAGAAAGCGAGTGCCTCATGAGAGAAAAAGCATTTCACTTCTTTTCCCTCAGAAAACACTTTTTCTCATTATCCAAGTGCTGGAACTGCTCTCTTCTCAGGGGCAAGGAGCACGCTGGCCTTTCCCAGCTCACACTGAGCACAACAGCATCGACAAAATTGTGTTGGAGTGCCTTGAGATTTTTCTCTCCTGCACTAATTGCCACTCCAGTCCTGACTCTTCCCACCCCCTGTGCAAACACAGCTCTAAAGTACCTTGCTGCTGCTGCTTTGCCACCCCAGTGATGCCCAGTGCTCCTGCGAAGATCCCTGCTCTTGTCCAAGTGTTTTCTTTAAGAAACACTTGTGAATCAGCTTTGAAAAGCATTTGGAAACCTGGTTTTCCTTGTATCAACAGCTGTGGATTCAGATGCCTGTTACCCTCGCTGCTCCCTCCTTGTCTGCTTTTCAAAGCTGGGATAAACCCTTGGCTGGGTCAGACCCTCCCCTCCCCTCCCTGGGGACATGGCCTGGGAGGTGACACGGGCTGGAGGTGCAGCCCCAAGTGGCAGCAGGCTGAGGGCTGGGATCCTCTCCGGGTGATCCAGCTTTCCCTGGCACTGCCCGGCTGTGGCTGCCCTGTCTCAGAGGCTGCAGGCTCTGGGCAGAGATCAGCCCTTTGTCCCCTGGGGAGTGACACTCCTGCCTGAGAAAATCAGATTATGGTGTCTTTTATCCCTGATGGCTCCAAGTGCTGCCACTCCTTGTTTTAGAGAAGGAATCAGACAGAGACAATCCTATTGCTGCTTTCCCCTGGGCAAGGATCTCAGGGCTGAGGGCTAAAAACACCCAGGAGGAGCTGCTTTAACACCTGGTCACCCCCTCACCCCCAGGACCATCACTGCAGGCACGGAGGGGGGACAAAAAGGACCCATTTGCCCCCCAGGGAGAACCTTGGGAGACTCAAATGTGGCTGTTCCACCCCGAGAGAGCCTGAGTGGGCCCGGGGAAGGGTGTCAGGGTTTCTCTGGTGAGGGAGGGATGCGCTCAGCTCCCGGCAGATGGTACTCCCGTCTCCCTGCACTTGATGGGATGGTGGGAGAAGTTATTATGAAAGACTGCTGTGACATTCACAGCACAGATCTGCCAACTGGTGTCTCGGGGAGATGGAGGGAGCACATTGCCGTGCTGCATAAATTGGTGCAGAGATATATCTGGTGCTGTGCTTCATGGCAGGGTGGGAAGGAGCCTTCTGCTGGCAGGGGAGTGGGGTGTCCAGCCAGAGCCCTGCTCAGGGCTGGCACTGACACTCCACAGAGGCACTTCGTGTTCCTGTGGGTGCCTTTTTGACATGCAGATATTTGTAATTTCTAAAAACTTGTCCTTCTGTGACAGCGTCTCAGAGCAATGCAGTGCTCTCCCCACACAGTGTCCCCTCCCAGTGTCCCCCCCAATTTTCAGCTGCCTGGACTCTGTGAGAAGCCCTGTCCCAGTTGTGGGAGCCACATGGACTCTCCCTCCTGTGGGCCCATCCTGGAGGAGCAAGAGCTGCCTGGCCCTCACCACCTGCCCTGCAAGCTGGGTCAGGAGGGAGCTGTGCTCTTGCTTTCTGTGTCCTGGAGTTATCCTTTCTGCTTTCTGGACAGAAAGCAAAACAAAACTCATACAATCCCAGCCCTAACTCAGATTTAGGTGGGCTTTATTTCCCTGCTTTTTCCATCTCTTTGCTTTCAGGGTCAGTTCCCCTCCACAGCTTGGAAAACAGAGCAGAAGCCCCACCACGATCCTCCTCTTTCTGTTTAGCTGCTTGTTAATTGTTTCGTTAGCTCCCTCTGCTTCTTGCAGGGGTTTTAATTTTCCATGGCAACTGCATCCACGAGGCCTCCCCACTCAGGAACCCACGCTGTGGGGTGCTGGGGGGCTCCAAGCAGCCAAATCCCCCATCCTACAGATAAAAGTGGGCACCAGCAAGTCGTACCCTCGGGGGAACTTTTCCCACCGGGAGCAGGAGGATCCACCCCTGATCTGCCTGTGCCTCGGTGGGCTCTGTGGGGCAGGGGTGTTCCCAGCTGGATGGAGGCTTTCCCTGTGGTGTCTCAGCAGCTGGGAAGCATCAGCCTGGCAGGAGGAACCCAGCCTGTTCACACAAACAGCCAACAAAAACGAACGCCCACCAGGACGACTTTCATACCTACAAATTATCTCTGCCGTGGAGCTGCAGTTAAACAAACCCTGCCACTGCCACGGCAGAGGAGCAGCAGGGAAACCTGTGCAGCTCCCCCTGCTCGGTGCCTCCTGTCCCTGTCCTTGTCCCTGGGCAGCTCCCCTGTACCCCAACTCTTTGTTCCTCCCCCAGGAGGGTGCTGCTGACCCCTCCAAGCACAGCAAGGAGGGCAGTGCCTGCTTTGGGCTGGTGTGGGGGTGTGTTGAATTTTCCAGGGGGTTTTCTGAGGCTGATTGGGAAGGAATTTGTCCTGCAGGTTGCAATTCCCTAAATCTACAGCCATAAAGTGTGATGGGAAAGGGCTCAGTCCTGCCCTCACTGCCTTGAGGAAGGAGACACAGAAGAAACAACACCTCAGCACCTGGGGCTGATTTCTAACCCATTCTCCTATCCCAGCAGGAAAATCCTGGTTTCTGGCCATCCACTGAGATCTCCTGAGTGGGGGCATCCGCTGTCCCAGGGTACCAAAATAGCTCCCTGCTCCAAAACCCCAGAGGAGGAGATGGGGATGGGGCTCTCAGTGGAGGGACTGGAGGAGCTCAGGGGATCCTGGGGCTCTGTGGGGTGGGATGTGAGCCTGGCTCCCTTGGGCTGCCCAGTCTGCTGAAGCAGAACCCCCCAAAGTCCCCCTCGCTTTTTGACGAATCCTTTTCTCCCTCCTCAAATAACTGCAGTGTCAGGAGAGCCCCAGACACTCTCAATCAGCCCAGTGGGATGCTGGAGCAGAGGGAAATACTCCCAGGGGCATTGCAGGGAAAGGGGGATTTGGGTCCAAACTCATTGCAGGCTTTTAGGAGGGAATAATTAACTCCCTGTTTTTCACCAGGAGCTTCTCCACCTCCCTGTCCTCTTGTGCCAGGACAATGTGTCATCACCAGAAGATGCAGCATCATTTCCACAGCATGAAAAAATAAAATAGCTGCTATTCATCAGTGAGCTTTGTGTTAATTGCCCGTGCTCTTTAAAGCGGGAGCGTGGCCGGGGCTGTTCCCGCTTCCATCTTGTGGGATAAAGGATCTCCCTGTGATCCTGTAATAACCTCTTTCATCTGACGCCCTCAAAGTGCTTTTGGACATAAATTAATTAGGCCTCACAACACCCTGTTGGGTCCCAGCTCACCCAAGGGTTTTCATCGTGTGTTCAAACACTTCATCCCATCTTTGTGGCTCCGCTTTTCGGCCGCCCAAGGGTCACGCCCAGCTGAGGGCTGAGCAATTATTTCTGCCACTTGTTACCTGCTCCTGGCAGGGCTGGGCTGCCCTCAGGGTTAATCATGGAATCATGGAATGGTTTGGGTTGGAAGGGACATTAAAACCCATCCAGTGCCACCCCCTGCCATGGGCAGGGACACCTTCCCCTACCCCAGGCTGCTCCAAGCCCCGTCCAGCCTGGCCTTGGACACTGCCAGGGATGGAACAGCCACAGCTTCTCTGGCACCCTGTGCCAGGCCCTGCCCACCCTCCCAGGGAAGGATTCCTCCCCAGGATCCCATCTAAAATACTCTCTTTTTGAGGGGCTGGGCAGGCCCGTGCAGGATTTGGGCTGTGCAGGGATTTACCTGCGAGAGGAGAGGGGGAGCAGGAGCAGCCGTGGGGAGATTGTGATGCTGGGGATGTGGAGTGGCTCATCAGTGGCTTCAGAGTCCTAATTATATCTCTTTAATGAGCACCCACACCATTATCAGGGGTTCCTCTGGGGCTAAGAGGTGATCCAGACTCTTTTAATTACTCCAGACTCTTAATTTTTGTGTCTGTGCTAATCTTTGTAGTTCCCCTTCCTCCCTTGCTGCAAAGGACTCATTCCCAGGAAACACTTCCTCTTCCTCTCTGCTCCTTGCACAAGTGTTTTCCTTCTTTTTTTCCCCAAATCTCACAGAAAGAGATGGAGCAGGTAAAATCTGCCCACCTGCAACGCCCCAAACCAGGGAGTTGGCTCCAGAAAACCCAGGAAGGTGGTTGGGATGCAGAGCCCATCTCCCACAGGGGCTGGAGCTGAGAGGGAGCCAAGGAGACGTCGGGAGCACCAGGGGCAGATTCCCTGCAGGCACTGGCTGTGCTCAGCCCTCTCCCAGCTCGGGGGACGGTCACACCTCACCCAGGAGCTTCCTGCACCTCTCCAAGGCGGGAATTGCCTTGGGATGCTGCCTGAACTCTTCTCTGCTCAGCATCCCATCGAGGATGAGCTACCCCGAATGTCCTTTTCCTGTCCCCTCCTCCCCGCAGGCACAGGAGGGTCCGGCTCGACAGCACAAGCGTCTCGGAGTGGTTTTAATCCCATTTCTGGATTTTCCTGGCCAGGGAGGGGGCACTGCCGGAGACATGAAAGCCCCGAGGCGCTTCAGAAGGAAGAGGAGAGGAGGAGGCTCCGTGCTGGGAGAGGCAGCCCCGGCTCTTAGCGCTGCCCCGGCCGCCTTTGAACGCCGGCAGCGAAGGCGTTTGATCTCCAGCCGAGCCCTCGGTGGTTCTGTGGTCGGGCTGAGACCTCTCCTGCCCAGGGAGCCGCCTCTCGGGAAGCCCTTCCTCAGGAAAAGCCTCTGAATTCCTCTCCTGCGGGCTGACCTTCGCAGGGGCGTCCTGGGGAAAAACCTTTGGGGGAAAACCAGATCTCCCCAGCAGACCCAAACGGGGTCCCTGCAGGGCGCTGAGAGGGTTTGGCCGTGTCCTGGCAGGGCAGCAACGATGCCAATGTCCCCATCCTAGAGAAAAGGACCGAGCCAGCCCCAGGGGCAGAGGGGTGGTTGGGGAAACTGAGGCACGGAGATGCTTTGAGCCTTGGAAGGTGCTCAAGCACGGGTTTAAGTTAAGCTGGAGCCTTTGGTTCCACACCTGAGCCACCCTCCAATGTTTTCCACAGGTTTTTTTTGGGTTTTTTTT
>VZRX01012520.1:50200-74356 GCA_013398075.1 Notiomystis cincta
CTTTTGGCAAGGCCAGCAAGGCTGGATCCTTCACCCCCCTAGAAAGGAGATCCTGAAAGGGCTTCCCTTCCTGGACTGCTGCTGCTTCTCTGAATTCCTTCACACTTCCCTTTGCTGGCCCTTAAACTCTCCTTTTCAATGTATTTTAAATTTCTTCCCATTCCTAAAAGCTCCCTGAGAAGTTCTGCTGCCCACAGTCTGCCTGATTTCCTCCCAAATTTCTGTCCTCACAGCCCTGCGCTGCTTCCCTGAGCAGGGGGAGCCCAGCCCCGTGTTTTAAAGCACAAATAAACACAAATAAACTCCCCATCTTGTAATTCCTCCACTGCAACTCCATTTCTTTTCCTTGCCTTGTGTATTCAGGGGAGCTGGTGCTCGGGAAAAGTGCTGCAATTTAATTTGGGAATCATTCTGCTCGGAGAAGCTGCAGAGGAGGAGAGTGGAGATCCCTGGCACCGACAAACCACTGGGTGTTGGGAATTCACAGCTCCTCGTGGCTGTGGCAGGATGGATGTGGGCATCCCTCAGCCCCAGCCCATCTGCAGCAGGACCCTCGAGCTGAGAAGGGCGAAATCTGGGGGATTTGTGTTTATTTTGTCTGTTTGTTTAAGAGGCAAACACTTGCTGGCAGATCTGGGTGTTAATTAGTGGGGGCAGAGCACTCCTCGCCTCGCCAGGCCCCTGCTCTCACGGCTGCTCCAGTCCTGGAGCACAGCCCGCACCCAGGAGCTGGATGGAGCTTTGGGAATCCCCATCCCGGGAGGTTCCAGGCTCTGTTTCCAGCCCCAACCCTTCGGTGGGACCTTCTGCTGCCCTCAGGTCCAGCTGGGATCTCGGGAAGCCCAAGGCACTGAGCTTCCCTGGGATTTTCTGCTTCCCCCTTTCCCTGGGGAGGGACAGGCTGGGCTCAGACACGGACTGGGGACCCCCGGGACCCGCTGCCACCTCCCCTCCCGGGTGTGTTGGAGCAGCCATCAGCCCATCCATGCCTGGGGCACTGCTGGAAAATTTTCAAGCCGAGGAAAAGCCCCATTTCCCCTCCCCTCCTGAAGATGAAACCGGAGCCGCTCCGGAGAGCCGGGCCGCCCTCCCCGCTGCCGCCGGAATAACAATGTGCCAGAGATAATTAGTCGAGCTTCTCCAGTCCTGACGATTAATTGAACCCCTCCAACCCCGATAATTAACTTGAGCCCCTCCAACCTCGATAATTAACAGAGTTCCTCCAGCTCCAGTAATCAGCCCGGCCCTTCCAACCCTGCTCAATAAGTGAGCCCCTCCAAGCCCGGTGTTCAGCCCAGCCCCTCCAGCCTGCTCGGGGCTGTGCTGCCCCATCCTCACCCAAGGGGATGCTGGAGAGGGTCCCAAGGGCCTGTTGGAGCAACCTGGGGTAGTGGGAGGTGTCCCTGCCCATGGCAGGGGGTGGAATGAGATGAATTTTAAGGTCCCTTCCAACCCAAATCATGATTCCATGATTCCACACCTCTCTGCTCTGCCCACCCCCTGCACCCTTCAGGGCTGAGCTCCCAAAATCATCCCCACCCAGGAGCAGCAGCTTCTTCCCCGCACTGGAGGACACTTAGCAAAGCCCTGAGAGGATTGCAGGGAATTTTTCTCCCTGATTATTCATGTCTAACAAGAACTGGCAGCTTTTTTATTTTCTCCTCTCCCAGGCTTTTCCAGAGGCTTTTCCCCCCTCACCCTGCAAGGGTTTTCAGCAGGTTGCTTAAGTTTTATTGCTTTGATCCCATAAATGTGCAGTTATGCAACGAGACAAGCTCTTCCCGTCACTTCCCTGGCTCCAGCCAGGCCTTTTGCTGTAATAGGCACAGCACTGCCTTGAAATATTAACGAGTTTTACCTTAATTACCTTTCAGGCTTCTCAGGGCTCTCTTCATTTCCCTTCTCACTCTCTTTTTAATATCAGGCAGGAGCAGAGCCAGATGCTGGGTGAGGGTGGGATTTGTCCCCCTCCTCTCCTCATCCCGTGCTTTGGATGCTGCCAAGGGTGAAGGAAGGACCTCGGGGGTGTGGGCAGCTCTGTGGGCACCATCCAGTGTGGGGATTTCTTATCTCATGGTTCAGCATTTCCCCTCGGAATTTTGGGTTCTAAAAGGAAAAGAGGTCCCGAATTTTTCCTGTGTTTCAGATAAATGGGATGCCTTGGGATGTCCTGAGTAGCGCCCAGAATCAGCCTCTCCACCCTCCCTGGCAGAGGAGACTTCTCCCCCGTCCCCGCTGTGGCGCTGGGAGAGGCAGCAGCTTCCTGCAGCACCTCCCCAGCTGTCCCCACGCTGTCACCGCTGCTGGTGACACTTAAATTCCTGCAAACGTTTATTAGATAAGTGCATTGGGGCAGCAGCAGAGCAGCGAGGCTCTCCGAGTGCATCTCCGAGGCGCTGCTGGAGCTAATTGCCGGATTCATCCGAATTCCTCATCAACAGCAGCCCCGCCCTGCTGGGAGTGGGGCTGTGGCTCAGGGGACAGAGGGGGAAGGACAAGGGGGTGGATTTTGTCACATACCTCAGCCCTGCAAACCCAGCTCCTCTCCAAGCCAGGCGGGGGGACTGCGTGGTTCCCGGTATATTAACGTCCTTTTTGGTTTAGTAACACACATCCAGCCGTGGAATTCTGCACGGAGCAGGGGAAAGTAGAGCAGGGGAGACACTAATAGCTCCCAACAAGGAGGCTGATTCATGGCTCTCTGCTGCAAAAGCCCCGTTTAGCTCCCCAAAGCCTAATTTTACATTTGCTGTCATGTTCCATCAGCCCCACGGAAGGAGGCTGGGTGCTGGAACCAGTGGGACGTGGCACCCAGTGGGATGCTCTGCACAGGAGCTGAGTCTCTCCTGGCCTGTCCCCACAGCTGATGGGTTTTATCCCTTTTTTTCCCATGTTTTCCCACCCTTCAGTGGGATGCTCTGCACAGGAGCTGAGTCTCTCCTGGCCTGTCCCCACAGCTGATGGGTTTTATCCCTTTTTTCCCCATGTTTTCCCACCCATCAGTGGGATCAGGGCTGGCAGGAGGGATGGCAGCACTTCCAGGCCCCTCTGTGGGCTTGGTCCTGGGGACAGCAGCAGCTCAGGAGTGTTGGTGTCCCCTTGGCTGGTGACTTTGGTGACAACACCAGCCCTGGCTGATTCCCCAGGGATTGTCACCCCCCCAAAGCTGCTCCTGCACCTCAGTGGGCAAAGCCAATTTCTCCAGCTGGCAGTTGGGCTGGGGTTGTGTTATTAAGGCCTTGGAGAGCTGTGAACCAGAAGCAGCCACTTTTTAAATGCTTTATTTCTTCTCCCACACAACCTGATCATCTCCTCTGCTCAGCCCTGAGGCTGCTCTGATGAGCTGCCTCGAACAGTGGGAGAGGAAGGGGGGGAGCAGGGAATGGAGGGTGAGATCCCACAGGGAATTCGATGCTGGCAGCTCCCAACCCCCCCCACGCACCCTCCAACTCCCCAGGCCTTTCCCTCTGCACTTTTCTTGTTTTCCTGGGTCTTGTTCTCAGCAGCAAAGTGGAATTCCTGTGTCCTGTCAGTGCAGTGCCACATCCTTACAAAAGAAGGGATAAATCCTGCTCTGAGTAGTCGCTTCCTGAGCTTTTTCTGCTGCCACTTTTCCCTCTCACTTAATTTTTGGAGTGTTTGGGGCTTGTGAAAGTGGCCTCAAACCCCTCCTTTGCAGCTGCAAGGATGCTTTACTGGCCCTCATCTCTGCTCTTCCAAAGAAGGGGGTAGCAGCAGTCCCTGCTGGATTTTTCCTGGATCTCTCCTGGTTTGGAGCACCTTTTCCACCAGCAAGTTTTGCTGTGGATGGATGGGCAGCCTCTGAGAGCACGCTGGATGTGTGGTTCATTAATTACTCCTGTTAGAGGGCTATTACAGCCAAGAAATTGCATTATTAAAAAGAAATCTTTGCAGATGCTTCAAATGCGCCGACCTATTCAATAGCTGACACTGGGTCATAATTAAAAGTAAAAAGTAGGGGCCAGAAGGGGACAAAAATGGCAGATTCCCTGAATATGGTTAATGGAAACATTATTAACATTAGGAAATTGCATAGGAGAAATCACTGGCTCCTGGCCCAGTTTAAATATGCATCAGGCTCCTGACGTGTGCCTATGGTGATTAATAGCATTAACCGAAAAAAATATTAAATTAAGTACATTGAGCTGCCTTTAATGGCTGTGCCTGGCTCCTTTGTTCCCTTCATTCCAGCAGGCAGGGTCAATCCTGGGATATTTCTGCCTCCAGGATGTGCAGGGCACCACTGGCACCCAGGAAGTTTCCCAGCCAAATTGAGAAACCAGAGGAAAATTGGTGGATTTGCAGATCCTCCATGTGAGCAGGAACCTCTCCCACATCCCTTCTGCACCCCAAAACAGCCTTTGGGGGATGCTTTCACTCCATTTTTCTCAGCTCAAACTCACAGCTTTGCTTTGCTTCGCTTTGAGGTGTTTTTTTTTTTTTTTTGCATTTTTCCATTTGTTCCTCGTGGATGTCGCTGTGAATCAATCTGGTGTCGGGCCCATTCGCCACCTAATATTTCTCAATAATTTATTATCAGCAGTTTAATCCTCCTGGGAGCTCCCTCCACATTAAAGCCTCTTGTTCAGTCAGGTCATGTCGCAGACTGGAAGCACTTCCAGCCCTTTGATTTGTTTGTGTTTTATGTTTTTTTGTTGGGAGAGCAGTAAAAGACATGAATTTCCCCCCCCCCTCTTGGAATGAATTTATCATCTTTGTTGTTCCCTTTATTCTCTCCAATTGAACCATCACTTTCTGGTGGCTCTCATCTCCCTTGCTGGGGGCCCTGCTCCATATGGATGCTGTGGGATGCAGTGGGATGTGAGTGCAGAGCAGGAATCAGCTGCGTGCCAGAGCATCCTCACCCTCTGCACGTGCTGCTCCCTCTTATCCCTGAGATATTCCATGGGATAACAGCAGCTGGACGGACCTCCTGCTCTGATTGAGCTGACTGACATCCCTCACTCCAACCAACCCCCAAATTTGGTTCAAAAAGTTTAAAAAGTGTCAAGTTCCAGCTCAAAATCTGGAGCAAGCGAGGATTTGGGGTGGGTTTGGAAAAGAGATTTATTTTCTGAATATGGCACCTCTCAAAATGAGAAAGTCCCCAGTTTTCAGCCTTAGAAGGGGGAAGTCTCAGCCCCTCTGCTCCCTCTGGACCAGCAGCAGCAGCAGGGCCAGGCTCTGCACTGATTTTCAGGGCAGAACCCAGCTCATCCCAGCCCCCCTGACCTCTCCATCCCATTTCCCCTCTCAGAATTTGGGTGGATTTAGGGCAGCTCATCCCTGGAAATGCAGCACCACTGCCAAGTGTTTCTGCCAGGCTGACTGAGACCATTCGTGGAGAATAATATTAATTGAATGGAGAATAATATTAATTAACACTTTTACCCTCTCCCTGGGAGGAATCTGGCTGGACGTGCTGCTCTGCCTTGTTCCTCGGAGCTCTTTTCAATCCCTAAACCAGCCTGGAGCTCTTTTCAATCCCTACACCATAACCCTGCTGCATTTTTTGGCAGGGAAATGTCACTGGTGTCACCCACCAGAGCCCAGCTCAGTGTCCCAGGTGCCAGCCAGGCTGGGCCAGTCAGGCTGCAGCCTCTGGAAGCTCTGGGAATGCAGAATTTTGGCATCCCCCAAATCCCAGGGTGGTTTTCCAGAAGGTAAATCCTTGCAGGAAAAGGATTGTCTCTTGCACCTGCCCTGGAAAGGACCTTCCAGGAGGGAATTTCTCTACCCAGGGGCTGAACAGGAGGGTCATTAACAGGTAAATCCTGGTGAATTCCAGGCAGGAACTCTTCATTCTCCAAGAGGGAATTTCTCTACCCAGGAACTGAACAAAAGGGTCATTAACAGATAAATCCTGGTGAATTCAGGCTCATGGATGAATCACAGGCACAGCCAGGGCTGGTGGCACCCGGGTTTGTCACATTCTCTGTCACACCTCTGGATAGAGGAGGGAGAGGCTCAACAGCACCCAGAAAACCCGGGAAAAACTTGGGAGCAGCAGCAGCTTTAGGCAGAAACAGGGACAGAGAGCTGGAGATTTCCATATGAAATATTGAAATTTTTGCTCGCTGGAGTGGAAGGCAGAGCCGATGTGGCTCCTGAATAAATCATCGGAGCCGACACGTGCTCGCCGCGATGACGTCTGCGAGGGGAGAGCGTGGGGCTCGGGAAGAGCAAAAATGAAGTGGAATAAAACAAAATATAGGGCACTTTCCCCCTCTTAAGAGCTTAATTAGCTCGTCTCAATCTCCTCTAGCACGGCAGCTGAAATCTGATCCCTTTTTGTGTCTCGTCAGCCCATGCACTGTGCCCTCCTCCTGCTCTGCCAAACCGGAGCGTGCCTTGGAAAATGCAGAACTCCGTTAAAATTTCATGGTCTCTGAGTATCCAGTGGCCTGTCAGGAGAAATGCTGGAGTCTGGGGAATGTGGTGCCTCCTCTGAACCGGCGGAATGCTGCAAGAGAACCCCATGCCTTCAAAGCCTGACTCGAGAAATGCTCTAAAAACCTCACTGGGGCCTTTCAGAACTTACAAAAAGCTGATTAAATAAGATGGGGAGAGACTTTTTGCACAGGCAGGTGATGCCAGGACAAGCAGGGAAGCAGATCTGAGTACTGGAGGATGATACAAAACTTGAGGAGTCCAAGGGATGCTAATCCCAGAGAAAGGGAGCTGTGCCCTTGTTAGGAATCAAATGTTTCCCAGGGTGTTAATTCCCGTCTAATTAAGAGCTCCAGAGATCCGCAGAGGGCTGGTTTCAGCTGGTTCTCAGCCCTCCCTGGAAATCATGTTTTCCAGCATCTCTAGCAGCATCCTCAGAAAGTGTCTCTGGAGTTAAATCCTCCAGACAGACGTACGTAGGTTTTTAAAAAATGCATCGTGAGTGCATCATCGGATGAGCAGGAAAGTAGGACAGGCACGGGGAGCGCCAGCGCTTCCTTCCTGCTGTCCCTGGGGCTCTTGGGACACCCTGGGGCCCCTGAGCCGCCCCGTGCCAGCCGTGTCCCACCTCAAACACCACCCCGGCGAGTGATTCGCTCTCCCAAACTATTCCCCGACTATTGGGATCTTTAAATTTGCTTTGGGAGACAAGTGACAGGGCTTTGCGTGTCCCGGGGATGAGAAAGGGCTGCGGGAGGGAGCTGTGCTCCGCGCTGGCATTCCCAGGACTGACAGATGTCAATCCGAATCCAAAGGTGCTGTCACCTGGCTCGTGTTTCCGCCTGCACCCCTGTCCTTGGTGAACGCCCTGCCTGTCCCTGTCACTCCCTGCTCTGCCACAGGACGCTCCCGGGGCGCCCCGGGATTTATTCCTGGCATTCCCAGCACGGGGCTGCTCTGATCGCCGGGATTAAGCGGCTCTGGGTGGAGTGTTGTGACAGGAAGCAATTATATGCAAATAAGAAGCTGCGCAAGTGTGAGTAAACATTAGGGGTTGTTTTTTTCCTGTTGAACCTCGGTGATTTAAAAGCCATTAAGGGCGCAGCCAGCGCGCTCTGTCAGCAGTTTCCCGGTGTTCCGGCGGCTCTCACATCCTTCCCTTCCCACGGCTGTGCCTCGAACGGCACCGGGAACTTCCAGAGGTCGGGGGTGAGACGCAGGGGACAGCGTGGTGCCCCAAATCCTCGGCCTGGTGCACTCTGGGCATCCTTGGGCAGGTTCACCCCAAGGTTTCGCTGTCAGGCTCATCCCCTGCATCCTTTCAGGCTCATCCCGAGCATCCTGGGGTGCTGCTGCTTCCTGGAGCAGCCCGGGCTTGGCTCCCTCACTGGAGCAGGGATTTTTCCATCGTGCTCTGCCCTGCCCAGAGCACGGAGCTCGCTGGGCGCTTCCAGAACTGAGGTGAAGTCTCTGCTGCTGGAAACCTCTGCTGAGAAAGTGGCAGCAGCAGCAGCTGCTGTGAGGGGCAGGGTGGAGGGGTGGGAATTGCTGGTTTTTGGTGTTTCCTGTGAGCTGGAGGCTCTGCTCCCACCTGTGAGGACCGTGGGGTCCCCGAGGGGGTTCTTTGGGGTTTCACTGCTCTGGTTGAGTGCTGAGAGCTTTGGGAAGGGTCAGGCAGGACTCTGCTGGCTCCCGTGGCTGGGTGAGTGGTGGGGCAAGTCTGGGCAAGCCCTCCATGGGAACAGAGCTCAGGGGAGCAGCAAAACACTCCAAGAAACGCCTGTGGCTGCAATCCCCAAAAGCTGCTGTCGGGAAGGGGTCGCCCAGTGGGATTTTTGGGGTGAGGTAGAGAAGGGAGAGGGAGAACTCTGCTCAGGGGCAGGGAATGGGCCTCATTCCCCCATGGAAGCTCAACCCTGCACCCTCCAAGTGCCTTGGGGGGGCAAACCCCGAGCCCATGGGGTCTCACACAGGCATTTCCCCTGGGTGTGATTATAATTCCACCTCTGGATGCATCCCTGGAGCAGGGATCCGAGATTGATCCCCACGCCCCGCCCTAAGCAGTTGCTCAAACATTTGTCTGTGGCACCTGGGGACGTGTGTGAGTAAAGCTGCAACTGAGACCGAGGAAATCACAGAGAAAACAAATCCTGAGCCCCCATCCAGCCATTCCTAACACGTCACGCTCCTGACAGTGCTGCCAGAGCGCCAGGAAAAAAGCTCCAGCCTTGAAATTTTTCTAGCGCGAAGATAAATGAAGGAGATTCATGTCTCTGTTGGTGCTACATTGTTTTGCTCAGCTGGCTGCAGAGCAAATAAGATGCGGTGTTGCATTGATTTGTAGCCCAGGAGCTGTCCTGGCAAATGGATGGGCTGGGAAAAACTTCATTTGGGGCTTAAATTGGAGAAAGCAGCAGGGAAAGGGGGCCCAGAGCCTCGGGATCTCGCTGTGCCTCCTCCCTGAGGCAGGGGACACACGGGGCTCCAGCTCTCTCCTGGGTTTGGGATGCTTTTCCTGATAAATCTGTGGGATCTTTGCTGTCCCTCTGCACCCCCATTGGTGCTTGTCACCCTGGTGTTTGGACCTGATGCCAAGAGGAACGGGAACCAAACCCATTTCCAGTGGTTTTGGGGAGAGGGAATGGCTCCTTTGCCAGGCTGTGCCCTGCCAGCCTCGGGCTCATCCCATGGGGAGGTGCCAGGAGGAGGTGGCACCATGAGGTGTCCCCCACAGCACCCTCAGAGGACACAAATCCATGGAAACCTGTGGATCCATCCCTGTGGGCTGTGCCCAAGGATGTTCTGGAGGGAGCAGATGGGTCCCTTACCCCACAGAGGGAAAATGCTGCTTGTTACCATTAACAAATGTAAAATACATAAGTAAAAGTACCATAAAATAAAATAAACGTGAAAATATCAAATTAAAGCCCAGGGAAAACGCATCACAAGGCTGGCAATTCCCCCAGGTCTTGTTGCAAAGAACTGGAGTGTCCAAAGGAGGCTCCTCCAGAGCCACCACCATCCAGAGCACCAGGGAGGAGGGCAGAGGAAGCACAAGGATGTTCATCACTCCTGCAGCCACTCCCCTTCCCTCCCCATCAGCCCTGATCCATCGGATACATCCAGAAAAATCCCCCAGTGCTCTCTGCAGACAGGAGGCAATTTCCAAGTCCCAGTGATTCCCAAGGAAAGTGATGCTGGCTGTGCCCTAATGCAAAGCCAGGCAGTTTTATAGCAGAATGCAAATGAAAAGGTATAAATAAACAATCGCTCACGAATAAGTGCTTGCCTTTAATGAATATTTCATATACAAAAGGAGTCATTGACATTTTGCTGGATTGCTTCAATTAGCTCTTGAGCCTCGTGTTCATGCAAATAATAAGCTTGCTTTTCATAATGCTTTGTTAATCTGCTTCATAGTGTGAATTTATACAGTAATATATCACCCAGACCTCCTGCTGGAGCCTTTATTGGATATAAATGACTTAGTAATTGCTATTGATCATTAAAGGAGTGTGGTGTTATTTTGGAATTACAATGTGGGGGATCTTTGCAAGACTGGAGGATCTGGCTGCTTGGGCTGGTTTATATTCAGGGCAGTGACTAATGGGTCCTTGGGAGGAAAAAGCCAAAGTGTGCCAAGATTGAGGCTGGGGAAAAACACTGCTGGAGTCATTGCTG
The DNA here is from genome assembly GCA_013398075.1 of Notiomystis cincta. Lineage (NCBI taxonomy): Eukaryota > Metazoa > Chordata > Aves > Passeriformes > Notiomystidae > Notiomystis > Notiomystis cincta. The sequence continues at coordinate 60,293 of VZRX01012520.1, forward strand.
CCTTCCCGCCGTGAACCGCTCCCGGCGACACACTCGGAATAAATCTCCACATATTCCATTCCACGCATCGATCTCCACTCCTGCTCCAACTTTGCTAAGATTAGCCAGGAAAACATTGTGGCTGGCTGGGGAATGCAGCAGCAGGCTGGGTGTGGAGGGAAAACAGGCTCGTGCTGCTGTGACAGCCGTGGTGGCCCCGGGCAGGTCCCCGTGCGTGGTGACCCTGTCAGGGTGGGCAGGGACAGAGCCACCAGGGCCCTGCACGAGGCTCCCACAACCACCCCAGCAGGCTGCAGGTCTTCAGTCTGGGTTTGCTGTTGTGCTGCTGCTGGTGAATAATTAAAGCAGGTGTTTTACAGCCACCCTGGCTGCAGTGTTGGGTGTATTGATCCCAGCTCCGTGTCCTGACGTCAGGGCAGCGGGCAGGGCTCTGCTTCCCCAGCAGGGAATTCAGGCTGAGCCTCCTCCTCTCCATCACTCTCTGGTTGTCTTCCAGCTGCCAACATTAAAACCTCGTCACTCTGAAGTGGAGAAGGCTGGGGTTGCACTTTAGATTTATGTTTTTCATTTAGAAACCCCCTTTTTTTTGTTGTTTGTTGCTTTTTGCTCTCCTTCCAAACTATTTTCCCTCTGATCCTATTTCCTTCACCTGCAAGAGCCACCCTTGGCTTGCTCAGCTACATTCAGTGCTGGTCCTGCCTTGCTCAGGGAATGGCAGAGCTGGGGAATCTCTGCTTCTCCAACACCCCAGGAGGGTCCCCAAGTGCTCCCTCTCCATGGGATGGGGGATTTCAGCCAGCTTTGGCATCCACATCCATCTGGAAAATGGTTGTTGGGGGCATTAACTCCTCTGTGCCCCCAAGGGCTGTGCTGGCACTCACCTCATGACCACCTTGAAAGGGCTGGGAGCTCTCCCTGGCACTGCTTTTATTAAAAACCTCTCGGTGCATTTCCCCCCTTCCCATTTGCTGCGTTTCCCCCCCGGAACCTGCTTTGATTTTTCGGCAATTTCGAAGTCCTCAGGCTTTGCCTGGAAGGTGATTTATACCCAGTTGTGTTTTCCTGTGTGTGTACATGTGCTGCAGTGCATTGGGAAGAAACACAAAGAGCAATTGACTGTGCAGGGGCTGGGATTGATGGAGAGCTGCTGGAGGAGTCATTTCCAGGAGCTGGGAGCTCGCTCCCCCCACCCAGGCAGATCCTGCCAGGGCAAACTGCAAATCCCACCAGCTCCACAGGGAGCTGGGCTGGAATCAGCCTGGAAAAAGGTTCTCTGGATGCCCCCCCAGGGTGACAGGCCAGGAATGGCTCCTTGGAGGAGCCTTTTGCAGCCCCAAAGGGTCAAGGCAGGAGGGAGTGTCCCCTCTTTGCTCCCTTTGCTGTGAGCCCCGTGGCAAATCCCGCTTGCCCAGCTGGCACCCAGCAGCCTGAGCTCCCGGGAGAGGCTCTTCCCATTCCCACCAGCCCAGCTCTGCTCCTGCCTCATGCCTGGGAACACCAGAACGCGGTGCTGACGGTGCTGAAACCTCGCCCGAGTCACCCCTGCACCCCCCGGGCCGTTCCGACGTGAACTTTTGCCCCAGCAAAGCCATTTGTTCCAGGGAATTTTACAAATGCAAATCTCCGGCGCTTTTTCATGCCAGCCACATCTCCCGAGGCTGGGTTTAATAAGAGAGGGGGTGAGCGGGTCAGCGCTCCGGGCTGGGAGGAGCTGCCTGGCATTTAATGCCACCACGTCAATTTATGTCCCCCGGGAATGTGACCCCCCAGCCCCTCGTGGCTGGAACCGTCTAAAAATTCTCCTCAGAGCAATCTTTTCGCTTTCTAGCTGTGATTTAGCCCCGGGGTTGCTCGGATGCTGCAATTCCAGCCCCTGGGATTTAAGATTCCTTTCCCGGCTGTGCTGTCCGGTCTCCTCCTGTCCCGGTGCTCTCCAGCAGCTCCGGCCCCTGTGTGGAGCTGAGAACACGCGGGGATGTTCCTGTGCCTTAATTCTGCTCCTTCTCTGCCTTTTCTCTGCACCCGATCCTGCCCTGGAATGGGAAAAGCGAGGGCAGGAGGAGGGACCCCTCCCCAGCACAGTCACCTCCCCAAAACGGGCGGGGAGCGACGGGGAGCGCCAGGGCTGATCTGCATTTAAAAGAGGGAGAATCGGCACAAGGAAGAGGAGAGGGGACGGGGAGATAAAAGGGAGAAAGGCACGAATTTGAATATTGTGTTTCCTCATGGCAAAAATCATTTGAGAGCTGATTTACTGCTGAGAGGAACCAAAAAAGGGACCCCTTGGCACTGCCCCAAACTCATCATTTACTCTTTCAGAGCAAGGAACATGTCTAAAAACTGAATAAAACATCTAACAAGGCTGGTTAGGATTCCTTGAAAGATGTCTCCATCGAAGCAGTGGGGTCAGCCTCTCTCTCCCTGCCTCTCCTCCCAATTTCATGGTCCCAAACTTCCCTTCTCAGGAGGAAGAGGGCGCAGGGTGAGACCCACAGGGCTTTTCCTTTCCTTTCTGGGAGGGACAGGTCCCCAAACTCAGGCTGTCCCCTCGAGGTGAGCCCTCAGGGAAGCAGGAGGATCCAGCTGGCAAAGCAGCTGGCTTTGGGAAAATCCAGCTCAGGGCTGAAGTCAGGAAACAAGGAATGGGAGCTGAGGGGATGGGGAGCAGTGCCTGCAGCCACCCCTCTCCCCCAGGGACACCCTGAGACTCCCCAGCACTTTGTTTTGTGCATTGCTTTAAATCTGGGAGTTGCTGCAGCAGTTATGGGGATGGAAACATCCACCAGAAAAAATAACCCAGCCTTAAACTTCCAATCTGTTGATTATTTGTGAAGGATCCACGCAAATATCCCTGCCCTGCTCCATCCCCCTCGCTCTGAAAAGGGGAGAGGGCTTGGGGGAGGCAGAGCACTTAACAGAGATGAATATTTTAAATTTTTTAATTAAATATGAGAACCCTGCTGGGCCTGGGAGCAGGACCATCCTGGAAGATGAATTATCAAGAACCCTTCTTCCCAGATATTAATTTTTTCCACCTCAGCCATTTCAGGCAAATAAAATGGAAAATAAATCCTGCATCCTCTGCAACAAGCTGATGTTTTTTGGGGCAGCTGGTTCAGTTTCCCACTGGATCCCCATCCCAGACCTGATGGAGCTGCTCCTTGGCTGTGGACAGGGAGGAGCCCTCAGGAAGGAGGGGCTGCAGGAGGGGTTTCTGTTCCCCATTTCTGCTCCAGTGCTTTTGGGAAGAGGTTTTGAGTGGGCACTGGAGGAGGCAGGAGCTCTGCACATCGATTGAGTGGTGCTTCCCCAGAGCAGATTAAGTGGATGCAATTGGCCAGGATTGACCTCGATGGATCTCTCTTGATTTATCCCAGCTGGGGGAGCTGATCCAGCGCTGGCTGGGGTGGGAGTTACACAATTCCTTGTCCTCAGGAGCCTGGGGCAGGGCTGGTTCCCCTCCCAGAGCCCGTGCCAGGCACACAGAGCAAGTGCACATCATGACAAGGCAAAAATTCAGCCTGGAGGTGGTTTCTGCCCCTGGCTCTGAGGAGAGTGTGGGAGTTAAACTGATCTCTGCAGCCAGCTCGGCTTCACCCCGGGGCTCCTCTGTGGAGCAGCCAAAGCTCGTGATCTCTCCTGCTTCTCCAGGCTGGATCCAGCCCAGTGCCTGGCACTGGGGCATGGGCACGGTGGGTGTGAGGGCACAACACAGCAGAGCTGGCTGCTGCCAGCTTCCTGCTGGGAGCACGTTCTATGGATCAGGGAATGTGGGTGAGAACTGCAGTTAATCCAAGCGTTTTACAGAGGCAAACCCCAAAGGCAGAGCTTCCAGGAAAGCAAACCCCCGAGCCTGGCTGTGCTGAGGCCACACCACAGGCAGTGAGAAGCCCTCAGCCCTCCCTGTTTTGGAGGCCAATCTCCTGCTGATCAGGTGGTAGCTGACCAAGGATGGACACGAGCAGACCCACGGATGCTGTGGGAATATCTGCACCTTCTCCAAGAAAATGTGACACCTCCAGCCAGCAGCTGGAGCAAAGCAAGGCCCTGGCAGGGAGTAGCCACCGTGTGATGTTTATAATTAGCTCTGTGGCAGCCTCCCATCCATTATCAGCCTCTTCCCTAATAGACTTCCCTAATAAGAGCGCCCTGAAGTGACCTCCCCGAGCTCCCCTCTCCTTCCAGCGGGTTTTATAATTGTGATTGATCTCTGAGGTGCTGCAGCTTTGCTCTCCTCCTTCCACAGCTCCACTCGGCCAGGGGGAATTCTGTCTCCTCCAGCCCTGACCTCAGAGCTGAGATTCCCTTTGAGCACCCTCAGGTACCAATTAGTGACACCTCTCTCCCTCGAGAGCAGGACCCCTCACCCTCAAGGGAAGCTCCCCAGGTGGGTCCAAGGCACAGCTCGGTGCTTTAGCTGGGCAAACCAGCAGTTGGACCTTCCTGGAGCACAGCCAGCCCTGTCTGGGTGATACCCACGAAGGTTTTGGGCACTGCTTTGGTCTGGTCCTTCCTGAGGTTGTGGGTGCCCTCCCAAAGCGTGGGGAGGGTGGGACACAGCTTGTTACACGATCCTGGGTTGGGTTGGGAGGGACTTCAAATCCATCCAGTGCCACCCCTGCCATGGGCAGGGACATCTTCCACTATCCCAGGGTGCTCCAGGCTTCCTTGGACACTGCCAGGGATCCAGGGGCAGCCACAGCTTCTCTGGGCATCCTGTGCCAGGGCCTCCCCACCCTTACAGGGAAGGATTTCTTCCCAAAATCTCACCTAACCCTGCCCTCTGGCACTGTGAACCCATTTCCTCTGCATTATTCCTACTCAATTTTCCTACATCTCTCCTCTCCCACAGGTCATGAGCTGCCCTCACACCCCGGTTTCCTGCTATAAAATGAGAGTAGCTCAGACCCCTTGAGCTCCACCTCTGAGAAAGTCACAGAGAGGAATTAAGCACCACTCCAAATGTGTTTTTCCCCCCCTCCTGCATGGTGGAGAGCGTTGAGGGAGAAGCTGAGCTGGATGCTCCGGAGCGACTCTTTCCCATTTCTCCTCTCACACATCAGATTCAGCCTCGCTGCTTGAGCCGGGATGGGAGGAGGGGAGAGAAATCCCTCCAGGTGGATTTGGCGAGGAGCTGTGAACAAACAGCCAAACAAACAGACTGGGAGGGCGGGGAGGGGGCTCAGGGCAGGAGGAGCCGTGAAGCAGCAAATCCCCTCGGGGCAGCTGTGCCGGAGCGCTGATGTGCGGCGCCACTTCACACCCCGAACATCCCACCCCGCCCGGTTTTTGGCACGGGCTGTGAATTTCCTGGAAGGTGATGGGGGCACAGGAGCTCCCCGGGGCTTGTGGGGTGCAGGGAGTGAAGCCCAGCGTGTCCCCACGGCACTGGGGCCACCCAGGGGGTGATGGAGTTCTCCCTGCTCCCAAAAACAACCGGGGCTCTTCTTCCACATACAACAGAGCAGGGTGATTCCTCCTGGAGCCGTTCGCTCTGCTGGGAGAGGCCAGAACGCAGCGATGCCTCCGGAGACCTTTCATCCTTGCCGAGCTTTGCCACGGGCTGTTTCTCCCTTATTTCGTGACAAAACTGTGAATTCGAGGAGGCATTTTTGGTCAGGGGCTGACCTGGCTGTGCCACAGCAGCGCCCAGCTCATTCCCTGCCTCTGGAACCGCACGTTCCGAAGGGCTGGGAGTCCTGGCAGGAATTTTAATTGGATGCTGAAGCCAAGCCCCGAGGGAATGGTTTTATTTTTGGCGTATTGGCGATTGGGTCAATACCTTTCTCATCCTGAGGAAGTCGGTGCAGCCGGACGTGTGAATGGGAGCGATTTTCCATTAGCCTCTGGGTGGGAACTGGCCCCGAGCTGGGTGGGAATTCTTTATGGACTCTGTTTCCTGATGGATCTGCATCCCGGAGCCATCGGCTGAGCCCTCCAGGACCCGTCAGTCCTGAGAAATTGCCTCGCTCACTTCACTTCCATGAGAGAGGGAAGGAGGAGGGAGCAAGAGGAGGAAGGGTGAAGGCATTGGGAAAATAATCTCGATTTCTCTGCACTTTCCTGTGTAAATAAAAAGGTGTGGGATCAGTTTTGTTGGATCAATATAATTCCAGAAGTTTGGAAAACACATCTGCCCTATGGCCTGCAGCAAAGTTTGAGAGATCTGGTGGCTCCAGCTCCCTTAGTGGAAGAAATTGGGGAACCAGGAAGAGAAATCTCCGTGGCTGCTGCAGGCATCCTGAAGCATTACCACAGCTCATTGCCTGCACAGCACCCCCCAGTTAAAAATTCACTTTCTTTTCCATGGAAATCTGTGCTGGCTGCTTCAAAATAATCCCAGATGAAGCATCTACAGAGAGCACATTGTTATTAGCCCAGATGATTTGGCTTGCTCTCTTGCTTTCTGGTTTTTTATTCATGCTGGCAGCAAGCGAACCCATCCAGCTCCATTATGTATAATTTATTCTGGATTAGATCAAAGGAACAGTTTACAGGGGTGGTTTGGGCATTATTATGATTTTATTTTTTTTTTAGCTTTTTCCATATTTTATAAATATATATTTATTCTCCCTCCCCTTCCCCACGCTCCCCACTGCCTTTGCTCATAAGCAAATTATAAATTATTCACCAGCCTGTACAAGACAAGTGTTCCTCAGGCCTGGAAATCAAACCAGCCCCAGCAGCGATGTGGGGTGGGAGCTCTGTGTTTTTTGGGGGTTTGTGGGATGCAGGGATGCAGCTGGGACCAAGAAATCCCTTTATAAGTGTAGAGGGACTTGTTGGAAGCACGGGAAGGCTGCAGAGGTGCTGCCAGTTGGGAAATGGGACCTTTATGGGGACAGGTGGCATCAATCCTACACCAACCCTACATGAGCAAGGACTCAAAGCTTAGCCAGAGGGATCTTTTGCCCCCTGGGCATGATAATTCCCTGAAAAATGTGGTGGCACACACCTCCCTCTCCTGGATTTCCTGGAATCCACCCAGTGCTGAGCATCACCCAGGCAGCACCACTGAGCAAAGAGCCCAGCACCTCTGGGGCCTCAACCCCCTCAGATATTTGTTCCTGCAGCTGCTGCAGGGCCTTCAGTGCTCTGCAAAGGCACTTTTAGGGCCCAGCAGAAGGGTTTGCCCTGGGCAGTGTCTGGGAGCCACTGCTCTGTCACTGGGGGCTGTGGCTGGAGCATGGGGAGGTCCCTGCAGCTCCTCAGCTGCTCCTGCAGCCCATCCCATCCCATCCCATCCCATCCCATCCCATCCCATCCCATCCCATCCCATCCCATCCCATCCCATCCCATCCCACCCCCCTGCCTGTGCTCCCATGGGAAGGATCAGACCCTTTCCCTGCCCTGGGGTGGATCTGTGCCCATCACACATCCCAGGAGCAGCACAGGGCTGGAATCACAGATTTCCAGCCGGGAAGAGCCCTCACTGGAAGGCTGATCCACAGGGAAGGCTCTCCAAGGTGGGAAACAGGCTGGGATTATTTCCAAGGTGAACAGAGCTCTTCCTCCTGCACCAGCTCAATCTCAGAGCATCTGGGAGTGTTTCCCTGGGAAGGAGGGCTGGGATGGTGTTTCCCACACCCCCAAATCCCTGTTTGTGGAGAATCCCCCTCTGGAAGGGACAGGAGCCACTCATTCCTCCCAGGGACAGTGGGGAATGTGCTGGAAGAACAGATGGGCTAACTGGAACAGAGGCCAGAAAGTGGTGCAGAGGCAGGAAGGGACAACCCCCAGGCCTGTCCCAGCCCCACAGGCTCCTTTGCAGGCTCAGAAATGGCTCAGGAGGCAGCACAAACATCTGCCACTGATCGGGGCTGCGAGGGAGCAGCGGGAATCGTCTCTTTGAAAATCCATTATCACCTCCAGCCTCCTTTCAGCTGGAATTCTCGGAGCTGACAGGCGCTGTGCCTGGAGTGGGGATGGGAAATGTGACACCATATGGCCGAGGCATTATCAGGCCCCTCATGAAATGCCATTTTTATGCATTAAAAACTGCTGCATCCTTCCTGGGGGTGCACGTGGTTGCTGCTGATGGAACCTCCTCCCCCGGCCCAGAACGGGTTTGTGCCACCCAATTGCTCTAAAAGGCTGTTTTAAAGGGAGACTCTGAGCCTGCAGGAGGTGATTTTGGCAGGGCCCCAGCTCGTGGATGCTCAGTGGCACCGGGGGCAGCGCCTTGGCAGGGCCAGCCCCGGGCACACACAGGGAACTCTTTATTTTCCTTCCATCCCTGCTCCTCTGTGCCCTCCCCTCGGCAAACACAGCCTCTTCTGGCTGTTTGGGCAGGCTGGGAGCAAACACAGGGAGCAGGGGATGATGGAGACACATCCCAGCATTGCTGGGGGGTCAGGGCACCATGTGAGCCTCCCCCTATCTGCAGCACCGTGTTTAATTGNGAGCTCTGTGTTTTTTGGGGGTTTGTGGGATGCAGGGATGCAGCTGGGACCAAGAAATCCCTTTATAAGTGTAGAGGGACTTGTTGGAAGCACGGGAAGGCTGCAGAGGTGCTGCCAGTTGGGAAATGGGACCTTTATGGGGACAGGTGGCATCAATCCTACACCAACCCTACATGAGCAAGGACTCAAAGCTTAGCCAGAGGGATCTTTTGCCCCCTGGGCATGATAATTCCCTGAAAAATGTGGTGGCACACACCTCCCTCTCCTGGATTTCCTGGAATCCACCCAGTGCTGAGCATCACCCAGGCAGCACCACTGAGCAAAGAGCCCAGCACCTCTGGGGCCTCAACCCCCTCAGATATTTGTTCCTGCAGCTGCTGCAGGGCCTTCAGTGCTCTGCAAAGGCACTTTTAGGGCCCAGCAGAAGGGTTTGCCCTGGGCAGTGTCTGGGAGCCACTGCTCTGTCACTGGGGGCTGTGGCTGGAGCATGGGGAGGTCCCTGCAGCTCCTCAGCTGCTCCTGCAGCCCATCCCATCCCATCCCATCCCATCCCATCCCATCCCATCCCCCTGCCTGTGCTCCCATGGGAAGGATCAGACCCTTTCCCTGCCCTGGGGTGGATCTGTGCCCATCACACATCCCAGGAGCAGCACAGGGCTGGAATCACAGATTTCCAGCCGGGAAGAGCCCTCACTGGAAGGCTGATCCACAGGGAAGGCTCTCCAAGGTGGGAAACAGGCTGGGATTATTTCCAAGGTGAACAGAGCTCTTCCTCCTGCACCAGCTCAATCTCAGAGCATCTGGGAGTGTTTCCCTGGGAAGGAGGGCTGGGATGGTGTTTCCCACACCCCCAAATCCCTGTTTGTGGAGAATCCCCCTCTGGAAGGGACAGGAGCCACTCATTCCTCCCAGGGACAGTGGGGAATGTGCTGGAAGAACAGATGGGCTAACTGGAACAGAGGCCAGAAAGTGGTGCAGAGGCAGGAAGGGACAACCCCCAGGCCTGTCCCAGCCCCACAGGCTCCTTTGCAGGCTCAGAAATGGCTCAGGAGGCAGCACAAACATCTGCCACTGATCGGGGCTGCGAGGGAGCAGCGGGAATCGTCTCTTTGAAAATCCATTATCACCTCCAGCCTCCTTTCAGCTGGAATTCTCGGAGCTGACAGGCGCTGTGCCTGGAGTGGGGATGGGAAATGTGACACCATATGGCCGAGGCATTATCAGGCCCCTCATGAAATGCCATTTTTATGCATTAAAAACTGCTGCATCCTTCCTGGGGGTGCACGTGGTTGCTGCTGATGGAACCTCCTCCCCCGGCCCAGAACGGGTTTGTGCCACCCAATTGCTCTAAAAGGCTGTTTTAAAGGGAGACTCTGAGCCTGCAGGAGGTGATTTTGGCAGGGCCCCAGCTCGTGGATGCTCAGTGGCACCGGGGGCAGCGCCTTGGCAGGGCCAGCCCCGGGCACACACAGGGAACTCTTTATTTTCCTTCCATCCCTGCTCCTCTGTGCCCTCCCCTCGGCAAACACAGCCTCTTCTGGCTGTTTGGGCAGGCTGGGAGCAAACACAGGGAGCAGGGGATGATGGAGACACATCCCAGCATTGCTGGGGGGTCAGGGCACCATGTGAGCCTCCCCCTATCTGCAGCACCGTGTTTAATTGCAAAAATTGGGTTTTTTTCTCACTGAAATAGATGAGCAGAGGAGGGGAGGCTTTTCTGGGGGGGGCAGGACACTTCCATCACCTGCTGGCACTCCTGAGGCACTGCTGGCTCATTCTGGGCTCATCCTCAGCCTCTGCCCCCCTCACCCTCCCTCTCCCTTTGCCCCCAGAAAACCCCATTGACTGAAACATCCTAAAAACCTCACTGAAAGGTTAAAATTGTCTCACTGATGACTGTCCTGAGACTCATCACAGCAGTGGGGACAGCTGGGGGGGGGACACTGAGCACTTCTGAAGTGTGGGGTCCAAGGGGATTGGATTTGCAGCTGCGTTTTGGGATCCTCAACTCCTGATGGATTTGGGGCCATCTCTCCTTGCTGCAGGTGGGAATCTCACCAGTTTTACTGCACTGGGAGAGCAGGACACACACTGTTTGTGGAGCAGCTCTCCTCTTCCTGCCTCTTTCCCATTTCCTGGCTGATCCACTCCACCAATATTCCCTTTTCCCCCAGCCCTGCAGCCAGCTTGGAGCCAGCCCTGCCTGCCCCCCCTTCCAGCCCCGAGGCAGCACTGACATCCCGGGGTTCAGGTGACTCAAAAAGCCCTCCAGGAAGGTGCTGGCCCTGCTCTAGGACAGGAAGGTGTCACAGAGCTCTCTCAGGCTCATTCCCCCTCTGGAGAAAGGGATGTGAGGCAGCCAACAGCTTGGGGCTGCCTGCCTGGGGCCAAGAAATCCTGGGAACCCAGAGCCAGCAGGCAGCTTCGTTTTCCTGGAAAACCTTGACTTTTGTGCTGTAATTCCCTGCTGGACCAGCAGCCCATCTGCAGAGGGATCCCCTCGTGCTCTGTGTTTAATGAGCATCATTCCAGGAGCTCTCTCCTGGTGCCACTTGGTGCCAGGGCCGAGCTCTGCCCAGCACTAATTAATGGGGGCCCTTCTCCCCCTGGCTCCACGTCAGTGGGACATCAGTGATTGGAGCTGAGCTGGGCATTTCGGAGCTGAGAGTCCAGAAGTGGCCCTCAGCCTCTCATTAGGTGTTTATTAAATGGAATTTAATAATTGAATTATTAAATAATAAACCCCCGTGCCCGCAGGGGGATGGAGCTGGAGCTGGGGGGGATCAGCGCTCCTGGGAGGCTCTGGGGACAAGGCCTGGCCTCCATCCCACACCCCACACCCCAAATCCCACACCCCACACCCCAAATCTCACATCCCAAACCCCATACCTCACACCTCACACCCCAAATCCCACATCCCACATCCCAAACCCCACATCCCAAATCCCACATCCCAAATCTCACATCCCAAACCCCACAGCTCACACTCCACATCCCAAATCCCACACCCCACACCCCAAATCCCACATCCCAAACCCCATACCTCACACCTCACACCCCAAATCCCACATCCCACATCCCAAACCCCACATCCCAAATCCCACATCCCAAATCTCACATCCCAAACCCCACAGCTCACACTCCACATCCCAAATCCCACCCCCCACACCCCAAATCTCACATCCCAAACCCCATACCTCACACCTCACACCCCAAATCCCACATCCCACATCCCAAACCCCACATCCCAAATCCCACATCCCAAATCTCACATCCCAAACCCCACAGCTCACACTCCACATCCCAAATCCCACACCCCACACCCCAAATCCCACATCCCACATCCCAAACCCCACACTCCACATCCCACATCCCCCACCTCACACACCCCACACCTCAAATCCCACATCCCAAATCCTACATCCCACATCCCACACCCTACACATCCCAAACCCCACACTCTACACCCCACAAATCCCTTTAAACCAAACAGGCAGTGGGGTTTTTGTTGCTATTTTTTGTTGTGGCTGTTGTTTTGGGGGTGTTTATGTGGACAGAAGCACAGCCCAGGGCTGGAGGAGGTTTGGGAGTGACTTTGCTCCTCCTGTGCCTTCACCTCCTGGGTTCCCTCCCTGCTGGGAGCCTGGAACCTGCGGTAACCCAGTAATTCCTGCCTGACTGTGCCTGTTCCAGCCCCTTTCCCAATCCCTTTTTCTCCTGGGCCTTGTGAATCAGCCCTGGCTGTGCTCCCAGGGGCCTGGGCACGGCCACTGTGCAGCTGGTGGCCCCCAGAGGGTGATGCTGACTGGGACTGCTGCACCAGCACCCCACTCCTCTCACTCAGTGCCAGGGGCTCTGACTCCCAGGTGGGACCTGTCCTGTCCACGTGGCTTTTGGGGGGCTTTGCAAAGCCAGGTCCTGGTGGCTGAGCCAGCTGGGTGCTGTCCCCAGCCTGGGCTGCAGCACCAGCCCAGCCCCTTCCAGGGGTAAATGCTCCTTTTCCATGGAGCATCCCAGGCATCCCCCACAGCTCTGTCCTGGAAATTCCAAACCCAGCAACGATTCCTTGCAGACATCCCCAGATATCCCACCCTGGGGGCCTGGATGGTGCTTCCCTGAACTTCCACTTCCCTGGAAGTTCTGCTCTGTAATTGCAGATCATTTCTGTAATGCTCTCCCTGCAAAAGCTGCTTGAGATGCCATCAGTGACTGATATATTTGCTAATTGAGACTTCCACTCGGGCTGATGGCCACGCTGCTTTGTTCCCTGTATTATTTTCGGTGATTTTATGAGTGACATAAAGCAGCAGCACTTCTTTAATCTTCATTAGGCAAACTCTTAATGAAGGAGGGTGGGCTGGAGCCTCTGCCTTCCACAGGAGGGGGAACAGAAGGGAAGGGGCTGCTCTGTGCTGTCATTCACAAGTGGGGAAAGGTCCAGCCCGTGCCTCAGTTTCCCTGCTGGCAAAGGAAAGCTCAATTATTCCACGGAGAGGGGCACTGGGAGCTAATTGTGACCTGCAGGACTGTGGAAAACCTGGCAAAGGGCAGTGTTGGAGGAGAAATATTTCATTATTTTCACCTGGGAGTTGTCTGGCCCAGCATCTCATGCAATAAAGCACTGCAGTAGCACCCAGGTGAGGCAACACCTTCTCCCTGAAGCTGCTGCTGCTTCCATCAGGCCTCAGCTCCTCTGGATAATTCAACCAGTTTGGCCTCTGGCTTTGGAAACCCCCTGGATTCCCGGGGAGGTGCTGCCCTGTCCCAGCAGTGCTGCAAACCCAGCTCGTTTTGGGGCTGTTCCCCACACCTTTATCCCACACCTTGTGCCGGGATGCCCGAGGCTCTGCCCTCACTTAGAGCAGTGATTAAAGAGCCCTAATTCCCGATGGCTCCAGAGCTGCTCTCCACACCCCCCTGCCTCACCCGGCCTGGAGTGGCACCAGGAGCCAACTGCAGCATCTGTGCCCCTGCCCAGGAGGGCTCATCAAAGCTGCAGCACCTGCAGCCCCTGCCAGGCTGCTGGAGGAGCAGGGCACGCCTGGCATCTCATTTTCCTAAATGAGGATCGGGATCTGGCTTTATTAACCCCAAACCCCGGGCTTGGCGTGCTGGGCAGCTGTCTGTGGGCACACCAGGGGCCAGCTGGTGACACTTGCCTGCCTTTGTGCTTCCAGAGAGGGGGAATGGCTTTGCAGATACTGGGGGTGGGATATAAATAGAGAAATAAAGTGCTGCTGCCTGAGCTATAAAGCAAAAGCAATTTTCTCTCTGCTCAGGCCCATCTGCTGCGCTCCCAGAGAAACATCTCCTCCTGTGGGGGTGAGAGATGGGTCAGGAGGGTGGCAGTGCCCAAACGAGGAGGGGTCTGCACGAGGGGGGAGCTTTTGGGGTTGAAACTGCTCTGGGGTTCACTCTGAGATCCCCCAGGACGAACTGTGTGTCCCAGCCCCTCTCCCTCCCTGGGATGTTCTGGAGAAATCCAGCATCCCAGCGCTCTGCCAGAGGGCACAGCCAACTCCTTTACACCCCTGGCTGCTTTCCCTGCACAGCAGGGTCGGTAATAAGCTGTAAACCAGACAAAACGAGGGCTGAACATCTCTGCAGAGCCCATTCCCGCAGCAATCCCTGCCTGCCGCCTCCGGGACGGCTCCGGAACAGC